>VFFE01007622.1:4129-231577 GCA_008921705.1 Burhinus oedicnemus | reverse complement strand
GCCTGGAAATAGAGGTGTCTAGATTATTAGAGACTATAAATAACAATAAGGAAAAGGTAACTTACAGTGAAACAAAAGCAAGAAGATAAGGCTAAATAAAAGAAAGGTAAGGAAGAAGATGATGCAATTCTTAAAGGCAAACCGTCTGTTAGTGTTTGGTACAATCCCCGTGGGGAATTAGTCCCCCGGTGAGAAGTCACAGTCTGTAGCTATAGCACTGCGTGCAGAATCATGCACTGTGGTGGAGGTGCTCAGGCTATTTCGTGTCAAATCCCAAGTCTGTCACAGCCGTCTTGAGTGACATCAGGCACATCAGCTCACATCACTACAGACAAATATCTCAGACCTGATTCAACTGCCAACCAAGTTATTTAAAAGCAAGCAAAAGGGTAGCTCAAGCTTCTAACGCCTGCTAAAAAAGAGCCTGAGCGGTGCTGATGCTCCAAGGCAAACTCAAGCATTAGCCCAGGTAATCTGGATTGTTGAGGCACAGGTGGAACTGTGGGTGCTCACCCGAGGACAGGGCAGGTGCTCTGAGCCTATCTGTGGCCAGCAGAGCAGAGAGGAAGCACCTGACCATGTATGAGGTATCATCTTCATTTGTAAAATGGGAAGGTGGCAGAATGAAAAGACCCACTTTGTCTGTCATCTATGTAAACTGGGCCACATACTAAGTGCCTAGCGGAGGTATTCTCTCAGGTGGACTTCTAGGGGAGCCGCGCACAACCTATTTAGCAGGCAACAAAAAATGAACTGTTTGATCCATTAAAGAAATGGTCCAAGTTAAAGCCTACAGGAATTGGCCAAACCATTGCAACATGTATTTGTTCATCAACTACTAAATCAAATACTAAATCCATCAAATGGGAATTTACAGTAGCCTATAATCTACCAATGTCAATGCGGGATGTACTCCTACTCAGACAGCGGCTTTCCAGCTCTCATCTTCCATTTTTCCACCCTCCCCTAAACTGGAGTGGGCTATACACAACTCCTGGAGAAAGACAAGCTGTCCAGCTGGGGACTGCTAGTGCCTGAACAATAGTCGTTTTTGTTTCCCTGCATTGCCATCATTATAAATTACAGAATTGTTACTGACTGACCCTGAAGGATGATTCTCCTGATCAGGCAGCAGCTGTTCTAGCATATCCTGCTACTTAAATGTGCTTGTTGGTCTGTGCGTGAGTCAGACTTTGATGTTTGCAGCTGTAAATACATGGAAGACAAACAAAACAAAAGATCTCGTTAATTCCGGTGTGGTGCTATCAGCTTGAGTGCTTGTTGCCTGAGTTGTACATGACCCAGAGTTTGCTGTTGTCTCCTTTTGTTTTTAGACACAGGAATTGCTGCAGGCCAGGCTTGGGTTATGGGGCCATTGCGGACTATGACCGGTGCGGTTCTAGTAGCTGCTTGCTGCATGGTGAGGGCTTTCCAGCTGTCCACAATTCCTTCCATGTGTGCAGGAGAACCATCAACTAACCAAGAAGGAAGATGGCTGCGGATTAGTTTACTGGACCAGAAAACACAGTCCTAGGAATCCCAGCAGCCTTCCTTGGCTGGCAAGGCCAGCACGAGTGTAACTCTAGTGCAATGGTTCGGGCTTGGATTGCCCTAACCTGGAGGCTTAAATAGGAGGACTGGTCACATGTGAAGGTAGGAGATATCCATTTGTAATTTTGCCTCTTTTTTTATATTGTGAACATAATTTCTTTGTGCTATTTGCACAATGTCCAGCACACCAGTGCTCTCCAAACCCACAGTTCAATATAGCCATTAATGAGAGTTTGTGTGCATGTCTTATGTTCTGGCCACTCTGTGCATCTGCTTTTCTGGTTTACATTCCATTGAGAGTGGTGATTCTGGCCATATCTACTCTAGAAAAATTTGTGCATGGTTTGAAATAGCTGCTTCCAGCGGCAAACCTGGAAAAGCGCTTACAATGACAACAGAGCTAATAGCAGAGGGCTTAACTGATTCCTCCCCTTGACATGGTACTTTATTTGCACTAAAAGGACAGATCTTGTGATAGCAGCCTAGCACTGGGTCATCTGTGCTGTCAATGTAAGCTCTCAGATTTATGCCTCACATTTACTGAGCAGAGGAGTTCAGATTGTTTAAGACGTGGCTTTTCCCCAGCTGTTTGCTGTTAAAAGTGGAAAGCCAGGTAGGGCTTGCGTGGCTGAAGCAGGCGCTTGGGCCAGCCGGCGGCATGGCCATCTGCAAGGGTTGTAGCAAGGCTGCAGCTCATCCCTCCCAGCCCTCCAGCTGCAACCCACTTCCCTGTGGGTCCATTTACAGCTTCCTTTCACAGCCCCTCTGAACAAGGTCTGCTGGGTCCTCATGGCAGGAAAGCTGCCCTACCTCTCCCCACGGCTGCTAGCAGACAGCCCGAGTGGCATCATCACCACTTTTAGTGCCAGTTACTCCCATGGCGTCAGATCCTCCATAAGGTAACAGCCCGCCTCATGGCACTTGAACCTGTCCCTAATATTGAGAGGAAACACGTGACTGCCCCTTGGGAAATGCTTTCATGGCTTGATTTCTTGCTGCTGCAACGTGGATTGTCGGTTGGCACTTGATCGCTCTCCACTGTGATGTTTTCAAAGCGGGAGGGCATGAGAGACACTGACCATGCTTTCTGCTTCAGGACACCATTGCCTTTATTGAAACTGTACAGGCTGTATATATTGCAGGTCTATCTTTAGAAATTGTTAGGCTAGAACCATTAATGCCGCTGTTTGGAAAAAACCAAACAGACTGAGAACTGCTTAAGGGAGAAGGAAGAAAAGCAGGAAACCTCTTACACCTGAATAGCTGTTTCTAGACGGCTGAAGAAAAACACTGTTGATGCAGTGCCAAATATAAAGCAAAATTAAAAGGTGCGTGTAATGCTTTTCCCAAGGAAATGTGATCAGTGATACCTGCAAAGTGCGATGTGCGTATTGTTTGTGAAAGCCAAAGAGAAGACAAGCACTCTAATGCATCACAAAGATTTCCATATATGCTGTCATAAATGTCTCCAGACTATAGTCAGCATCATATTTGTGAGGTTTTCAGAGGTTATGTCTTTTTGAGAAGAAAAAGGAGCAGAAGAAACAACGTCTGTCTAGGAGACTGGGAAGGAAATAATTGTATTCACCAGATCTGTTTGATCTGTGCACCAGAAAGGCTCCAGCAAATGATGTTTTTATTAGGCATTGCTTCCCATCTCGTCCCCTTTTGGCTGGGAAGCACCGACTGTGAAGTATAACTGTTATCATGCTGAGGTAAAAGTCCACCATATCTCTTCTTCCAGTGTCAGATGTAACCTCATACTGGACAACAGCTCTGGAGCTGAGTGATGAAAGGTAAGTACATTCATTTTCAACTCTGAAAACTCAGTCTCCAAAATGTCAGCTTTATTTTAGGCCTATGATGTTTTCCATCAGCTATAATGCTGACATAGAATTCAATACATGCCTAGGACATGCAGTCGATATGGAGAGCAGAAGGGAAACACAATGAACAAAGCCAGACTGAGCACACCTCTTCTGTTTTCTATCTGCTAGTGTACAAGGAGCTCTATTCATAAGGACTCAAGTAGGTCCTGCAACAACAGTAAAAGAGCTCTCAAAGGAATGTATAAAAGTAACTGTTTTATACTATAAATTTTTTTTTCTTTAGCTCTGACTTCACAACAAATGATAACATGAAATCAAACATGACACCCTACCTGCAGGACTTGACTCTGACAGATGGAGCTGCGTTTAAATAGCACCATGTTGCCAGTTCCAATAAAGCAAAATACACAAAAGGTAAAATCTAATGGGAAAACTAAAAATGTTCAGTTCTTGGAAGCAGACCAGAAAAAGGTGGGAGCAAAGAGCATGCCAGAGAAAACTCTTACACTGAGATTAAAGGAAAAAGCTTGTCACCAAAGCAAGAACCCAGAAGGACTGAGAAATGTATTTCTGAAGTGCTGGAACTTGATGTTATCAAAGGAAGCTCAAATATTGCAAGACAAACAGGGTCAAGGTGCAGATGTATTTAGATCCTGCTTTATGGGTTAAAATGGACACTTCCAAGGTTCTTATTAGCTCTGAACAGAAGTTTTACTGAAGATAGCCTCTCTGGTGAACTTTGAGATCAGCTTCTGGTGTCAATCAACACAGCTCCATTGAAGTCACCGTATAAATTCCCAGTTATGTTCAGTGGGGATCTCAAAGCCTGCAGCAAGAATGATAAGCCTGCGAGTAGCTTTGAGACACCTGTGTTAGCTGTGAATTTTGAATCATTAAGAACTTCCAAAAGTTTAGACATAAGCCTGTTTTGGAAACTTGAATTGCTTAGACGTCACAACTTCTCTCTTTGTTACATTATTTAACGTCCTGCTTAAGGTCTCACTTTCCAGTTCTTGGCAATTATATGAGAATTTCAGCTTCCGTTAAGCTCTTGGGATTGTGAAGAAGAAACTTGCAAGTAGGCATTGACTGAACCTTGAAGATGAAAATGTGAATCAGAAGGCGAAGAGTAAAAAATTGTAATTTTTAATTGAAATCTCATAGTTCTGAAGCTTCTGGCTTAGGATTGTTGAACTCCTTGGGTTGGCAATACTGACACGTTACTCAGGAGATCTGAGTGAGTAGTGCTTGTTCAACAAGAATAGTCAAAGCTGCTTCTCTAGGCATATTAAAAGCTCCAAAATATACACCATCTACAGACTATTAATTACATTTTTTTTTCCCAAATGCGTGAAATTAAGTGATATCAATTCCAAGCACACAGAGGAGAACAGAGCAAGGGACTTCTGCCTTCATCTGCTGTAAAAGTTCGATTTAAGCTGCTTTTAAGCACATCAGTAAATCTTTCTATCCTCATGTATGGTAGGCATGGAGATACTCTTTGTTAATGACAGTATAATATTAAGTGCACAACCACGAGATAGAAAAGGAAAGAAGTTGCTGGTTCTACCATTCTGGTTCAGATTGGTCAGCAGCTTTCAGATGTTCAGATAACCAGCAAGAAATGCAACCCCACCATCTAACCATATCCATTATATTGCACACATAGTGCTCTGCTCTCAGCCGTAGGAAACAGCTGTGGCATCTTGTAATGAGTGACCGATGCTTATGCCATGTTATTTTACATCACGTAAAGGGCTTAGGCGGTCATTATTTTTTTTTCTGCTTGAAAAATTTCAAACCAGAACTGTGAGTGCCATTTAATCCACTATCTTCCACTATTCATCATAAACCAGAAGTCTTGGTCATTTAGTATTTACAGGCTGAGAAGGTTTCTTCTTTAGTTGACCAGGACTTGCTACCCAGCTCACCTTTCCGTGAGATGGTGCTTGCCTATCATATTATGAGTCTTTTTTGTAAGCAGATGAACTACATTCATTTTGGTTACTTCTTCTTTTTGCGCTTGCTAAGTGCAGATTTTTAATAGCTTTTTTCCACTATACTCTGTTTAGAAGAGTTATCAGTGAAATATTTGAATCTGAAGGATTTGCTCTGTAGTATTTCACAACACCTTTGTGGGATCTGAAATATTTACGAAGTTCAACTAAAAGTATTGAGCAGTGCAGCTTATTTCATTTGTTTGTAACAGCAGTAGTTGTTGGGGGGATTCATAACACATCAGATAACAAGTGTCTGATGCTGTAAGAATATGTAGTCCTCCTAGGTTAAATGTATAATAACATGGGCGTGCAAGGAAACTCTTATGTCCAGCCCCAGAGGCAGCTGGGACCCATTAAGGCTAATTGCTGAGTGCCTTGGAAAATTGGTATCACCTGCACCTTGTGGAGGTTGGGGTGGAGCAGTTGGCCAAGGCTCATTGCAGGAGGGAGGTTTGGAGGAAGGACATAGAGGGAGAGCTTGGGTTTAGAAGAACAGTGTTTGAGGATCTAACCCAAAGTGCTCTCTCTAAGATTTGTGGTTGATCTTCTAATGATCCCCTTTGATAAGGGGAGGTAAAGGATGTTGGTTGTTGAGCTGCTTGCTACAAAGTGAAGGATATGTCTTCTACCGGATGTTATAAGCTTACACAGAGGTACCTTGTTTATTTGTAAAATGTCTGTCTTGGCACTTATTTGTATTTCTGCACCTTAAAAGTGGATTAAAGTGGGTTGTATATTTGTTAGTGATTTAATTTTAAGAGCAGACAGAGCCTATCTAAGGAGAACCAACAGCTCTCATGCAGGGACAAATGAGATGATATAAAACTCAGCTTACTGGAACTAACTGCTTTATCAAGAATGCCAGAATAGCTTACAACTATATAATAAACAAGTTGTGAAGAAAACTACTGAGCCAAGAGGTGGGGAACTTCCAGGCTGTGCAGTGGGGGTCTGGATTCAGGTAAGAAGGTCAGACAAATCCCTTCATCTTTGGACCTAATCCAAACAAATGGAGTTAGGGAACTCCTTTGTGAATTTCTGTGCTTTTTGAGTTGCTCGTTGTGAGATACAGCCACAGCATGGGCTCACCTCTGTCTTTTTCTCTTGTATCTACTTATCCTTGCCCTCTTGCCCTGACCAGGAGTCCAAGTTGTAGTTTACTCATCAAGAGGCCAAAAGAGAGCAAGGAAATAGGTGCAATAAGGCGGTGTTGATTCTTGGCAGTTGATCTATAAAAGTAGCACTTCAACTTTTCTACTGACTTGTGTGTAGCAGTAGCAACTAACATATTTCATTGCCTTAAGTCCCATATCTTCTTTGTGTGAATAGTTATTGTTTTTGGCTGGTCTTAATCTGTATTTCTCTTCTTGGTTATAGTAAGTAAAAGCAGTGAAGGAGCTGACGTTTCGCCAGGTATAACGTTACTTTTTAGCACGTGGGTTTTTTTGTTTTTTTTTTTTTTAAAATGCTACTTCCATCTAACATCAGCATGCTAGAAAGAGACAAGGGAGAGCAACACAATTTCACTGTAACCGCTTAACAGAAACTGATGCAAAACACAATATATAATCTTCCAACCATGTCTTGTCAAAAGCTGACACAGAACTATCATCTTGAAGGCTTTTCTTGTATCTGTTCATACATTACATCTGGTTGTTATTAAACTTGATTTTTCTTTCAGAATTATTACATCAATTTGTTTCTGTTCCTTTCCTCTCACCTCTAAAAATCGCTCAATAGCGAAACTAATAAAATGCTTTTCTTGGACAAAATAAGAGATATTACACCCTTTAAATCACCTACTGCTTTCTGTCCTCCCACAGAATTTCTTGCTTCTATTGATAGAAACTATAAAATAATTGAGGCCAGACTTCTGTATATTTTTTCAGAGTTATTTTATCTTTGCTTTAACTAAAGACTTTCATTGGGTGTTGCTAGATCTTCCAAGATTTTATTGCAAGAGAAATTGCTAGTGATGAAAGCTTTCTTTTCTTTTTTTTCCTTCCTCAAATAACATTTTCACTACAAGGACAAGTTGGTTGTAGCCAAAAATATATTTTTTGTGTTGCAGCACATGAAAACAACTCCTGAGTTTCATATAACCTGCTGTAAGTTTTCATTGTGTTACAGTTCCCTCTACAGAAGTTTTGTTTGTACCATCATCTAAGTCTGAATAAGTAAGACAAAATAAACAAAACATAACACAAGATCTGGAATATCGCTGCCAAAGAGGGAGGAAACCGCTCCAGCATCTCCCCCACCCTGGTACTATCTGAGAGGACAAACAGTACCCTAACGCGACAGCAAAGAATTCGGGGTTGGATCCTCTGTGAGGCTGCTGTGTTTGTACTCCTCAATGCTTACGTACTGTGGATTCTGAGGGTCTTCTAGGACTTTTTAGAGACTCTGCCTCAGAAATGTCTTGTAGCAGCTCTTTTATGTTTCATCTCTTCGAAGAGATGAAAATAGAAGGGGACGAGCTTGCAGAGTGTTGTCCTACCAGTGGTAGCCTGGTGTTTATAATGCTGTGCAGATCTGAGCCACTGTGTCTGTGCAGATGGTGGTGTTAGTGTGAGCTCTTGGTGAGGAAATCCTGTAAATGGAATTTATTTGAGTGTGCAAATAAGCTTAAATCAAATCTGCATTATTACTGATAGTTATGAACATAGTACTTGCATTTTACTGAATATTAAGGAGTCACTGAAGAAGTAATAAGTCAAACTCGGACTTCTGTGACTCTTGTACTCCAGCACTGACCTGACTAAGCAGCAATTACAGCAATTCAGCAGAGCCCTTGTTAGGTGCAATAAACTGCATTTCTCACACCTGTCCTCCAGAAAGCTGCTTCAGTGTGGAACTTGAATTTACTTATTCATTTCAAGGTGAGTGAGCCTTAGAATCAGCATTTTCTCCAAGAACTGAAATGTTTTTCAGCTGTGTGGTTTTGGAGATAAGTGCACAAGCTGTGAGGGCTACAATCCTTTAACAATCAACCCAAAGCACTACAGGCAACCTGTGCAGCTGGGCATCCCGCAGTTTGAGATTTGTCTGGATCCTTGTGCGTGTGCTTAAGAGTTGTAAAGAACTATGGGATACAATATGAATAAAATATTTTAAGTGGCTTTTATTACTTGACCCTCTTGTAGCAAATGTTGTAAGTCTGCCATTGACCAAAGCCTATTCCGGACACCATTTCCTTTGAGACTGCTCCTCTTCATGAATGGACAGTGCTCCCACCTTACCTTTTTTAAGGTGTCAAGAGATTAATTCAACACTAGAGGTTGTAGTTTAGGGGCCGCTCAGTCCTTGCAACGTAAGTTACAGAACAAAATGTGAATACTGTGCAAGACAGGAAGTATTTACTGCTCTTAGAGGCATGGATAAAAAGAACAGAACAATTCCATAAGAAAAAAAATTATCTTGAAGCATTGTCTTTGTACTTACATAAACAGATTTTTTTTTTTAAGAACTCTAATTTAGACATGCTGAACAAAGTAATTTGGGCAGAACAAGGTTCTAGTGTCTCCTCCCTAATGTTTCAGTATAGGAATGCTGTTACTGTATGCTGATATTTAGTGAATTCATATCTACTTTACATGGAAATTTTTTTTTTCTAATTTACCTTGCTGCTGTCTTTCCTCTCAGTGCAGCTGGTTGAAGGTTGTGCATATGCTTTAAGGGTTGCTGTATATAGTAACATAGGCAGGGGACATAGACTCTACCAGTAAATAAAAAGATGCCACTGGATAAGAATATTTTCTTACAGGATACTCTACCAACCCCTATTAATGCTACTTTTTCTGAAGGTTTGTCAGCACTGCTCTTACAAGCCCTGCCCTGAGGCATACGAGGTTTCCTCCTTCGCGTCCAGCTGCAATTTGCTGTTCTTTCCAGCTTAAGTGCCACAAATGTCTTTCGAAATCCAACTTACTTTTTTTTTTTTTATATCTCAGGGAGGTTAGGGCCTAAAGATAGGTCTCTAAATGCATGTTTAGGTACCTAAATGGAATACCCTAACGAGGGGAGCAGGCTGTTCCCAACACCTTTGCAGCAAGGGAGCCGGTCTTGGTTAGGTGCCGACCCTGGATTTAGAGGCACAATTCTGCAGGCTTGAATATCTCCTTTATTTATTTTTTATTTAAGGGGGGGAGGGGAGTGCCCTTCTATTTTAGTACCTCAAACTTAGTGTTTCAAGCAATATGGTTCAAGTGTTTCAATTCTGCAAGGATATTATTTAAAACCTATATGCACTTTCTTTCTTCTCAGTCCCGGCTGAGTATCTAATTGTGAATTGCATTGAAACTTGCATTTTGGAGCTGTGTGACTCTTTTTTTTTTTTTTTTAAATTTTTTTGAGCTCTCATGGGTCTAGTCATAATCTCAGTCTCCAGCTCCGCAGGCAGGTTTGCTGGGCACAGATTGATGCTTGCTCTCCCTGGCGCGACAGCTTGGGAATGGCACCTGCAGCGGGAGCATTGATCTCCGGCACTTGCTTATTGCTCAGCCGTGCTCTCAGCACAGCTTCGGCTTCCGGTTACTACGCTTTAGATTTTTATTCTTCGGGGACATGTAGCAATTGAAGGAAAGAAAGCAGAGTTGTTTTCAGAGGATTTTATGAAATAAATAGTCTTTAGTCATTGACAAAGCACAGGAGGTATGACCGAAATGACATATCTGTGCCGTTTCCCCACTCTGCTAGTGGGGATTCCTGCTGCTCGTTATAGAAACTGCTCTAGCTTGTACTGCTGCTTCCTCTTAGCTTGCTGATATCTGCTGGCAAAGTGTTTCTGTTGCTCACTAAACACTTTCTTCCAGGCTTCTTTGAAATTAAAACTTGCACTTTATTAAAGTTGACTCCAGCTCCTTGGTTGCAGTTTTCCTTTCTCCATTGCCCCAGTGCATTTTCTTACAGGAAAGCAGAGCAGATATGACTTCTTCCAGGTTATTTCCCTTTGTCCTAATTCCACACCCCCACTCCCCTGCCTTGAAAACAAGATTGGTTATAATAATTGCCATCAGCTGTTTCTGGCCTGGAAGGTAACTGCATATTACACTGTGCAGCTGATTATTGAATATTTCAGTGCACAAGCAATGTAAGAAATCTACTCATTTAAAGCTTGTAACATCTGCTGTATGTTCTCCTATTTCCTAAACAGTCAAGAATTACATTTATAAATGGCATTTAGGAATTTGAATAAAACTTAAATAGGAAAATTTTGTATGAATTTTGCCCTCAATTATGCAGCTTAAGACAATAGACTGGATAGTTTATTTAGATCTAATAAATATGAACCATGAGTTACATCAGACTGCTCAGGTAATCCCTCTGCAGTGAGTAAAGGAAATACATGCTGTCGAGGTAGTATGTGATGGATTTCTTGTATCTAGAATCAGGTTGTCTGTTTTTTTTTTTTTAACTAAATTGCACCTGTTAAACCAGAACTGGTTTGGGCAATAGTTGTTATTGCTTTCTTCACAACAGGATTCAGCACACCTTCCCAAGAAATTCCATTAGCCATGGGTTGACCTTTACCAGCCAAAATAGTCCGTGTATTTATGATGGTGCCTATGAGCACTCTCGGGCAAGGAGAACCTTGTACACTGCTAAAGCAATTACTCGGGGAAAAAGAAAGCTCAACTTGGAGAAAAATGTTATCCAAGAGAATTGAGGTTTTCTATCTAGGAGCAATTTTCAGTTAGGCAAGGGTTGTATACGTAAAACAAGGTTTCTATGGTCTCCTCACTTAATTAAATCTATAGTGGTTCTTCAACATGCAGGTTGTGTTAACTAATTTAATTTTTTACCCTGTCAGTGAAATTAAACCTACAGGAGTTTAAGGTCCTGACTTTGATAACTTAAGTCCTAATGAATGCCCTCCCTCACATGTTGACTCAGTAGCACTGGTGAAACTGTTCATGGCTTGAACAGTTATTCAGTATAAGGAATTAAAACCTATATGAGTGCTGAAATTGATTAGCTTCTTTGTGTAACCTTGGATGAATAACCTCTTCTGTTGTAACTCCTCTGGGCTGAATTCTTTACACGAGGACTAGGAATATATTTAAAAGCTGAAAAATCACAGTCATCCTCTTCTGTGCTTCATGTGGGCTGGGTGCAATACAAAGAACCTTTTTGTGCCTGGGCTTGGAGCAGGAATTTTGCATCACTCGAGTTTAGCAGGTGGTGGTACATGCCTTTGTACGCATTGAGCCTTTCAGGGACTTCATGGCTTAAAGCAGACATACATTATTGCTGCTCTTGATAGGCACATTTCTTTTCTGAAGATATTTTGAAAGCCTGCAAAGCTCTGCCTAATAGAAGTTCTGCTTGATGTGTGAGTAAGCTGATTATACTGCATGCCAATAAAAAAAAATTGGTCAATTTTACAAAATGTCTTCACTCTATCTGCCATATCCAGTATCGAGAAACATGTGATGTCTTTTGCAGGGAAATTATGAATCCAATTTGGAAGCAGTCAGAAGGCATAATTCTTATGCTGCCCAGAGGCTGATGAATAAGTGGATGCTCTGTGCTGAAAGTGTGTTTAGGTGTGTTTGAGCTGGCAGCTTTTCTTCTTCTGCATCAAAAAAGGAAGATTAAAACCCAATTTCTTTGGGTGGAGATCATGAGAGGAAAGTTGTTCCTAAACAGAAAGTGATACTATCTCTGGCACGGAAGTTACCCGAGTTTCCACTGAATCAAGCAGATTTTGGGAAAAGCTGGGTCAGCCCCTCAGTTGTCCTCGTGGGTACCAAGCCCATGCGGTTCAAGAGGACAATTCTCTGCAATGAGCTGAATTATGGAAAAACACCATTTTTCCTTAATAGGAATTATTTTGCACTGTTTAAGCACTTCTGTTAAATACTGGGAAATGCGGACAGTAATGGTTCCCTGCTTTATGCCACTTGAAGCAGTGTGCATTTGAGGCCGGACGCCATGAAGACCAGGGCTGAGGCTGTAGCTGGGGGGAGGTGTCCCTGGGCTCCATGGCCCCGTGCAGCACCACTGTCCCTCTCGGTGGTGTGGGGCAGTAGCTTTCTTCCAGGCAAGGGTTCACCCCGTGCCTGCCTGATGAGTAACTGTACATCAGGCTGACCAGCTTGTTTTGCACACAGGATTGCAGTGCGTGTGTGGGGGTGGTGGAACACTCATGGAGGTGCTTGGGAATTGGGGCTCAGCATTTGGCACCGAGAGGTGACTGGTGAATGCACTTGTGAGCAGGTGCCTCAAGTTTCAGTAAGCAAATTATCTTGATATTTCTAAATTTAGAAAAATTAAATCAGGATGTGCAAAGAAATCTTTTGTAAACAACTGTCTTTTTTTTCTTTTGAACAAAATTCTGCAGCTAGTTATGCTGATAAATGCTGGTGCAGTCAAGGTTACGTTCCTGGACAAACTGACAGTTGAATTTGTATTACAAAGAACAGTAGCGAACCTCGGGTCAAAGGGGGAGAAGGTAGGAGTTAGTTAAACTTAACTTGTTGTGTAATGAAGAAGATTTCTTTAAAAAAACCCCGCCCTTGGGTTCAGAAGCATAAGTGATCCTTCCTTAGCTGGATACAGTTTTTACATACCTCTGCAGCATCTCTCTCCGGTACTACGCCAATCCTGCTGCCTACTTTCCCAGGCAATCACAGCTCTTCAAATGATAAAAGGCAAATGTTACATAATGCATACTTCTGAATATTTATAATTTGCCTACTAGTTAAACTTACAAATCATTGCTATTCTCCTGTGTTCCTTCCAGCAGAGGATATGGGGAAGTTGTTCGCCGTGTCAGTCTTTGAAATGTTTTTGCTGCACAACTTGATGTTTGAGCTAGTTTGTATCCGTTACTTTACAAACTAACTTATGAGGTTATCTGTGCTTGAACCTGACGATCCCACTTGACATTGATCCTACTGTAGATGGCAAGACAGAAGAAATCTTCTGGAAATGGTTTGTTTTGAGGCTTAGTTGTCTGCACTGGGTTGTGCATGATATTTAAAATCATGACGGTGCTGAGCGTGGCTTGGGCCCTGAGCTCTCAGACCGCTTCGGTGGTTGGTTTGTTATTTTAACACTTCTCTTGCTGCACAGCATTCTCCAAGACTCCGGCAAAGGCTCAGTTACTCTGACCCTGTTTACTTGTTTGCTCTCTTCATGGCCTCTCATTTGCCTCAATGATTCTGCGGTTTATTCTCAGTTTTTTTGTTATTGCTAAAAAAATACTTAGTAACGCTGTTAGTTTTGTTTTCATTATTTCTGTCTGCAGAGACGCTTTGTGCTGTAGCAAGTCAATGCAAGTCTTTGTTGTGCATTTTCATATACAGTATCTTACCAGCCTTCCCCACAAGTTCATAAAAAAAACCCAAAACCCTGAACCAACCAGGGTCAAAACAGTTTCTTTGACAAAAAATGCACCTTTCCAGGGATCCAGCCAAGCTGCACTGATGTTGATTTTTCAACTCTTATTTTTGCCTTTCTGTCTTCTGTTGTCATTTGTGCAATGGTCTTGCATGTTCTCAATGCGGCTGTGCAAACCTGCCCTCCTGTTTGAGCGGCACTCATCGTTTGATACTGTCGGCTTCATCTGTCCTGTCCTCTGCTCCCTAATGCAACCCCAAACAATGTCATCGGTCTGCCAGGTGTTCCTCTCGAAAGGAGCTCGTGCTACTGATAGTGAGGGCTGATCCTGCAAATGTTGGTACTGTTTTGTGATGATTTGGTTACTGCTGGAGTCACTGTGATATCTGAAGATGTGTTCCCTACATCTCACTGGGAGCTCAAGTATCTTGAGTGCCAAACTGTACGTGCAATGCTCCTCAATACAAAAATATAGTGCTCAGATGCTGGGTAACCAAAGCATCCCCTTTTTTTAAAGGAAGGAATCTGAAATTTAAATTTCAGATGGATATTATGTGATGCAGTTTGTTTACAGTGAAAATGCCTTTTGTGCTCTAGGGCCTGATGCAGGACTCCCTGATACCAGCATGACTCCACTGGCTGTGACACAGGCTCTACAACTGCCCCTTGGGGATAAAAAGCTTTTTCTGGTGTGAATCGCTACCCAACACACTAACCAATGGCGCACATTCATTGAAAACTGACTTCTGGGACTTTTCAAGACCAGAAGATGCCGTTATGTGTCACATAGCTTTCTGCTGCTTCAGTAGGACAGCTGTTACTGCAGCGCAGCTTTGGTTTTTCATGGAGATCCCAATCACTTTCTCAGTGGCTTTTCCTTGTCTTTATTATATGAGATATGATACCAGAACTGGGTGCTAAAGTGCACAGATAACTAGTGACATTATTATTGGTGACATAGCCTTACAGTCTAGTGAACACATGTGGTTTCTTTTTTTTAAATACTTGAAAATACACCTCCCCCCCCCCAAGCTGACTCTAGTGTCTATAGGTATTCAGCCCTATTCTGTTAATTTAATTAAAATGTTATTTTCATGGTATTTCTAGATGACAAGCCTGGTTTGTGACTGTGTTGCCCTTTCCTGACTGACGTACTGAGTTACTGTCTTGTATTTTTGTTTTTTTTATCCTTCCAATAATTTATATGAGTTGCTGTTATGCATATAGTGCATTATTTTAGCAGTGGGAAATGCAACTAATTGAATACCACTTTCTCAGACGGGTTATTCTTCCTCCTCCTCCCTTGATGCTACAAGGGAGGAGAAAAACACTTGCATTCCCATCAATGTTGCTGGGGAGATCCCTACCGACTTCATTGCAATCTTGAACTGATACAAAATGATCATTCCTGGACAGCCATTTCTGGTTAGCTTTGTTGTTGGTTTCTTTAATGTTCTGCATGAATATCTGGGAAATGTTGAGACTTAACTTTTTTTCTAAGTCAACTTATTGATCTAATTCTGGACCCTTGAAAGACACTCTTTCCATGGCTTTGTGGGTACTTCTGTTTGGTAGCATTCATTTGCCTTCTTCACTGATGCCTGAATCTCTGCGTCTCTGCAGAGGTCCAGAAATGATGCTTACAATATAAGTGTGCTAGAATCCCACAGTTTGTTTGGGAGATGCTTTTGGGTAGCAAGTCCTTTTACCTATAATATGAAGATGATTATTGCTTGTTAAGGTTACATCAAGAGAAAGGTGGCTCTTGTGTCGCTCTGCTTCAGTAAGAGCTAACCCTACCCCCAGTGTAACGTATACAGTACTAGAGAAAATCCAACTTGCATCACCTGAGAAACTAGCCCATAAACATGTATTACCCTCGCATTTTGAGGGTGTTCCTAGTTTATCAGTCTTCGTAGAATTCGGCTGAGAACTTGTCCTCAAAAATATTGAAAAATTAGAAAACAAAATATGCTGTTCAACATTGGTTGTAGTGAATTGATATTTTAAATGAATGATGATACATTGCAGAGATTAGTGATGACGCAGGAGCATTCTGGGGAAATAATGAGCTGTCTAAATGGTCAGGAAGAAATTTACCTTAATTCTGTCACCTCAGATGTACAGGAGAGAAAAGAGAAGTGATTTACAACAGAGCTGTGTACCTCTTAACACTGTAATATATTAGACTTGTGATGTTGTGACACTAATCACCAAAAAATTCTAGGGCTGTGTCATAAATTAGATTGTGCTGCATCTGATTGGGCTTTTTGTGCTTTATTCACATCAAAAGGCAATTACACTTTGTGCAAACTTAATCCTACCAGTTTAATGGTCCGTGTAAAATATGCCTTGTAATTTGTCCTTTATTAATACTGTATATATGAGTTTTCTGCAAATGGGGGGCCACTAATTATTTTGATTCTTAGGTATTGGTGTTGCCCTTCAGGATATAACCTTTGTTTAAATTATCTATATGTATGTGCAAGAGTTGTATTTTGATCTTTTTGAGGGCTGCGTCACACGCAGTAGTGCTCAAAGGAATTATCTTAACAGAGTCAATATAACTGCTTAATGAAGTGAAGTTAACCCTGCGTTTGAATAGCACATCTTTTCTTTCCTTTTTCTCTTCCCTTGGTAATGAAATAACCTTGGCACCAAAAAAATCAGCTTGGGCTAATGAAACTTCCTGGCAGATCAAAGCTAAAAGAAATTAATGAATAGCAAAAAGAGTCTCATACACAAGAAACAAATGGCCTTGGAGAAGAGAACAGCAAGAATAGGGTCAAATTCAGCAGCATAAAATGCAAAGCCTTATGTATTGAAGGAATGGTGAATATTTGTTGGTCTAAGTTGGGAGCTCTAACAGAAGCCCACTAGACACCAATGTAATGGTGATAAATGCAACTGGAGGGTGAATTAGGACAGGTACTTCTATGAGGCTTTGGGATGTACCTGGTGCCTGAGGACTGGGGAGGCTTCTCCAAGAATATATAGAGCATGTGGCTCTGGGGATCCGGTATTTCACATCTATCCAAGTAAAACTTGCAAGATTGCACCTGAAGGAGAGTAATTTTTTTGTGCCTGACTATGTTTTCACTGCTGCTTAAAGAACATGATTAAAAGAGCATAAACGGATGTGAGATTTTTAAATTAAAGGATAATGTTGGCACTGAACAAAGTGATTAAACTGGCTGGAAATGCATGTAGGCAGGATTTAGGATGAGATTTAGAAAAATGGTTATTGAAATGTCCTCAAATAGGAGTATGAGAAGCGAAAACTGGAGGTTGCAAAGGGGTTATGTGATGCTGGTTGTAATAACAGGAACAAAGTGAGGTGACTCATGTAGCTTGTTCTTTACTGGGATTCTTAACAGGCATGTTTGTGTGAAAAGAAGGTAAGGTATGTGTGTGTTTCCAAAAGTCTGTAATGAGAAATTTGATAAAGAAAGGGTGAAGGCAAAAATGGCGTAGTTGAGATGTTGGATGTGGTCTGGGTTGATGATTATTTCAGGGATTGAATATGACAGGTCTTATTTCTGTACTCCTGCTGCTAATCATTTAAGCTTATTTTATTGGTTGGAAAGCGTAACCTGAAAAGCATGAAAAGCTTTTGTTTGTTTGTTTTTTTAAATAAAAAGCAAATGCTCTACTTAAATTCTATGTAGAAAGCTTACTTCCAAATGAATGGAGGATGTTTCTTAATGAATGAACAGGTCTTTTTCCTTTGGGAAAGTGGATGAAACAAGTTCTTTCCCAAACTTTTAAAAGAGGAAAACAACTTGTTTTGGTTTCTGTTTCTTAAATAACAGAAGTTTATAAGGAAATCTGAAAACTTCATGAACTTATTTTTTTCTGATAAGATAGTAAGGTTTTTTTTACTATGTGTATTAAATAAAACCCTGGCTATCTTTCATTAGTTACTGATTTCTGAATAACTACAATTCAGACACTGGCTTCAGTTTACAAGTAGTACGCATTTGACCCATGCTGCTTATTTTTTAGTGGAAATAAATGATATTGAATAATAAAATTGAGCTTGATATTAATTGAGTGTCATTCAAAATGTTTATTTTGGTGCAGTCAGAAGCCACACACATTCTACTTATTCTGTGCAGACGTGGTAGCGGTGATTAGTCCTGTTACATGTCAGCTGTAATAGGCAAACTGGAAAGAGAAATGATTCGAATACACTCTGAAAACGAAGATAGTGCTACTTTGCTCATTAAACTGTCTGCAGGACTGATGCATGGAAACAGTTACTTTTTCTCCAGCGGTCTCGGAGATGTTGCATTGCAAACATTCACAGCAACTTTATTTTTAGAATGCATTTGAATCATCCGGTATGATATAGTTGTTGTCCACTTATAATAACTGAGAGGCAAATGCTATTATGTGTGGCATTATACCTTGTGAAATGCACCTTACTGATATGTACTCTTCATTTCTGTACAATTTTGTATCCAGAGCATCTGAACAGAGTTTACTTTATAACATACAGATTAGCATTGTAGGCAGGATTCCGAGCAGGGGTCTGAAAAAGATCAGTGGTTTGGGGTATCTGAGACAACAGAAATGAGCTGAGAATGCAAGATCTAGTTTTAGTCTAGCCACCCTAACCTCAACTCAAAAATTGCACATGCCTAGACTACAAGCATTGTTTTGGCTATGAATTTATACAAACAGGGTAGAAATCACAACAGTATTTGGCTGTAAGCCCAGCAAACAGGAATGGTGTGGGTAGAACTGGGCAGAGCTCGTGGCCTTTAGTAGTCACAGGGTTTCATCTTTATGCTTACCTACCTCGGTTCTGCTCCCCAGGAGTCAAAACTAGGAGAATGCTGGATTAGTTTATGCTTCTTCCATCCATGGGGTTGCTAAGGACACTAACAGATGGGATGCCAAAAAAAAAAAGTCAAATAGTGACTTTGTGATGTACCGGAGGGCCACAAGTGGACGCAAGCTAAAATTAGGAAAAACTGTTATTAACCAACAGGCTTTTGGAATAGGTGAAGACTGACAGTATCTTCTGATTTCTTTGCTGCTTGGTGCGTGGTAACCATTTATGGCTTAGAGTAACATAGGTCTGATTTAGGTGTACAATGAGAAAAGACCCAAAAGTGGTTTTGCCAAAGGCCTCTTGGCCTCATTTGTGCTCCAGTCACTCTCAGGGAATGAAGAGGAGGGGAACAAAAAATTGGAAGTTCAAAAATATAGCAAATTGCAATATTGTGATATGAAACAAAGTGCTTAGCTGCCTAATATTAATGTAATAATGGTAGCTGAAAGCTTGCCAAGAAATTAGTCAGGAACAACTGGATGCCTTGGGTCCTTCTGTTTTTAGTGTCCATCTTGGGAGTTAATAGAAGGACTTGAGTTGCAATATGTTCTGCAGCCACCCTCGGAATCGTATCTTTTCTCCAGCACACCTTGTTGGATTTCTTCAGTGAAGCACCCACAGACATTCAGTTATCTTGGTGCACGTCCCTAGCTGAGCTGAACTGGCAGTTTCACTGACACCAGCGCAGCTGAGTTGGGTTTTGAGCTCAGTTCGATAAATGCTAAAATCGTGTCGAATTCTACTTTGACAAAATCAATGGCAGAAGTCATTTGGCTATGATCTTGTCTGCATTTAGGCAACTTTATACTCCTCTGGCATCATAGAGGAGGAATGAATTACTCTGTGACTCATTTTAAAGCCCCTTTATGCTGCCAGAGCGATATTGTGGGTTTAAAGTAAATGAAATTTCAGGCTAATTTGCTTTAGTGTAAACGAGCATCAGGGCCATCAACTTGTTTGGACTGAGTTGGTAAAGAGGCGTGTGTGTGAATGAGTCACCCGACCCGTTTTAGTTGCTGTGTGGCTGAAGTGGATCCTCCGCAAAGATGCGCGAAGGTAACGGCTGCTGGTTTGCAGAGCGCGGGGAGGGAGAGGCAGGGATAAGCCTTTCTGAAGAATGTAAGCCAGCAGGAAAGCGGCTGAATTATGATGGGAAAAATTATCCTTTTCACTCTGACCGTGCTTTGTCATAGTGCCTGGGGTGAAAACTGGAAAGAAATATCTCTTGGGAAAGATTGGGAGGGGGAAAAAAAATAATTTCCTCTGTTTTCCAGTTGGCATGTTAATAGTTTGCTAAATTGGGGCTGATAGTACTTGGACTAATGGGAACTGAAGTTCTCTGCAGGCTTGTAAAGTGGCTTTGCTTCCTCTCTCCAAAATAACAGCAGCAAAGTCCCTCAGAAGTTTCTCATTATGGGGGATTTATTCAAGATTTTGCATTTCTATCTGTAGTCTGGACCTCTCTCGTGGTCGCTGCCTCGTGTGGTGTATGAGGTACTTCAGAAGTAAGGCACTAAACCAAATCAACCATTATATAGCTGTATTGCAGAGTTAAATGGGAGAGGATTGCTGAGACATAACAACACGTATATTTTGTAAAAATAGGCAGAAATTTATTTCCTTTCAGTTTAGTTTTTTTTCAGGAGAAAGGTGGAAAAAAGACTGTTCAATTACACAGAGGGTTGCAGAAATGCCATTAAATGAATCATTTAATCCTTTTAAGTGCAATCATTTTCCAATTTTTACCTATTTTGGGCATTTCCCACCTTACACGACACATTCAAGAATAGAAGGGAAAGGTTAGTTATGGCTTGTTTTGTGCTCCCTGTTAATCTGTTCCTGAGCAATATCTGAATATGGAAGTAAAACCCCCATGTACACATACTCCTATATGTGATTGATACACAAAGAAGTGAGTGTGTGTAGTAATTTGTGAAATATGTGCAATATGTTCCTGCTAGTTATGTTTTGTGATGCACTTTTTTGTCACGTGATTATGCTATTTGACTCTCTGCGCCTCACACTTAGGATTTAGTCAGAAATGGCTGGCATAAAAACATGCATTTAATCAGTAAGAAAGGAGTATAACAACAGGCAACGTGCAGGGAAAACTTGGAAGTCTTCTCTTCCTTGCATGTTGTCATCTCTTTCCTCTGCATCTACTTACAGCTCAGATCCAAAGCCAAGAAGCAGCAGGAGTACCAGAAACATGGGTCTGGAGCAAAAGGCTACTTTGAGGTTTTTTTGGTTTTGTGTGTGTGTGTTTTTCTTTCCCTTCCCCTCCCCCCCCCAGTACTTCTGTAGGTTTTCCCAAGCCAAAGGAATTTCCATTAAATGTAATGTCTCTTTACTTCTCCCTCTTTCTGTATGGCTTCACAGCTATACTTCAGAATGACAATTATGCCTGAAATTAGTATAATATTTGTTGGTACAATCGTGGTAATTGTAATACAGGATACAATTAATGAATAAGGCTGGTTGAAAATACTGTGTGTATAAGGATCACTTTCTTGAAATGTTTGCATGGTTTTTTTAACCTACTCTGCTATGGGTTACACCTTTTTAAATGTTAGTGCTTATCCAAATTAGCTTTTATTTTTAATACAGCTCTGACAATGAGTATTTCAATGTAAGCCATTTCTTAAAGAGATTCTGCAAGTTTAATTAAATTTTGTCTGATTTAAGGATGTAACCTAGTGGAAATAAATAATCTGAAACTAAAATTTGCTGTCAGTTTTTCAACAGATGCCATCCAGTTTCCCCTTGTTTATGGAACTGTTGCTTTGGATCAGACAATCAAAGATAAAATACCATATATTTATTATTGGGAATTTTAGACTATGTTTTCTGAGCTTGCTGAGGCAGCTCGGTAGCAATTTTTTCAGATACTATTGGCAAATTACTACACTCTATCAATGATGCTTTTGTAGCAAAAAAAAGGAAATACATGGAAGTTTGAAAGGCTTAACCCTCATGAAAAACAATACTAGAGAGCATATAGAATCCCATCCTAACGGAAGAAGTTTTTTTGCTTTTGGCCTTTTAGTAATGTGAGATTCCCCAATTAGAGCTCAGTTTCCGCATATAGGTAGTGTCTGACAGATTAGAGTTTAACCAAGTAGGAAAAACGCTGACTGCCAAGCGGCACGCTAACCAGGGAGGTGCAACTGCTGTCCTGAAGGAAGCAATAAATTCATTTTACTTGTAGAACGTTGACACAGAGCGCACAAGCGGCCATATCTGAAAACTGTGTACATCTGGAAACGAAATTTATATCCAAGGCGGTTTTGCCACTTTCACTGAAGAAATAGTGTCTACTGTAGCTGCAGATTTTTTTAATAAAGTGAGAAGTACATAAAAATATACATCATAACATGAATTCTTTACAGAAAGAAAAGAGGTTGCTTTTTTTCCCCTACAAAATATTTAGTCATCTGTTTTGTTTATCGTTCCTGTCACTGTCTATACTTAAGGTTATAAACCCCCGCATTTGGAGGCACAGGCCCTTGTGTAATTTTTGTCTAACTTGTGTGTGTTACTATGTTGTTCATATCTGTTTAGCAAAACCGCCTTAAGTGTGCTGGGACTCGTACTCATCTGAATATGTTTAAGTCCTCTATACTGATGCTTTCCATTTCAAAGAAGAAAAAAAAAATCTAAGTTAAATCTTATTTTAGTTAAGTGAAATTGGGCTTTTGCAAGCAAAGATTTAAAATGTGTTTATTTTACGCTTCAATGCGTGTCCCCACATGCTAAATTTTCGCATGTACTTGCAAGCCTTTCTGGAGGGAGTAGTATTTTCTTTACTGTGTGAATTGAAGATAAAAGAAAACTTGTATTCTGTGAAAGTACTCTTGTGGAATCGGGAACAATAATTGTAAGCAATTTCTTTTTTTTTATTAAAAAAAAGTATATGGGGTTGTACTCCCTTACACCTTTTCTTGGTATATTGGCTAATGCTTGCCGAATGACCTGCTTAAGAGTTGTATGGTTGGTTGGGTATGAACTATGTGAGGGTAGTTGAGGACTCAAAAGGAAGAAGTCCCTCATCCTGTGCAGGGATAGTACCTTGTCTTGTCACTGGGACTGTGTATCCTCTGGTGTCCTTTTAAA
This sequence comes from Burhinus oedicnemus, assembly GCA_008921705.1. Lineage (NCBI taxonomy): Eukaryota > Metazoa > Chordata > Aves > Charadriiformes > Burhinidae > Burhinus > Burhinus oedicnemus. The sequence continues at coordinate 208,898 of VFFE01007622.1, read as the reverse complement.
AATGCAGTCAGTCCAGCAGACTCAGTCCAGGGTTTAGTGATGGGCACCTTAACATACAACCTGCTAGTCCAGGTGTCTCCACTGGTGTCGGAGAAAAGACTAAACCAGTGGGGGGGGGGGGGGGGGGGGGAAATAGGCTCTCATCACCATTTTGTGCTCTGCTTACCACTGAAAGTTTTGGGTTTTGTACAGTTGCCCATCTGCTCAAACAGGCAGCTCTAACTGGTATGGAAAAGCATATTTTTTGCCCTAGATGCCCTGGTGTTTTGCAGCGCTACCTGGCATAATACTTTTTCATCCATCATCACTGTAATTCTAGGGAATTTGACTTCTGGGAAATTTGCTTAGTATTGATTTAACTTCACTTCTGTTAAAATAAAGCCGGAGAGGACTGTCTCTATAGCTGTGCTATAATAATGGAATATCCCCAATATCTGATTAATACAGCTGGGAAATATATCTTTGTTTCACAGTCAAAACAATAATCGGGGAGGGCAATGAGTCAGGCCAAAATGAGAGAGAAACTTTTCAGGATATTTGATGAATCAAACTTGGACTGATCCAAAACAACTTCAGAGTAAAGCACTTTTTTCTGTTTGTTTGTTTGTTTTGTTTAATTACTTTCTTTTTCCAATACAGTTCTTAGAGAAAAAATGCCAGGTAGCATGAAATCCCAGTTCAACCTTTTGATACTTCTTCAAGCAAGATGATTTGGTCTTAAGTACCAAACCATGTTGAATATTTAGAAAAAAAAATTAAAAATTATGATGACAGCAACCAAACAAAACCCCAAAATCACTGGGTTTAACTAATGCTGTTTGCTGAATTAGGCCAACATGCAAAATAATTCATTTCTCTTTAAACTTATTTTTTCTGATGTTTATCACCTGAATATTTACTGAAGAATTACATAAGCTGACTTTTAAGGACGGACCACGTGGCGGCCTTTATGGTAGTATTTTTATTTGTGGACACCACATGCTGTTAGGAAGCAGATCATGTTCCCCTAATGTGACTCCTAATTTAGATTTTGTCACTAACTTTCTATGTGTTACTAAATCTGAATCTGCAACTCTATCTTGGCCTCTTGTAGGATTTTGGAATATGGATATTTTAATATACTTGTGACTTGAACCCACTGATTGCATGTTAAATGCTGAAAATGGTCACTGAGCCCTGTTCTGGGACCATCAGCTGTTTATTTTCTCAGTTTGCTCTGTGAGCAATGCTGAATTGTGACTCTTCACATCGTGTACTGTTGCTGCTGGAAACTGGTCCTCCCACTGGAGGACTTCTCTGGTCGCATCTGCCAGCTCTTACAGGTGGCATGGGACCACCCACAGGGCACTGGGCAGGGTAGGAGCCGTCCTTATGTGTCAGGCAGGGTAGCCAGCAGGGCTGTTTCCATTGAGTTCGATGGAGCAGTTTGTCTGGTGCTATTCAAGAAGATGGAGTTGGAGAAGGTCTAGGGAAGCTCCTACTGCAGTACTGACAGGTGGTGTGAGGACATTGGCCAAGCTGGTCTGTATTGCAGTGAAGCCAGATGGAAAAAGACATCTGGATTTGACTGAAAGCATGAATATCCCAGCCCTGAGGGATGGGGCATGAGAATGAATTGGATGTGCTGCTTGCTGGCAGTGCAGAGAAAACATGGTACCCCCATTACTGGGAGATGTCCAGCAGAAAGGATTGAGTTGTACATGTAGACTCTTGTTTCTGGAGACACGTGACTGAGCTCATAGCATGGACCATCACCTCCTTGTGGTGTTTATCCTCCAAAGGAGGCTGAGAAATTCCCTTGGGTAATTTGGGTAAATGGCGAGCTTCACTATTGTGTTTTCTCAGTGCTGTCCTCCTTAAGGAAGCAGGGGCAGGAGGGCTCCCAGGACACAGGAGAGGGAATTCTGAGTGACATCCAGGAGAGCACTGCCATGTGGGACAGGTACCTTGCATCTCCCCCGTCTGAAATAATGGAGGAGGAATGGCAGAACACACAATTGTCACAGTATAAACAAGCTGTTTTTCTTTTCTCTTTTTATTTTTAAATCTGGTTTGTATCATGACAGTTACCATTCCCTTTGTGCTTTGAAGTAGATCAATAGGTTTGTTGTTGGGTCAAGACAAAGGGCTTGACAGCCCAGAAAACAAATGACTTGTATTTCCTCTCCTATTCAAGCTTCCTCTGTCATGGACGTTGTTAGCTGTAGAAGACGACTTTTTTTGTCTTTGTCATCAGGCTGTGTTGGTGTCAAAATATCTGGAACAGACAAAATACCTATTTATTTCTACATAGTTCAGCAGCATCTTTGCTGGATTCAGCTTGTCTTCATGCTAATGTGTTGGTATGTTGCTGGGATGTTGCTACTATCTCTTCTAACGACTGCCTCTCTGCTTGACAAATAAACAGCTGAGGAATCTCCTTCAAAAAGGAGGACTGTGTGTTCGTTTGGGAGCAGCTATAGTAATCACAACAGCAATAATACTAATAAGCTCTTCAACATCATAGCAGCCAGATGTGTTTTTATTGAAGCAGAATTCTTAATTTCTATAGCGGGAAACATATTTTCCATATCTCCTTTATATGGAAGGCACGAGTGGAAAGAGATTACATGAGAAATCATCCATTTTGTCACGATACTGACTTTTATTTTCCGTTGGGTCCTCTTAAGATTTGTGTTTTACAGTCTGTGTCAAAGACCAATTCCGGTCAAGACTTACTGCACACAGATGAGCTATAAACAGAGTTAAGAAAAAGGGCATTTGAGGTTTCTGTAAACATACATCACACTGCACTTCTGAAAAACCTGTACCCTGTGAGTTTCTCAGTCTCTAGTTTCATTACTGTACCTTCTGCTCTCCTTTCAAGCAACTCTTTGAATCTACGCTTTGGAGCTTTGGGGCGCACCACAGCATGCGGATACAATTACCTGGTCTCCTTCGCAAATAACAACTGCGTTGAAGTGGTCGCGGGGAGCACGAAGTCTGAGCCACCACACAGCACGACAGTCCACTGCTTCTCGCACCAGCACCGGTTTTGTGTTCGGTTGCTCTGAGCACACCTTGTTGGGTTATACTGACAAACGACAATGTAATTTCAGTTGGGTTTGATGTGGTTTACCTCTTGAAAGCATGAACAGGAAAATATTGGCTAATTTCTCTTAGTCATCGCACTTAATTTCACGACCCCCTCTGGATTTAACTGTAGATTTTTGTTTTTTAATTCTTTCTGATATTTATGCTGCAGTTTCGGGGGGGGACAAACTGTGTTCTTTTTATGTAGCATGATGGAAGAAAGCAAAACTAAGCTTTGCTTTAACTGTGAAATCATAACCAGCATTTTCAAATCAGTAAAGCTAGTGCAAATTAAGAGAATTTCAGTCTGTCAGGATATTCTTGTACTTCAATGTCTGTCTCTCTGTTCAGTATTGGAGAAACTTCAACTGTTTAAATTGCAAGTGCGTGAGAGCTCTTGCTGAAACACCTTCAGCTGGTTCTGAGCAGGGGTGAAGGCTGCTGGCTGGGCAAGGATGGCTTGGGTTGCTTGTGGCCACTTCTGCTTCTGTGCACGCAGAGGCTGATCATGCGCTCCAGTGCCTTGGGCAAAACCGCCAAACAATGACAGTTTTCAGTCTTGGAAGGAAGCCTGCGCCTTGGAGAGAAGGGGAATGTTTGCATCCCGGAACTGCAGTCCTCCTGAGCTGGAGGCAAAAACTGACTCCCAAATACGTGCATTCCCATGGGATAACATGGTCATGATTAAACATCGGCTAAAGGAGGGGACCTAAGGGAAGACTGATGTCTGGTCCCTCAGTCTGATTCACCAGGTACTACTACTAGTTTTGGGATGCTTCTCAGGACAAGCTCACAGTGAGACTTAAATTTGAGCTCAGTGTCTGTGCTGTGAAGCCTAAGCTCCTCTTTGCTTTTTCTTTTTCCTTTTTTTTTTTTTTTCCCCTCGGTCCGTGTAACTGAAGTTACAGTGCCTCCTATTCATTTCAACAGTGAAGGGAATTTTTCTCTCTGAGAAAATGATAACTTTTGCAAAACTGAGTTTTCATTGGGGAGTAGAGGTGGTGGACTTCACCTGGATACTTCTTTTCCCAGAACCTCAAGACAGGAAAACAAATGTGGTAATGCTACATTAATAACTAAAGTTTAATGACATGTAGTGCCATTATGCATGATCACTGATCTTCTGCTTCCCCATGTTCTGCATGCTTTGATATGATAAATACGTGCAAAATTGTCTCCTTTATTCCCTAGAAGTTTGTTCTGTCTAGTTGGGGTATCTTTGAGATTTAGACTTCTATGGAGAACCATTTTTATTCACGTGGAATATAAATCATTATGCCATTTATGAGTTTTTTCCTGAAACTGTACAAGTATGAAAAAAAGTAATTGAAGTCCTGTTTTAAAAGGAGAGCTGTAGGTTGTTTTTTTCTAATTCTCAGTGCCGCATTTCCACACATGATTTTTATTTTTTTAATCCTGGTACATCACATTTATTTCCCCTTACTCATCCTTTCTATTTTATGGACCGTGAAAACTCTGAGGACCGCAGTAACTGTTTAGTAGCTGTCAAGCAATACTCTGTGGTATTTTGTATATGGTGAGGGGCATCAGTATCATGCTTGGAAGATCAGCTTGATAAAGGGGACACAGAGTAGAAAGGTTGCACAGATGTTCTGGGACCTCAATTCTTGAATTTTGTAGACCAGGAGTTTGATTATATTCTGAAATCACTGAAGCAAAGAGTAAATATAAAGCTCTGTGGCCAGAAATCCCTGCAGCAGATATATGCTGTGTGTTAAATCTTACAATTAAACCATAGTGGTGCAAAATCCGCTTCCAAAGCGAGATCTGTAGAATTTGATGCTTATTTCTAAAGGGACCATCTGCAATGCCCCAATGCCTCGAGCAGGAAGGTTGGATTGCTGTTCGATGTCTCTGCAGCGGCCGGAGCAGGAGAGCCTCCCTTTCTCCTTCCACAGCCAAGCTTTATCGGCTCTGGCTAACCTCTGTTGCTGTGTTTGATGTCGAGCATTGCACACACAGAATTTCTATGACTTAAGTGTATCTGTTTTCTGTGTACTTGAAATTGTTGCTCAGTTAACCGTCACTAATAGATAGCTTGAGCAGAGATCTCTGAAGAGAGACTATTCAAGTTGAGAGCACACAAAAAAACTCGTCTAATCAACCTATACATATAGACACATCATCAACCTTTGCAGTTGCATTTCCCCACACAGGATCACTTCTTGTCTGACAAAAAGATGTATTTTGGTTCAATTTTGAATTAGACAAATTGTAAGAAAGGAATGCTTTACTCAATCTGATCCAAATAAGAAAAACCACACTGTCTGATTGAGGGCTGCATATCAAATACATGCTGCAACAGAGCAGGGTGAAAATTAACTTTCATTTGGCTTTTTATGCCAATACTGTTTATGACAGGTGCTGAAGTATGGAAAAAAAGTTGCTGTGCAATATAAAGTGGCATGAGATACATGACACTTGAGATAAAGTCTGCCATCATAAGACAATGCTGAGATTAAATGCTATTAATGCTATCTGCTGTATCTGTCCAGTTTGCTCATATGATTGGCTTTCCTATTTTACTGAACAAAATCATGGCAAATCAAATTCACGCTGAAGTCTGTAAAGCTTAAAAGCATCTCTGTGGTGAGGAAAAAAAATGACAACTTTCTACATCTAATGTTTAATCAATTTATTGACTTTTCTCCTTCAGTCACCATCAAATATAGTGTAGCCAGCTACAGATGTTCCTGATCATGTTGTTATTTTGTTAATTAATGGTTAATACACTTGCAGTTGGAATGTAAAATTCCCTTTTAATATAATTGGGTGAATAAGTTCTTGAATGCTTGGATGTGTTGCTGTACCTAGTGGTGGCATTGCGGCTATTGCAGTTGTCCTCATTTGCATAGAGGTGAAGACCTCTCTTGAACATGGTGTGCTTTGCATCATTCCCTTGTACCTAAGGGGTGGTCTCTTCATCTTCTCGTGTGCTCCTGTGCTCGCTGGTTATTGCCGTTCTCTTTGGGTATACTCTGTCTGGGAGGAGTTGAAAGCTACTGGGAAGAATAGGATTGACTTTGCCATCGTGGCTGTGTAACCGGTCAAATGCTTCCTACAGGCAGCACTTGTTGGTTTCGCCAATAGCAGAAATAGCCTAAAATCCCAACTTCATGTGGAGCCTTTCAGTCCTTAAAAGGAATTTCTGTGATTTTTTTTTTTTAAATTGTTGTCTACGTAAAGTATGTTAAGTGGTTTACAATGACTTGCATCACTTCAATCCAGGATAAGCAGGGAAATGGTGTTGATGTTTCACGGTGCTGAGAAAACAATAAAACCCCAAAGCACATATTTATGTGCTGTCATTCCAAGTGTGATGTTTATATTGGTGGCAGATGTAGAGAAATGAGAACTGTTAGAAAAAAGGAGAATCCTAAATATTTTTTGTAACACTATGCAGTTTCTTCCCTAAGACCAGCTAATAATAGTCATATGGTTCTTGTGCTCTCTTTTTGTTCCCTTTATAGAGATTTGATGTTGAAACTTCTCCCGCCCTTCACACCCGACTTGCTGCTTTGGATTTAAAGACACATGGCCTCTTAGGCATTATGTAGACTTTTTGACAGTTAATGACAGAGTACTAGTACAGCGCGTGCTTTCGGTCATTGCTCTTGCTGTCTTAACAGCAAATGTTCCTCACTTGAAATGTGTCATCCCTGAAAGGCCATAATTTGTTGTGAGGTGATTTAGCATTGGGTTGTCTGTCTGTGTGACCCAGTCCCTCCATGAAGGTGGCACCAACTTCTCATTTGACGTGTGAGAAATTGTCTGGTTTACACCTTCTTGTTTACGGCCACAATGGCATGATTTGATGAACCATTTTAATAGAAGACTGTTGTCAATAGGTTTTGGCTCTGCTGTGATACCTTTGTCTCTAGCATTGTGTTAGTGAGACCCTGTGCATAATAGCTGCAGGCTCTGGAAGTATCTCTCAGACCTTTCAGGAAGGTGTCGGCAGTGAAAAACAAGGTCCTTCTGGAAGCCTAGTGATGGTTGTATCAGTTTGTGCCACGTAATACCTAAGTCTTGCTTGGTTCATCTCGCAATGTGACTATTCTGCACATTTTCATGGGCAAGGTGTCCTTCCTCTATATAATACCTTGCTACCTGCTGGGAGCAATGGAAATAGTATTATTTCCTACAGCATCATAAATATTTATATCCACCTTGCATCTGTGTTACATTAGCATTCCTGGAAGTGTAATGGTAACATAGAACAACAAGCGGTGCAAACTAAATATGCATTACAATCACACCGACAATTCAAAATTACCAAAAAACCAAAGTCCCACGTAATTGAGCTCTACCTGTTCCCTGGTTTTCCTCTTTGTTAGCGATGCAGGTGAGTTGCAATTATTTTATTCTATTTGAAGTGTTTTTGGAAGGGAGGGACTCTATTTGTGACATGTATCACTATATATGATTTAGTGACAAAAATATAAAGTTGGCAAATTATCAACTCAATTGGCTTAAAAAAAAGTCCCAAGTTTTGTGTCAGTGCTACATGCTTGTATTCACTATGTTTTCTTACCTATACTCTCTGCTCTTCCCACGCTCTTCTTTGAGTTACAGACTTCTAAATTGCAGTAAAATTTTAGATGTTGAGAATGTCCTGATCTCTGCAGGAAACTGGCATGTTAATATTTTTGTTGTGAGAAAAAGTTTTGTTTTGTTTTTTAAAAAAGGCAAAAAAACCCAGCCCCAAACCCCACCAAAAAACCCCAAACCAAAAAACCAACCACCCTCCCTCCTGAACCCCCTAAACCACCAGAAAATAGTTTTTAATGTTGGCTGGACAGTAGTTAAATAGCAGGTTTTGAGCACTGGTCTTGCATGTACTTGATGTCTCCTGCAGAAACTAAGAGGAATAGACCTGGCACATCCGCTGGGACTGGCCGGATGGCTGAGAGTTGCCGCGGAGGGCTGCGGTTGCAAAAGACTGCTTTATCTAGCTGATGTGAGAGATAATCCAGAATTTGTGGATAATTAGGAGTGCTGTGACTGAGGTTAACAGATTGGAACAGAAGACAGGGTCTCATCTTTTGGAGAAGAAAGAGCAGTTTGGCAGCTGTCACTGCATATTAGGTGACTTGGTGTGCGTGCCATGAATGTGGAACAGGAAGACTTTCAGGAGGAACTAATACACTTACTCATGGAAAAGGATATTATTTCCCAACCAGACAGAGCAGAGATAAAGAAATGGGCCAGTATAAAAAAACAAAAAAAACCCCAAACTCCCGTGACTGTGTCCAACCTCCTACTTACAACTGAACTACTCAAATGTCTGAGATTAAATCCCAGTGTCCTTTCTGCCACTAAAATTAGTGGTTGTACAGGGCTGGTAAATTCTGACCTGTGTACACTTATGCTCTTTTATATTTACACTAAGTAACAATTATGCTTTTGCAAATACTAAAGACCTCCTTCTTTCCTATTTCTTACCGTAGCTATTAAATTATTGCATTGCAAGAAATTGCTGTGGTTTAGCACAGATATTTGCAATAGATTGATTCATATAAGTGCATAGTTCTCTCTTTTTGACTACTTGGTGCTGCTTTTAATGACTATTTTCTGCTTTCCAAGAAAGAAGCAGTTGTAGAGCTGTAGTGGGAACTGTGAAATTGGAACTATGTAATGCCTTTAGTCTGCTGTCAATTAGTCTCTCTGATGCAAACCCATGATGAATCCTATGATGCCTTTTCCCTGTTGAGCCTAACAACATTCATTTTCAGTTTGCAAGTTTGTAGATGCCCCTTCTGGGCTAAGGGAATAACAAAAGATGTCAAACTAAAATAGTGAGAAAGTAGAAAAAGAAAAAAACCCGCTGTAAATGAAACAAAAAAAACCCAAGAAAGATGTATTTGCTGTTGAATGTAACTGACTTAAGAGGCAGGAAGTATTTAATAAGCCTAAAGTTTAGTACAAGCTTGTCATAGTAGACTGTGTTTGCAGTTCATATATCACGATTAGAGGTGTTGCCTCTTGTTGAGGACAAAAAGGAAACAGCTTGGCAAGGCTTGGAAATACTGCTGCATACTCAAAAAGAAAAATACCTTTTAAGCTAGAAAATCCCAGGTGAATGCCTGAGTGAGGTAAGCCTGGATGGTCTGAAGAAGCCATTGGGATGTCATAGGGGAAGCAAGAGATGTGTGTGTCTTACAGAAGAGCAGGGCAGGGGAGTAGCCTGTATTATCCCATGGAGATGTTAAGTCTGTTTGCTTGAGAGGTTGGCTGCTGCTTGGCCTTAGGTAACACCTCCATGGATGCAACGGTTTTGAGCAAGGAGGTAAGCAAGACCAGGATGGATAAAGCAGTCAGCTCTAATGACAGTAAAAGTTGATGCTATTTTTTTTTTCCCCTCCCTAAAACAGCCTGGTATGTGACTGTCCTAATTAGAGACTTTGCTACTAAGGCTTTGAGAAATGAGCAGCCCTGCCAAGAAGGACTTGGGGTGTACTGGTGGATGAAAAGCCGAACAGAGCCAGCAATGTGCGCTCACAGCCCAGAAGGCCAACTATATCCTGGGCTGCATCAAAAGAAGCGTGGCCAGCAGGTCGACGGAAGTGATTCTGCCCCTCTACTCTGCTCTCGTGAGACTCCACCTGGCATAGTGTGTCCAGCTCTGGAGCCCCCAGCACAGGAAAGACATGGACGTGATGGAGCAGGTCCAGAGGAGGGTCAGAAAAATGATCAGAGGGCTGGAGCACCTCTCCTAAGAGGACAGGCTGAGAGAGTTGGGGCTGTTCAGCCTGGAGAAGAGAAGGCTGCGGGGAGACCTTATAGCAGCTTTCCAGTACTTAAAGGGGGCCTACAGAAATTGCCCCTAGCAATAGAACAAGGGGTAATGGTTTTAAACTAAAAGAGGGTAGATTTAGGCTAGATATAAGGAAGAAATTTTTCACTATGAGGGTGGTGAAACACTGGAGCAGGCTGCCCAGAGAGGTGGCAGATGCCCCATCCCTGGAAACATTCAAGGTCAGGTTGCTCAGGGCTCTGAGCAACCTGATCTAGTTGAAGATGTCCCTGCTCATTGCAGGGGGGGTTGGACTAGATGACCTTTAAAGGTCCCTTCCAACCCAAACTATTCTATGATTCTAAATAATTTGAAAAATATAGGCTTATTTTTGTGGGGAGTCGTTTCCTTTTGCCTATGACCCCGTATAAGATGTTCTGGGATGGACTCGTTCACTACCCTGCTCCAAATATTTTTAGGCTGAAGGAAAGCATATAATCTGCTGATTCCTCTCCTGATCACACCTCTTTTTAGGGAGGTAGATGTTTTAGATATTCCCCTATACATGAAATCTTATTTAAAATTACTGAGATGTAAAACGTCTGTTTCTCTGAAGAGTTTAATTTTAGAGTCATTTTCTGAGGGGGCTGGGTTAAGTTTAAAAAGTAGATATATTGTGTTTGTGACAGAGCAAGCAATTGGTAGGTGATTATATCCTGATTTATATGACATAAAAGTTTGGAGGTATAAAGCTGTCTACTTTTTTCCTGAACAACAAGAGCCTAATTTACATTGCCGGCACCTTTGACTCTGCGACAGGAGCTGGCTGACAGACAATATCATAACCTCAGCTATTCTGCTGTTTGAGAAAGCTCAAGCGATATTGAAAGTCGGGAATAGGATACGGCCACAAATCACTTCAGAAATGAAGCATTGATTCTGTTTTGAAGAAAACATGTTGAATACTGGCATGCTGTACTCTCCCTTATTTGGCCAGAGATCTTCAGTGTTTATTGAGGGTGAAATTCATCTGTGTGCCGCAAACTATGCGCTCCAAATAAAGCTTCAGTGAGCTTTTAATGTTGGATGTATCATGTGCTGGCTTTCCTGCGTAAGGATGAGTTTCTCCTTGAAACAAAATGAAGACTGAGAGCAGATAAGGTAAAATAATGATGGGATGAAATAAAACTGGTCTATCAGAAGAAATGGCACAGAAATCCAATTTGGGGCAGTAAAATGGGCATACATATTATTTTGTATTGTATGCTATTTCACACAAAGTACGGTTACAACAGGAAATCAGTGGGAAATAAAAATTGCACATAGGACAAATGGCTCAAAAACATGAGGCTGTACCTTCTGTTCAAATTGAAAGGTAAATGCAACAGAGGGATAATATATGGGTTTCATATCTTTGGATAGCTGTAGGTTTGCTTCCTTCATCTATTGATGCATTATCTTCAACTTTTATTCTCGTGGTCATTTTGGCAGTGTGTGCCTATCCTGATTACATAGTGAATGCAGACAAATGTTCTGCATGAACATTTTTTAATGCTATTTCTGTCTGTAACTTCTTATTTTCAAATTGGACTTCCTCTGAAGCCATTTATATTTCATGGCATCAAATCTTTTCCACATGTGGATGGATCTGATACATCATACCTGTACTTAATCCCATTGTGCCAGCAGTGCTTGTCCTCTTTGTATTGACCCCATAGATCCTGGTGCTAACCTTAAAGCAATTTGTGTGTGTATCTTAAACTCTTCAATATAACCCTCTTTTACGATCACCGTGAAATAGCTGGTAATAAGAAAACTGCCTAGAGTATGAGATGTCAAGTTCTTTCTCCCTTATATTATACAAAAATAGCCAAAGTACTTCAATCTTTTAAATGGAAATATGCTGTTTGCTTTACACATTAGAAAATGGGTTCAGGTCTTACTTTATTGGTATGAAGAAACAGTAGGATTCAAATGTCAGTGAAGCTTTGCTGCTAAACTCCAAAACTTCTTGTAGATAAAAAGATATATATTTGTTAACTTTTTTTGCATCAAAGTGCAAAAAAAACCCCCAAACAAATGTAGTAACCTTCTGAAAAGTTAACTGCAGAAGGGAAGAACTGATACTTGATTAATATCTTCTTAAGTATCTTCCTCTTGGCTCTAAGTGCTCTTGCAACAAACCTCCATAGCTTTCCCTGTACTCCCTACATCTGTTTCTTTATATTTCTCTTGCATTTACAGTTTAAAATAATAATTTTTTTTTCCCTCTTGCTCTTTTTTTTTCCTTTGCTGTTTGAATCCCCAGTGGCCCATTACGTGTGGCAGAGTAGCTCTCACTCTTGAGCTGCTGGCTCCATGTGAGGAATTTTTGAGGTTACCTTTGAAATATTGGAAAGTAGTGGAAATCAGTTAAGTGTCTCAGTCTGAGTTACTGTGACTCTAGAGAAGATCATGCAGCCATCTGGAGAGGAAAATCTACTGGAATTTGAGTCAGTTCATGCATACTTTCTCTTTTCTACCTTTCTACTTAGGTCAAAGGAAATTTTGATTTAAAACAAAACAAACTTCATCCTGTTATAGTCAGCCAATTGCCTTTACTAAGCAATAACTGAATTTTTAAGGCCTTGTCTATAGTGATGGAGATGGCTCTGTGCTTCTGAGATTATAATAATTCAGTAAAAACCTTTTGAGCTTTCAAGATGCAGGAAATTCTCCAAGCTGTAAAACACAAGGTTTATTTAAAATGTTCGAAGTGGAGACTTTTCATGAATGGTGACCCATACAATTTTTTCTCTTGGTTTATTTTGTTTGTCTTGGAGTGTTTGTAGTCATTCAGCATGCATATAAAAGTATTTATTAGTCAAAAATTTGACTGACTAATGGAAAGCCTTATTAATTAAGGAGTTCTTGTCCAGTCAGTTTCTGGCCTACCATTTTCCAGTTGGCTGTAAAACCCTGCCTATTCATATTCACTGGTGTTTCTTTGGTTGCTCAACATTGATTCAGTCGCGCTGCCTGCTCTGCTCTAGTATTTCCAAGACCATTGGATCTCTCCTGGGTTGGAAACCTGCCCTGTTCTCAGCTGTGCTTGCTCAACAGGCTGAACTTGAGTTTGGATGTTGCTGGATTTGGGTGTTGTTTTTTTTTGCATACATATGCGTGAATATGTGACCAGTAACAAATACAAGTTGGATCTAATCTGTAGGATCCAGAAATGCTTCTCAATTCCTGCTTACTAGTATGTGCCTTGACAATGTCTCAGCTTGAAGTTGAGATAAGACCTAGGTATGGATCATTCTCCTCTTTTCATGTAGGGGAAAACAAAGTAGATGGACAGAAGAGAGGAAAACTAGACATGGCAGGGACACCACAAAGTAAACAAGCTGTGGCTCAACTAGAGAGCAGCACTGTGCCAGCAGGCCTTCTGGAAACAAAAAGCTCTTATTTTTTTAATAGTAACAACAAAATTCTTGTAGAGAAAAATCACATTAAAGAAGAGCCCATCTTAACTTCTATACCTGAATAGGTTGCTGTCAGCTTTGTAGGTTTGTCAGTCTGGTTCTCCAGTTCCAGTGATACTGTGTCCTATAGATATATATGTAAGTGAATGATAATGCTCTGCTCTAAGCAGGTTGTTGTTGCTGCGTGTTTTCTGTTGTACCCATTACTGCAGGATCTTGTTGTAACGCTTGTGCAAGACTAAGCTGTACCTTGCTGTACTTTTGCATGGATTCGTTTAAAAGGGTGAACTGCCAGGATGTCTCAGTATTACACCTGCACTCGAAGCATTTCACAGCTGCTCTGATCAATAGAAGTTCAGCATCAATTGACTGGATTTGGCACAAAGAGGTTTTTTTTCCTCTGAGCACCTAGTGATATAATGCTCCTTTATCTGCTTTCCAAAATGGTATTGGCCTTTTGCTGCTTACTTTGAGGATGAGCCAGACACAGGCACCATTATCAGTCTCTTACTTTCTGCAGTAGTTTTTCCCTCCTCTCGCATTCAGTAGCTGTGGTTCATGTTATATCAGACAGGATTTTCTGTGTTGCATGTTTGTGGTTGTTTGTTTGTTGTGTGGTTTGGTTTTTTGGGTTTTGTTTGTTTGTTTTGGGGGTGTTTTTTGTGTGTGTTTGTTTTTTTAATTTAATTTGTGGAGGCTATTAGCCCTTCCCAGTGCTGGATGACTCTAAAATATCAGTAAATTTTTTTTTCCCCGTTTCTACCCTCCCTGGGGAATTAAAGAAATGATGAAATGTAAGCAGTCATTAAATTAATCCTTGAGTTAAGATAGCTGTGCAGGACTATGACTCAAACCATGTTGAGTCTGGAGGAGCGCAGAGCTGTACGGAGTTGCTTTGGTATTCCACAGTCAGAAAGGACTTTTTCAATCACAAAAGGTTTCCTACACCTTGCAAGCAGAAAAGTTTTTTCTGAACTCGTGGCCTGTAACTGCAGAAAACCCAATTTTCAGTACTGGCTGTTGTGTGAGGGGGCAAGTCTACTGGCACTGGGCCCTGTCCTAGAAACACCTAGGAATTTGCTTGGTGTGATTTTTCTCCCCTATGGATTGTGACCTATTTCCATTGCATTTTCAGAAGGAAATAACGTGTTTTCCCACTGTATATACTGGTATTGTTCTTTATTGCCAGAAAAAAGGGGGTGGGATGGCAGAGAAAGAGAACTGGTATTTACTTCTGTATGTGTGGTGTGGGGTTTTTCTATACTCTATTTACCTTAAAATTAACAACAGTATTACTTCTTTAGGGTGGATTCTACTTTGCTTACAGCAGTAGTGGTTCTTGTGGGTAATTACTCAGGACAGCAGTTAGTTATACTTACTGGCCTGAGTTATGGAAATACTAATAATAATTCAGGTATCTTGAGTTTGCAGTTCTATGGAAATTAAATATTACTAAGCAGAATACCTTTTTCAGGAGCTTTTCTCCTTGTACATGTGGGAGGTGTCATTATAATTGAATCCTGGTTTGTACATCATAGGAAGGAGAAAAATGTTTCATCCCTGATGCATGTGTGTAGTCTCCAGCTAGCAGCAGCAACAGCAGCTTAAAGTTGAAAATGGGGATTTGAGTGGGAAATAAGAAACAATTTAATGGAAATTTTAAAATTTCTCTTCCTTACGTACATCACCTAGCAGCTCTAGGCTTGGAGAAGCTCTTGCTCGCTTACAGCACTGAAGCACTGTGTTCTCCATGCTTGTGAAGAGATGCTTAGGGATGAGAATTGAAGAATTATCTTTTTCCTCATCCTCCTTAAGACATTATCCAGTGACCGGTGAGAGACTGAAGGATTTTCCTGGAGTTTTAACCAAGCTCTACTGAGAGCACTTGGTGGAAGTGTAGGAGCCAAGCTGAGAGCCGAGTACTCCTGTCTATCATGTCCTTGCTATGACAAGCTTTCTGTGCGCAGGTTGCTTTTCCTAGCTTTTGCTCTACACAGACTGAATTCTTCTTTATGCTAAGAAAAATGTGCTGAAATATCTTAAATCCTTATGAAAACAGCCCCTGCTGAGCTGGATAAATAGCGGTACACCTGTGGCACATGCTTCTACAAGACCACAACAACTGTGGGGTTGCAATAAATCTGTTCCCATTTGAATTCTCAGTGAGAGCTTTATTGAAACAGGTTAGCTTTCTGTTGGTCTCGCAAGTAACCAAGGCTGATATTAAGGTAGGTATTAACTGTATTAGGGATGCCTCTGGTGTCCCCCAGGCAGGTATTTCCACAGAAATATCACTTTCTTTGAAAGGATTACATTTTGTTCAGGTTTCCTCCCTGTGGAAGGACATAGATATTTCAGTAAAATTTTTTTACTAAAAAATTTTACTAAAACTTGTCGTAGTGTACTCTGTCTATAGCATACCTTCCTCTTTTTGGCCATAACAGCTGTCCCCCTTTACTTCCACTTCATTTTGTAAAAGTATCACTATTCTCTTCCTCACCCTTATATGATGTTTTGGGGGCCGGGGCGGGGCACCGTTCACAACCTGAACCTTCAGCCAGTCTGGAAAGTGAGAACAGGCAGCGTGGGACAGAGCGAAGGTCTGCCTAACCCCCCCGCTCCGCCTCGGCAGCTGCCAGCAGCAGATGCTTAGGAGAAGAGTCCGGGAATAAATCAAACCTGCAGCTCTGATGTACTCTCCTAGCTTCTGGCAATCTGCAGTTTAGGGACTTTCTGAGCTGGAGATTATATTGTATCTTTGTTTTTAATAGTCCTTGATGGTCTTTTCTTCCATGATATAGCTCCCTACTAACATTTTTGAGGAAACTAGTGAGGATATAAATGCTGTGAACAGCTGAGGTATCTAAAAGGCATTTACATTTGCAGATGGGATTCAGTCCCACCTCTAAATTTCAATGCTTTTTATTGTCTGTTTATTAGAATAACACTGTAAAATATGTGATTTGGCAGTGTGTGTTCCCCTGTATTATTACCAATAATCAGAAATGGCTTTTGTTTGTTACTTCTGCCACTTTCTTTTTCTATTCTGCTAAAGCCTTGGGATCAGTGAAAATTGTTGTGGGTCAGCAGCTTGCTTCTCTGTCCTCTTTAATTTTGAGATTGTATCTTTAAGTGTTGTATTCATTTTTTGTGGGATTTTCTTCTTTCTCTTCCAAGCCTGACTCCTTTCACAACTCATAAGGGAACTAAAATGACTGGCTTTGATGCAACATCTGAGGGCAAATATGAGTATTTATCTCTGTGTCGATGTCTGCACAAGGTGTGGTAGTTTGCTAGAAAGTATGAACAAATGCCCACAGTTATTTAAGAATTAAAAATTAATAAATTTTGCTCAGTAGAAAGTTTCTTACCAATTTTTAATGCAGTTTTTTAACTGGGTATACTTGAATACACTTTATTCCCTGCACTTGTGAGCCAGTTGTTAGTCTGTCTTTTTTCTTCCCCCCACATCTTGCTGTGCCTAAAAGTAGGTTACCTTTCGCCAGTCGACGGGACGGTTGCTCTCCGGTGCAAAGGTGAGAGGCAATAACTCCCGCAGCACCATAGCAGGGTACGCTCTGGTTTGTCAGCTCCTTCCCACTGGTTTTGTGTTCTTTGGCCTGAGAGCGGGGAATATTCATCCAGCTTAGATGACAAGACAGGCAGTAGCTTAACCATAGCAAACTGCAGCAGTAAGCTAGCAAATAACTTGGTGTCAGTGGCTTTGAAGACACTTCTTGAAGAGACAGGTAGACGTACAATATTGCTCTTAATACCCTTCCTGATTATGTTATTTTCCTGCAGATCTTTACAATTGTGTAGCTATGAAGTCACAGGCTATTGTGATCCTCTTCTCCATCTGTGATAATGGTGTCCTAAGAAACATCCTTGAAACATTAGAGATGCACATTTTGTCATCAGAGGGAAAATATAGGAGGATGTTGGATACAAGAAACCATAGGGTCTTTCTGAGCTCTGATGACATTGTGCAAATGCAGTGCACATTCCAGGAGCGCGGAGTATTCGCTTTATTTTGCCTCTGCAGGGTGGTGATAACTTCTGCAGCATGCAAGGCGAAACATAAATAACCTTTGTCATCTTTAGAAAAGGTACGTGCTGAGAAGTGTTGTATTCAGAGCCTTCCTGGGCAAATTGTGAATAATTCAGTTGTTAGGCCCCGGGGCTCTGCCTCGCTGGACCCTGCGCTCTGCCGAGATGTGCGCTGAGCTGCTCGGGAGCGACTGAGGAGCTCAGAGGATGGAGGTGGCTGCTGCTTAATTGCAGTGGGCTTCAATCTGTTTCCATTTTGTTTCTATTAAACTTAAATGAAATGCTTGGTACCCACCTGTAGTGTTTATGACGTTTCTCATCAGAACAGCTTGTGGGACATGATAATAGAGCAGAAGTTTAGGGCAAGGGGGGAGGATTCTATCTACTCTCAGTGGAGAAATCGCAACTGTAATAGCCATTTATTTAGATTTTCTGAAACTTTTATACTGTCCAGCTGCTAACAGCTCCTTATTAAGCAGCAGCACTTGCTGTCTGTTTGCTCCTGTCAGAGTTTAGCTGAGTGCTGCCACCTTAAAGCTGGGATCTCAGATGACATTTGTTGGTTTAAATTGTGGACAAGTCGCCTGCAGTTACAACTTGCAGTGACACAGGATTGAGATGGCGCACAGTCAACTTTCCCCTTCGCAGCCTTTCCTTTGTGAGAAAGGGCTGTGTGTGACACTCAAGGACACTTCTTTTTTAAAAAAAAAAAAAAAGGTAATTTTAGGTGGCTTTCAGTCCTGCTAGTGGTGAGAGGGAAGGGCTACCCATGATCTGCTATGCTGGACCTAACTGAGGGGGGATTTAAAATTAGTAATGATGAACTCTTAAGCAAACTAAAAACTCTTGGGCAAACTAAATAAACTAGCTCCAGAGAGTAAGGTAAGTCTTGGGCTTCAGTTTACTACTTTGGCTTTGGGTCAGATTGTGGAATTTCATTAAGCTTAAATTGATAAGAGAGTTGGCGTCTTCCATGGGCTGGTCTTGTCAAATATAGTGCTGCTTGTGGATGTGCATAAGAAATGTTGGGAGGCAGAAGGTCACTGCTATCCTGAGACACAGATCAGATGTTTCATGCTCTGTTGACAGGGTTTGATCTTGATTTTGGGTGAATATCTGAGTGATGCTTTGCAGGTTGGACATGTCAGAGGGACCCTTTCCTCAAACCAGGAGACACAGGAATATTGTTGCTGTTGGCAGGACTGAAAACCATTTAGGAAAAGTCTTTCATCTCTCCTGTTTCTTTCATTTGGGCTGCTTTCTTACAGGCTGCGAATGAAGTGAAATAGATCTCCTCATCTTTTCATCACACTCTATGTGTTAAATAGAGCTCAGCGTTGTGGTTTGAGGCACTGTGTGCTCTCGTGGCATCCCAGTTACTGTCATTTCTCTACGTTGGGTTATCAGCAACTGGCCCAACAAGTGTAGCTCACTTAGAAGCAGCACAGTCGCCGATGGGTTTTAAAGCCCAATGTGGATGTCATAGTGGTTTATTTACGTTGGCTGCTTGAAGAGTTCTTGATTTGCTTTAAATGAGCTTTATTGATGGGTGTGTGTATATTATTCTAAATAAATTTCTTGATATTCTGAGGCATGATAAAAATGTAATCTATAGAGAGAAAAACATGCGCACTTCTTCATTCTGCTATTACCTTATTACCTGGGGACTTGTTTTGCAGGAAACTTGAGGAAAGGGGAGAGCAGAATGCATCCGAGACTTTTTTTTGTGTATGTGTGTGAACTGATTAGCTGTGTGTTTGGTTTTTTTGAAGTCAGATGTACAGATTTATCAATTTCTCTCTATTAGCTTATTTGGAAACTGAACACTCTCAGTTGATTCAAAAACTGAATTGCATTTCATAACCTTATTACCCTGTTTCATGGAAGCATTTTCTGGAGCTCAGAGCTTTCATTTTCCTAGACTGTTACTGCGTGGTGTATGATGGCGGTAAGATGACTATGCCCATCACTGTACAGGAAATATGCTTAAAAAAATTAAAGAACCACATCACACTCCGCAAATATTATATGAAAACACAGATAAGTTTTAGATCAACTTTAACTTTACTTCATTTCAGTAGACTAATACAAATTAATTTAATTTGAAGGAACACTAAAATGTTTGGGTTTAAGAAACGCCAAAACAAAACGTTTCTGTGTTTTGATGCACTTCTTCTGAAGCTTCCATTTTAGTGAAAGATTAATTGCACCGTCATCTTTGTCCTAAGGTTAAAAGAAAATTACTAGTACACTATCAGGATTCTAAAGTGCACTTGGATTCCTCCCACCTAATGAACTTCAATTTGAGTACTGATGCGTGACTTCAGTGTTTCATAGATCTAGAGGCACAGGGCTGATTAAAGCATCATCACTGGAGCTATTTCTGTTCCTTCTGATGTTTCTTCTTCAAACTTGCCGGTTACCTCAAAGACCTTTCTGCATACCTAAAGGAGGAGATCTGAAGCTGAGTCTCTCCGACACTTAAGAGAGTATATTACAGTGAAACTGCTTGTTTCTAGATCTTTATAATAGCAAAAGTATAGTACTGTGGTAATTAAAAGTTGGATGGTAAGATAGGCCTACACAACCCATGGGGTGAATTGGAGTGAAAAGCCAAAGAACCTTAACAAAAAAAGATTATTTCCTGATTTTTCTTTTTTCTTTTTTTTTTTTTTCAGTTGACTTGTTACAGTGAGGAGTTAGATTTGTGTTGCAGCTATATGATGATCCTTCCTCAACACTGGGTTATTCTTTCCTTAACAGCTGACTGCATAATCTAAGAAGCTGAAAAATATAACTGTCAAAGAGTGCATGGGGAGCGTGTGTTTGCACTCAGACTATCCTGGAGTCTGGTGCTTGGCTGGAGGGGGACAAAGAAAGTGCAGGGGACTCGGCTTGAAATGGGCTGGCTGAAGCCACAGCTGCTGCTGAATCACTGTCGGGTTGAATCGCTCGGAATCTGGTAGACTATAGCCATTTGCTATTTTCCCAAATACAGCATTTCAAAACTGCTGACTTGACATACATTTGATGGAACTTCCAGGGAGTGTTTTGCTTCTGAACCTCCTAAAACTCCTCTGAAATGCTGTTGACCACAGCAATGAGTTTGGTATTGACATTAAAGATAGATTTATTGCACTTAAAGTTCTGCTTCCTTCCAATTTATGAGGTCTTCAAGAGCTGAGATCCAATAATTCCTTCTAAATGGCTACCTCTGCTTTTGACCAAAGCTTCTTAAATATGATATATTACTAGCAGTGAGCGCAAGCTTATCCCTTCTGTTGTTTCAGTGAAGTGCTGTGTTGGGTTATCCTGCTGACAGGAAATTGGAGAACTATAAAGGTATCAAAATCTAGTAAGATTATAGTTGGACTTAATATAAGTGGTGGAAATGCCCTTTTCCCTAATTGGGGGATTTTGCTGGGAGTGGAGTTGTAGATCAGAAGTTGTAGATCAGAAGAAATATTATTAGAACACCTTTTATTAAGCTACTGTTAATAGAATAAAGCTGTTATTAAAGGCAGAAAGCTACTTGTGCATCACATTGACTTATATATTCAGCCTAGTTTTAGCAACAGCTTGCAGCTCCCTGGCTGTTTGCTCAAATACCCTTTGCAGAGTAAACTGTGTGTGTGTTCCTGCAGTCTGTGCGCGCAGCAGACGCCACGTTGTCCTGGATGTTGTGCAGCCTGCTGTTCATGCTAGTGCATGCTCAAGGTCTTGTCCAGATCTGGCCAAGTTTTGGTGTTCTGAGTTTATCAGTTCTCATGAATTCAGCAAGAGTGCTACTCTCAAGAGTCCGTTGGTCCACTAGGGTCTTTCATGTATTGTCTCAACATTTTCTCAACTTTTTTTTCACATTGGCCTGGTGTTTTCCCACTATTATTTCTCCACTGATAACCAAGGCGCCTGCAGAGCCCAGTCACAGGTGCTCACCTAGACTCATAGAGTCCCCTTCTGTGGGAACACAAGCAATTTTTCCATCCCTGATAATAAATCCCCTGAAAAATATTTTTCAAGGAACAGCTTATCTGTGAAGTTTTGTGAAACTTTGAGAATAATTTTGGAAGAAAAAGAGGAGGAATCTTACTTTGTTTTCATCCCACTGTTTTCAGGTTACAATTTTGAGAATACCATGTATATGGTTTCAAGACAGGCTATCTTCCTTCCACATACACCTTACGGTCCCTTGTCTGTCACCCAAAAGTAAGTTTCGAATGTTGACACTTGTTTCTGTATAGGTTAACTGACCTAACTTGTTCATTTTCTTGCCTTCCATGGGCCTTCTGTTTGCCATGCTTCATTTTTTTTTCACTTTCGCATAGATTTGGTGAATTTTTATTCTTTTCTTTCAATCCCATTCACTCTCTGAAGGACAGTAGTGACATGTAACAGCAGAGTCTGCTTGCTACTTTTCAGTCTTCCTCTTTTTCCTTGTCCCTCTCGCCTTTTCTTTTTCCTAGATTTTCTTCCTGACTGAATTGTCAACCTTGACCACAAATTGCATACACTTTTTTCCTCCCACTCTCCTAGTGCCACTTCCCAGATCTTTAGTAGCTCGTTGCATGTTTGTGTTGGGAAGAGGGATGTATTCCTGAAGGTGGGGTGAGAGTTAAATGCCCTGATGATTTTCCTGAGGAAGACCTCCCCCGATGAGGGTTGACCAGGGATTCTCCTTCCCTCCCCGAAATGTTAGCCTGAGAATGACCATCATCCCCTCCTTTTGGTTGTAGCCAAAAGCACCTACTGTAGCACCACAGGCTACAAATGACTTCCTAATCCATATAGTAGACTAAAGCTATGTAATTCAGAAGTCGGAGGCATGGTTATACCATAGTACAGGGAGAACAGAAGTCATCAGCGCTGTTTTCAATGCCCTAATTCACTGCACTAGGTATGAGTTAATTTAGAAAACTTCCTCTGTGGTTCAAGATGATAAATATGCTCTATGGCAGAGAAGAAGACAACAGTCCCTGATAAGGTTCAACAACCAGATGTTTGATGTCTTGACCTGGCCTTTAGACTCCTGAGCCTGTTGGCAAAGCACACCAACCTGCCACCTAAGAAATGTATATACTTCTATGACCATCGGCGTACCTTGCCCTAGCCTTATGCCTTTAACTCTCAATCATGTTATCCCAATCAAAGCTTCTTTTAAGAGTCTGAAGGTTTGAATTCTAGGTCCCATTTTTCATCTTTTCAAATAACTTTATGTCTTAAAAAAAAAAAAAAACAAACACAGAACAAACACAAACATCACTGTTGTGTGTGCGTGTGTTCTTTTGTCATATAGCAGGAAAAATGAGGAAATAAAGCCAAGCCCTGCATAGTTGCAAGGCAAGTCTAAAGGAAAGTGCCCTTTTATTTTTAAATTCATTTTGCTTTCATAGAAAATCCAAGCCTAGTCTGTGTAGACAATTAAAGTAGATGCATTTTCAGCAGCAGAGAAATCTTTTATTTGCCTCCAGCCCTTTCCATTTTTCATTACAATCACTGCATTTTCTTCTTAAAATGCAAACAAGTCAGTGGAAGCATGGCTGGCAGGATAAAATGATTATGGGATAATTTGTGTTTGCCAGACCAAACAAAATCAATCGCTATTGTTTAGGGACCAAAAGCATTAAATAGCTGTGAGATATTTCTGGCCTTTTACAAAATGTTTTTTTCAGGACAGATAAGGGAGAAGGCTGTCTAACACCCTGAGGTGGTGTTTGTAGTTTTCAAATTTACACAGTGACATGAACAATACTTATAGAGGGAGTCATCTGTGTTGGTTTTGTGTCTAAAAATGAAAAAATCAAACCTGACAATATTGAAATTCACTCCAGTTCTACAACATATTCTTGTCAGGCAAGAAGACTTAATACTTGCATATATAAAACAGAAACAATGTTTCCTGTAAATATTTATAGCAAAAAGAAATACCCATTCTGTTTCTTAACAGTGAAGCGTGAACTGGATTAAAATGGAGATCACCAAATTTTACCATTTCCCAAGTTCTTACTAGCTTTCAAGGAGTATAATGTGATACTTGTGAAATGTTTCTAAGATTTTGATCATTCTCCCTTACCTCTTCTAAGCCTACTAGCTTGTTGCTCAGGATGTAGCTGTGGGTCCTGCTGGAAACCTCCGAGAGACTTTTCTAAAAACTGTAGTCAACCATCTGGCAGGTGTTAGGAAAACTTCATCTCCCTTGTTTTCCCTCCTGAGCCCTAAGCTGTTCAGTTCAGCTGTGTTTCACTGGCAGAACGTAGTGTCCCATGATCTGGTTTAAAAACTTTGCAAGAAATGGGGTCAGTCCAAGTTTAAACCAAACCATTTTCCTGGTTTTAGCTGGAGCTTAGCCCTAAATGTCTGGATCGGTGTAGAGGAAGAGGCAGGAAATGTGTGGTGAGGGTGGGAGGATGAAGATGAGGCTGGGAAAACTGGGAGTATCTTGTGAGTGTTCTTGGCAACCAGGGTCTAGTGTGATAACTAGAACTGAGTTAATTGACTCTAATGAAAAAGAGTATTTATTGTAGTGCTTTAATTTTGAAAAGACAGGATAGAAAAGTGTCACCTGTATTACTGAGGGTACAGGTTGAGATTTCAAAATTGACTGATTAAATTAGCCAACAAGTGCTTCTAAGATTGGTATTTTTAAAGCACAATATTCGATGCTATTAATATCAACCAAGTTGGATTCCGAGCTTCACAGCTATGTAGAAATACTGCGTTTTGTCACTCTAAAGGGGGGAGGGGGGAACCAAAAACCAAACCCAAAAAACCAAAATGCATTTCCTGAGGCTGGAGAGTTTTCTGCCTTGGTGCATTGAGTTGATTTCTCTTCTTTCTCTTTCAATTAAGGTTGTTGTTTTTCTTACCCTAGTAGTCCTGCTGACTGTGCAACCCCCTGCTTTCCCAAAGCCAACTCCTATGATCTTTTGTACATGAGTTACTCGATTATTTTTCTTTTAGATTAAAATCTGATTATGTACATGAAAGTTTTAAGTCAATTTAAGTGGGCTTTTTTCCCATTCCAAAGAACAATGAATTCAGGTAAAAAAAAAAAAATTGGAAAAGAAAGGAAATGCATACTTGAGAAAATGTATTAGTACCAACAGATCGCAAACTTATTTTTAATTGAAGATGCTAACATTTCATTCACTAAAAAGCATATTTACCTATGACCAGATTAATGGCTGGGTTTGCCACAAAAATCAATCCTTCACAAAAGCAATGCATATTACTTAATGGTTTACTCAAAGCCAAGAGGATATTTCTCTGCAAAACAAGTGCCAAATTGTTGGAAATCAAAGCATTACCATGAATCGGAAGGGATTTTCACTATGTTGTTCACCAGCTATCGTTTAGCCAATGGGTGACCTCTGATGTCTATGCTTCTTCCTCTGCTCTTCTGTCACCTTCTACTACTGTTTCACCTCTCAGCTATTTTTCTTTACTGTCATTGGAAATTTGGTCCTATTTATGATAATAACTACTAAAACCAATATTTCAGTTTTTTGTTGCTTCTCCTGTACCTTACCTATGGAAAAAACCCAAATGTGTTAATGAAGGCTTATATTCCCCTTTCTACTTGCTGACTTCTCTCTTACACATTGCTGCTTTCCATACCACCAAAATTCTTTCTTTTCTCCCTTTCTTTGCCACCATTTCATAGACCTTGTCTGCAGGCTGTCCATCCTACCTTCTCCTGTCACAAGCTAAAGCACGGGGCTTAGAGAACAGCAGTGACAACAAAAGTTGCAATTTTCTTGGAGACTGGCAGGATGACACCAGGGTTTGCACTGGTGGCTTCAGGCTGCGCATAGCCCAAAGGCAAAATTCCTGCCTTTGCCTCTTGCCATCTCAGGGATGTGCACAGTTTGGAGGCAGGTTATAGAAGAGCAACTAGAAAAATTAAGTGACTAGAGGGATCAGATTTATAAGGCAATATTAAGAGTGCAATATATTTGGACTGGATATGCAAATAGAGCAGGGGACATGATAACTATCTTGAAATACTTGCTCAGTAAAGACCAATGATGGTGAAGAATTACTATGGAGAGGAACAGAGGGGTATAACTGAGAATAATGGATTGAAATTAAGAAAAATAAAACCTGGGCCGAATGCCATGATAAAGCTTCATGACGCTAAATTCGGAATGTAGAAGAGAAAGAAGAATAAGAAGTGGTGAAAGACCCATCACTTAAGACAATTTAAAATTAGATGTGAAAAAGAAGTAGAAAGTGTACCCTAGAGGACAATCCTTCACTGGCATAAGGATACAGTGGATGTTCCTTTCCATCTCTAATTGCTGTGATTCAATGGTGCTGTGATTATGTGAAAATTTTTTTTTCTTGTGCAGACCCAAGATGCTACTTAATATTTTAAGGGAGCTTTTAAAATAATCTGTAGTAGCACTGAGAGTTAGCTTTATCAAATAAATTGAAATACAGTGTTATGAACCTTAGGTCCATCAGGGAACACTGAAAGATTTTAAAAAATAAAATAAAAATTATATGACAGAATAATACTTTGTGTGGCTTCCTCCCAAGCATTCTGAAGACTGATGTCAGCTCTAAAGAAATGGTTTAAGCTCTGTTGACACCTCTTCCTTTGTGAGCTCCAGGGAAGTTAACTGACTACCCTTCCTTCCATCACCAGAGGAGCAAAATGTCAAAAATATGTTAAATGGAAGCTTGAGCCCATACAGTTGCTCTCTCTTGTGCACCATTCAAAAGAAGCAAAGAAGAAAGTGAACAGATTTTAGAAATGGTTCTTTTTGACCTTTACAAAAGTACTGAATTTAATCCCTTTAGCCCAAAGGATCCTGCTGGTGAAAAGGATTAGGAAGAGGGGGGGAAAAAAAAAATAAAAAAAATCCCTGTATGTCAGAACTGGTCAAGTTTTTCTGACCTGCCACTTGCAGTGCATTTGTTCAGACTCCTTTCTTCAGAGGGTTTCATTTTGTGATATGTTTTAGACTGATATCTGAAAAGTACAGGTCACTATTTTGTGTAAGCATTGATCTTTAAAAGGCTGGTGACAAAAAAAAAAAGAAAAGCCCAAGAAACACAAAACAACAAACCCCCCAAAACCCAATGAATTTCCCTCTGCTGTTTATTTCCATATTGGTCTGCCTGAACCTAATCTGTGACAACACCTAGGCATGGATTAACAACCCTTTTCTCCAATTTTTCTTAAGCAACTAAAGGCAAAAAGGCTAACAAGCTGCAGGTTTTGGAATGGAAATTCTTGTCCATAGGAACGCAATGAAAACTAAAATGTTTTTACAAAGGAGCAGGCATCAGATGAAAGCAAACTGTTTCAAACTGTTTTCATCAACAACCAAATAGAAATGCTGTGACTGATCCAGTTCACAGTGTTCTTCTTAAATTAATATATTCCATTTTCAGTGCGGCTAATTAGTGGGATTATGGGATAATGCTATTATATTGCATCTGGTTCCCAAACTTGATTACGGGAGCAATCTCTGGCTCCTCTGTTTGTGTCACATAGGCGCATACCCCAAAAGAACCTGCACCAGTGTTTAGTTGATAATGCCTCTCCTTTTCTATAGAAACGTAATTTTTTTCCAGCTAGGGGCTAGAGTCTGGAATTGCCTTAAATTTACACTAAGTGTAACTCTGAGGGTAGGATCTAATGGTTAGATGCTATTGCAGGGATGCAAACTCATTTTGAGAGGTTTGAGGACACTGGAAATTCTGGTGCTTTAATGTTCTCTGAGCATGTCTGTGGGACAAACACAATCATCTTGGCACCTCTGAAGTCTGTGAGGGTTTTGCGATTAATTGTGCTTTAGATTAATGTAACCCATAAGAAATAACACATGTTCTTCTGGAGTTATTTCATTGTTTATCTATGTTAGAAAGACAACACAGCAAAATGAGGTAGAAAGAGGAGGGAGATGTGAGGGTAAATGAAAAAACAAAGGAGGGAAAAATAAGTTATGTATGTTTGCGTGTCTGTGGCAGCTGCGGAGATAGCACTGTGATTTAATAACCCTACAATGTGCCATGTGTCGCTTCTCTATTGCACACTGATGTAATAATGCAACGGGAAGTTGAATTATTTGTAATGTCATATATTGTAAGAATGAGTTGCTCAGAAGCAAATGGCTGAAAAGTTTCTTGATAACAAATTGTGAGGTTAGCAAACAGAAGGAAATATAGCAAAGAAATTGCCACTGTCCTGGTGTCTCTGGTAAGCTGGTATACGTTAAACTGAGCAATGTCACTGCAAAACGTGGCGTCTCCAGTAACAACAGTGTGCAGTGCAATTGTGTCCTGTTATCTATGGTTTGCTATAAACCATAACACTATTCTGCACTTCATGAAAACGAACAATGGGCTAACGGTATGTTCTGAGATTGTTTTAAATAGGTTTGAAATTATTCTATTGCAGCTGCAAAGTAGCCTAAATTTGCATAAGGGTTTTACCTATTTTGAATGCGATTCAGGTTGTTAAAAATGCCCACAATCACCTTTATAATCTTTAATTCGTTTCCTAGTGGGTCATCACTAAATCTAGCCTGATCATATTTATTTGAGTGGCATCTGCAGCTGCACAGCCACCTGCCCCTCTGCATGTTTGGATTTATTCGTTCAAGGTGAAGTTCGAGCATACATATCTCATGTAGCTGTTTGAGGGAACTGCAGCTTTCTAGAATAAAAATTTTTCAAGTGGCAATTCAAGTTCAATTCATTGGATGAGGTTAAGAGAGCTTCTCATTTCCTTCTGTCTCCAGTGGATTGTATTGCCACATGTTTTATACAACAAAAGAACCAAACAAACCCCAAAACACCCCAGACCAAACCCACTAACTTGAATTTACCGTGATGTAAATTTACAATGTTAAGTGAACAGGAGGTAGCAGAAATAGAGCGCTGGGTAAGTTTGCAGGCAGGAGTTCCTGAGTTCACTCAGGAGCTTAGATGCTTATTGCCTTTGAGGTGCAACATTATTTAGGATGAAAATCTATCTAGAAATTCCAAAGAGGGAAGAGGGTGTGTGTAGGACCTCATACAGAATATTTCTAAAGGTCTCCAGGCTGGAAGCTGAGTGAGATAATACTGTGTTTTATAATAGTTAACGTTCAGTAGTGGTAACGTACAGTAGAAATAAGAAGATACGTTGTTGCCCTGTCCTGGGAGGTGCTGAATATTTGAAGAAGAATGCAGAAATTGGTGCCTGCAGGGTGAGTTACAGGAAGGAATAATTATGCCCATATGATGAGATGTGCCTACTTCTGGGTTTACGCTTTGCAATTCCTGTAGCGATAGGTTCAAATAATGCTAATAACATGCCTGCCTAACTACTAATTTACACTTGCTCATTTTTAGATGCATGGTAGTTAATGTCTCTGCCCAAGGTCATTTAACTGTGGATCACGTACTTAATGTACTTAATATTCTTAAAAATATCGAATCACCTTTTTGAAACTTCTTTGGGTCCTTATTTTATCACAGCCACAATATAAAAATGTTTTTTAAAAAAACCCTCTTTCATTATTTTTAGATGTATTGTTTTGTTTAGTTCTATTTGGCATGTGGGAGAAAAAACCTGTGTATCTTACCTATATGTTTGTACTTGGTATTTTCCTGGTTTCTAGTACTTTTTTTTTTTTCTTCTAATGCCTTTGTTTGTTTTACTTCTCACCCTTTAACCTAGTGAGACTTCTCCAGTGCTCTGTTTTCTAGAAATAAGATAACCCAAATCAGACACTGGTTCAATGTCAGAGTGCACCTGAAGGCTAAGTGAAAATTCTATCTATTTAAGGCTGTTTTCATTAATTTTTAATATAACTTCATATCTTTAGTTTTTTGTCTGTCGCTGAACATCAAATAGACATTTTAATTGGGTTGTCTACAATGGCGTATGAGCAAAGTGCTCCTTTACTATGCTTCTGCATGTTGAGAAACCTTTGTTATTAGCATTGTTTCAAAGAATACTTAATCGAGAAAGTACTTTCCTGGATCGTGATTCTATAATGTGTTTGAATTTGGTGTAATCCATTTGATGTGCATCACGATAGCTGTGAGACTTCACCAGTCTCCATAATCTGCTCTTAGGAAAGGTTGCCATCTTACTGTATGTATCTTCAGTTTTAGAAAGTTGTATCTATTTGTTCTTCATTATGTATTTTCTTCTGCATGCTTAATTCACACCTTGCTTTTAAAGCAAGATCCTCTGTGGACTGAAAACCAGGCTGTAATTTGAATTTCTTGTTTTCTCTTGAACCAATGTCTGATTAATTGATAGAATTTCACCTTTTACCTTTTGGTATTAATTTATTGATTATCTCATTTTATTGGGGAGGAAAAAAGTCACTTGTCTTCTATAATTTAAGACAAAAATGCTTAATTGTAAATCAAATAGTTCTCTGTAATCAACATTGAGCTTATGCACACGGAGAGATGTTATTCATAGTAGATACTGGGGCTTGTATTTCACAGTAGAGCAGGGTGCAAGTTAGGAATTCACCAGGTAATACTGACTGACTTTGTACGCAGGCACCGCCGAAATGCATTAGAAGTAGCAGAGCAGAAGTCAGCCTGTCCCCAGCATCCTGGTCTTAGCATCTGTCTTGTAGTGGGAGAGGATAACAATTTCAAACCATCTTACAGTTATGTTCCTTATTTCATTTTTGTAACAGCTGAAGAAGATTTCACAAATGAAATGTTGTGGTTGTTGATGCATACAATATTTGGTGTCAGAGAGAGGAATGATTGAATGAATGCATTCTGAAACAGGGTGGGTTTTGCATGCCCTTTGATAGTCTGGTTTATTAGATGTTATATAGTTAGGTAGATAGTCTGGTTTATTAGATGTTATATAGTTAGGTAGAGTCCTTTCCAGTATAATTTTCATGATTATCTTTTCAACGTAATACATTTTCAGCTGTATCAAGATGGCTGGGTCTGCAGCTGATATCGACTTGGTTCATATACAAGATGTGGCATGAAATGTGCTATTAAAAAAAAAAAAAAGCAAAACCCAAAACCCACACAAACCCCATGGCAAACGATAGAGAAGTAGAGAGAAAATAGTGCAGCAAAGACCTCAGGAGACAGTGAGGAGACACTGAACCGTGATCTCATAAAAGACTTAATGAACAAGAAGCATTGACCCTAGATAACAAGTTAGAAAAGAAGAATGGTTCAGACTCTTAAGGGAATAGATCTAGCTGACATAAAAAGTGGAAGTCAGGTTTGCTGGTTTTAATAAGATGATCAAAGCGAGAATTGGCTAAAAGGTTGTCAGAGAAGTGTTGATGAATGGGAGAACACAATTTTTCAAGCATTGGTGCTGATAAATGAGGAAAATGAGCAGTCTAGATAGAAGATCTGTAGGAAACGCTATATGACAGGATTATTTAATCAAGTTGTTGCGCTACCCTTGTTTTCATGCCAACGCTTCAGTATGGTCACTTAAAACTTTAGAGATGAGACAACCCAAAACCTTGAGACCAGCAGCACAGGGATCACCTGTGCTTGGCATCTGGGACTCCTGCAAAGCTCAACAAGATGCAGCAAAGACATAGTAACCAGCAAAGAACACTTTAATAAATGCAGTATTTTTGCATTTTTAACAAGACTTGAACATCTTCACCTTTTGCTGCCTTTGTAAAAACAAACAAATCAAAAGCCAGAATCGCTAAACAAGTCTTAGCTCTCAAAATATGAGAGCTAAAGATGTGGTAAGTCTCTGGTGCTGGATGAAGCATGCTAAACAAACCACTTTTAGCTCTGTACAGTGTTAGGAGCACCAGGTAGCACCGAGTGCTGTGACTGAAATCCAAATCTGTGGCTTTTCACTACCGTTAGTTGCCGTTGCTAGCATTCTTGGTTGTGGCCAAGGAATGTGGTATATAAGCTCTGAAATGATATCTTCATGCATATTTAGATAGCTGGGTAACGCTCTGTGTGTATAGACTACAGCAGTCACATAACTACAGGATACTGACATAACATCAAACGCTTCTTTGTAAAACTGGGCCCTTTATTACTCATGTTCTTCCTTATATGCATACATGAATGCCTACATATGTGAAAGGCTTGATTGTTTTTGGGGGTTTTTTTTGAGTGCTTATTGCTGTGGTAGTGCCTCGCAGCACGAGGCTGTCTTTATCTAACCTGTCCTTGAAACTACAGCCTTCCTTTGACTTGCTTCAATTTTATTTGTAGAATAGTTATAATTAAACTGCTCACAAGGCTCTGAAGAAGTAACGCAAAAGTTGAGATCTGCTTAGAGCTTAACAATAAATTACCTCTGTGGCTGCCTGGCCCAGTTGCAAGCACAGCAATGGAGTGTAATCTTCATTCTTTAAGATCTCTTGCAAATGTCTCCTTTCTGTATGTGATGTGGGACTTGTGGTTTTTTGTTTTTTTTTTTCTTCCTTTTAAACTATCTAGTTCTTCAAGAGCAATTTGAAATAAATCTCTGTAACAACAGTTAATGAATCACAAATTAGAATGGAAATCCTGCTAACATTGTTATTAGATAAAGCCAAAAGCCTGAGTTTTATAACAAAGAGACAAAAAGCAATAGGATGCTAATAAAAATGGGGGAAGCTAATGTTATTTTTTCTTAAAACAAACAAACAAAAAAACCCACGACCCACATTCATGAGAAAACATTTAAGAGGTATGTACAGGTCTTCCTAAGTTTTTCTGATTTTATTAATGAGGAAACGTAATCTACATAGCTTTTCCTGCTGATGATCTTTCAGTAATAACTTGAAAGCTTTCAGAAAGTGGTTTTCATTCCTTTGTTGAAGAAATTTTTCATGTCAGTAAAAATACTTTCCTACCGGCAAGCAGACGAAGTTGCAAGAAAAAAGCATTACAAGAGAAAAGACCATGTGGAAAAAAGATAGAAGGGTGTCCTTGAGTATATTTTGAGTATATTCCCTTTCCTCATTCAGAAACCACCAATAACAGAAACGTCAATAGAAGAATGAGGATCTTTGTTATATGTTTGAACTGAACATTATCCATATAAATCTAAAACCTTCAGAACTGTAGCTTTACTCTAAGTGACTTTTACTTGGATGAAAAATATCTTTAGAAGAGAAATAATGTTATGAGGTTTTTAAGAACTCTTTTTAATTAGGATAAACTTGGAAAATGAATTAGGGGAAACAATCAAAGTTTTTGTTTTTCTGTATTTTTCTTCATGTAAAATGACAGAAAATTATGGAAGGTAGAAAACTAAAATAGCCGAGTTTCATGATCTCACTTAATAGCAAGTATAACCAGAATATTGAGGTAATAAGAAAAAGGAAAAAATTCAATAAAGTAACATATAAACTATTTTGAGAACTACCTGGAACCCTGAATTGGTACCTACAAATATTGATCTAAAATTAATAGTTTTTAAGGAAAAAAGATTAAAAGTTGAAATTAAGAGGCACAGGTGATTATGTTGTCATTTCAATAAATAAAGAATAAATTTAAAATTTAAGAATAAAGAATTTTTTTAAAGTGGAAGACTGTAGACCTAGAGCAATATTTAGAAGGGAAGAAAAAAACCTCATAAAATATTTTAAAAATTATATTAATGTGGAGCAGGAATAAATTTCACCAGCCATTTTTTGTTTGTCTTCTCTCAATTGTACGTTCATCCAACAGTGTCCTTCCCTCTGCCCCCCCGCCACGTCATGGGTCCTTACTCTACTACACTCCTTGTCTATATGTATAGATTTGCTGCTTAAAGTGAGATATGACCCTTTCACATCAATAGATTGAATAATACGAGCACATATAAGAATTAATTGATGTGTGTCATAAATCAGTGGAACTTATGTGCATATAATTTACTTGTGAAAAGTTGGACTATATATGCCATAGAATAATAATTTCAGTTATAATAAATAATAGAATGCACTGGGAAGTTGTACCAAGGTTTAACTATTATATCACTGATGCAAACCAACACTAGAAAATATTCATTTTCAGGATGTCAAAGTTAGAGTGAAGTCCATGTGCACTTTTCTGGTTCAGAGGTCCAGGTGCTATGTAAGTTTGAAAATGATTATAGAAATAATTGTTTAGTACCTATTTCCACTAGTTTAGTACTGAATATGGTACTTCTGTGAGAAAGGGTAAGGAAGTTGGCAGAGCTGGAAGTTGGGTAATAGGCTTAATGGACAAATGAGCTCATGTGTTCAGGTCACTAAAGGCCAGTTGGGTTTATTAAGGACTTGGATTTTCCTCTGTATTTCTTTATATGGCACTCAATGTGTTACCTAATACCAATGTTTTGCTTTGCTCACAAAGACACACGTGTGTCTCTGGGAGTTTTGGCAGCGCTCGCTCTGAGCAGGCAGCCGGCGGCACTGAAGTGCTCTTAGAGCGTGTGGGTACATCCATGTGTGCAGTTCTGCCCAGCCTTGTCTCTTCCAGACAAGCAATTGCTTGCTGAAGGAAACTGAAGGCTTAATGTTGCATTTTGGAGAGGAAGGGAAGCCCAAATGGTTTTGCAGGTCTAGATTTGTATGGTCTGAACTCCTCGTGCATCCTTTTATTATCATCTCCTATGCATTCTGAAGCCCTAAAACTATTCAGGATGAAACCATGTATGTGAGGACTTTGTGGGAATAAAGGTGGGGTAGCTCAGGCTTGAGTGCCAAAAAGTCATTAATGACAATGTAATATCCAACTTCAAATGTCACTTTGTGCAAGACTTCCCATCCTGTGAGGAGCTGCCTTGTGGTCCACCAGGGCCTGTTCCACACAAAGATCAGATGTGAGGAACAGACCCCGAGGGGGAGAATTATATATCTTTATAATGAGCTCCTTGAATACTCTTCAGTTACAAACTACCTCTCTGATATGGTCCTTGCAAAGAGGATTAAAAACCTTTCATTGCTTTTCTTAGTAGAGAACCAATTCTCTACTGTCTCTG
The DNA here is from genome assembly GCA_008921705.1 of Burhinus oedicnemus. Lineage (NCBI taxonomy): Eukaryota > Metazoa > Chordata > Aves > Charadriiformes > Burhinidae > Burhinus > Burhinus oedicnemus. The sequence continues at coordinate 174,643 of VFFE01007622.1, read as the reverse complement.
GAGCACATTCGAGTGTTATTGAACTTGGTTTTGTTACAGAGCTAAAAGCTGACTTGAAAGAATAGTCACCATGAGGAAAATGGAATAGCAATGCCAGATGTAATGTAGTATTGACAAAAAGCCTCGACTTGGCTCACAGCACACATTTTCCTGGGTTTGTTTTGGTGACGTTGTTCTCACTCAATGTAGGTTCCACAACTCACTTTTTTCTTCTTTTTTTTCTTTTCTTTTTTATCTGGGTGCACCAGATTAAGATTTCTCAAGAGGCACTTTGGGTTACAGCACAAGATATCTGAATGTTCTACTGTAAATGCCTTTTTAGATGAATCTATGAAGGGAGGTCTAATACTCTCTCCCTGCCATTTGTTATTGAGATTGCTTTTTCTTTTTCCTTGAAACTTTTTTTGGAAAGGCTATTTAACTTTCAGTCTCTGGTCCTTTCTGTTTGGATCGCTTTTCCTTCTCTTTGCTGAACTTTCTCTTCACCTTATATTATCATTAGGTATTCCATTCTGTGGATGCTTTTCTTGTTTGTAGCCTATCACTGCATTTTATAATTTTCTTTCAGCCTCTTGTTCGCGTTGAGTAATGCGTTTTTTCTCTATCTCTTCAGAAAACAAAGGAATATAAGAACAGGATGCATGAGACTTCCTTTTTTCATTTGAAAATGAAATCCTCGGCTCAACTGGCTCTATCTATCTCTGATTTCTTCTTCATTATCAAAGTGCACTGACAAGTAATACCTCAAATACGATAGTCAGCCTCTGGGATCGAGAGCATGGTGCAAGCCATGTTTCTTATATTAGCACCAGTCCCCTTAATCCCTTGCTTATATAAACCTTCTTAAGAAAATTAATTTCACATGATTATGTTAATATTTTCTTAATGAATTAGAAAAGAAACCTGTGCAGAACATTAATGAATCATTTTAACCATCCCTGCTGTGAGATTTCAAGATCGTTCTTTCTGTAAAAGTATATGAATATTAATATGCACCCTGGTAATTGGTACAAAGTTAATTACTGTAATTCTGCTACAGTAAAAAAAAATATCTATGCAGTATGCAGTAATAGCTAGTTATTAAGATAGAAAACTTGAAGTTAAAATATTGACTCATACTTATCAGAATTGTTTCTTACCTCACTTCATGTAATAGCCAAATAATATTTCTTTAAAATATCTGCTTATTAATTTCATTCGGTTCATGTAAATAAGTATTCTACATAATTTAGTTGTTGTCTTTACTTCAGTGGGTTTTGCCTCGGATTTGAAATCAACAGGAATGGGATCTATCTCTTGTAATGTCTAGGGGGATAATGTGTACACGACAGAACCTGACTGTGGAAATTAGAACTAGCAAACTGATCAATACTCTAAAATTGTAATAGAAGTTTCTGTATTATTATTTGGCACTCGATAGAGTAACTTCACTTGCCTAGCTGTGTTTCTGAAACAATGAGTAGTCAAAGCATTTTAATAACCCTAAAGTAGTTGCTGTCTTAGCACTCACATAAATATATATATGTGTGTATGTATATATTTTAATTGATAACTACATTTTCTGTGCTTCCTGGAACAATGAGGACTCTTCCTCTCAGTAGAATAACCATGCAACTAGTCATTTCTGTCTGCCACGTTGCGGAAATCCACTCTCCTTTCCCAGTACGGGAAGGGGAGGAGCTGTTAGGCTGGCTGGACCCTGATGCCCAAACTCCATTGGAAGCTCCAGGGCAGAGCTATGACACCCCACTCCTGTGGCTGGGTACCATACCCGCCTTTCATATGAGTCTTCACTGCTCATGTCCTTCAGGTTTTTTTCATGCCATTTGCCGTGTATGAAAAATGGTATTTTAAAGGAATATTTTTATCTGAGATTGGAAGAAAAGTGAAATGCCTCTGTAACTGATGTGAGAAGCCATACAGTTGTTCGGATGGCTGTTCTTAAACATATTATTACTTGACATAAACTTTGTGTATCTCATCAAAAAACTTAATCCTTACAATGATATAACTATGCAATCATTTTGTTTTACTTACAAGTAAGAGTTAGTAACGTACTTCTAGTGAAACAGAAGTAATACACAGCCACACAATACATACAGAAGTTTTTATCTACAAAATTGTTATCCAGGCTTGTAAGCTCTTTATTTTTTCTAGTGTTTATTATATTGCTGTCCAACCTAATATGGATGCAGATCTTCAGTGGGAATTTCTGTCTTGAGAATGTATTAAGACATGTAATTATTAACCAGTCCAAATTGAATAAGATGCTTCCTTTTCATCTAAAGACTGCGTATTATCTGCTCTCACTGTTGCAACACTTAGCCTTCTTTTACTGCCGGCTTTTTAGTTGTGCCAAGCCTACGATTTTCACATTACCATATAGACTATAATTGAAAAGGAATAATCCTTTATTAATTTTCTGTTAGAGAAAAACCAACACATAAGAATATGAATACCAATAGGGAAATAAAAGCTTTTTAAAAACTGTATTCAGCATACTGGAATAAATAGGAATAATACTCCCTAAGCAATCTACTATTGAATTGTCAGGTAGTAGTAAAATGGTGGGTTAAGTGATTTAAAAATGTCATTAAGTAAAGATGTTTTTTTGCTCTATAGTTACCACAGAATTAAGTGGACAAATGTTATTTTCCTTCATGCAAGGAAAATAACTAGCTGAGTGCTGGAAATATTCATTCATGGAAATGGCTTTTTTTTTCTTGTGCTTGTATGCCTCTTCTAATACTACAGTATTTGTAGTGTGTGCGTTTATCTACTTTTTGATTATGTAAGGGTTTTAGATCTGATTTATACGAAATTGGGAGAAAACATGATGTATTTAGGACAGAGAGTTACCCTGGAAGTGATGGTCAAGTCAAGGGTCTGTCCTGGCTCATCATGGTAATGTCAGGACCTGCCACTCCCAGACATCAGCAAAAAGTAACACGGTGATGGCTTTGATTTCCGAGCCCGAATGACCAGGTATTAATTCCATGTGTGTCATCTTGAAAGGGCAGACATTGGTCCAAATCCAGAGGGGAAATTCAAATTCACACCTCTGATTTCATAGAAACCTACTTTAAACATGCCCTGATACCTTTGCTTGGGAAGGAAGGAGCAGAAGGTCCCAGGCCCTTGTTAGACCTGAATTGCTGGTGTTTACCAGGGCCCAAAGCAATCTTCTGTGTTCAGTCTTATGTATTTCCATACCGTGCTTTGGGGAATACACAGCCCCTGTCTAATAACGTGATTTGGGTTATGTCTGCAGTCTGGGTGTCCCCTGCATTTTCCTCCTAGTGACCATGAGTTCTGCGGGGAGCTGGTTTCGTAGGTTTGGATTTCAGAACAGAAGGGTTGACACGGTCCTGTGAACTTCACCCCTCTTGCGGCTTTCAGGGAGAACGTAACACCTGCAGCATTTAACAGTTACTTGAATTGATTTCTTTGGGAAAATGACACTCAAAACTGGGATTTCCCCACACTCCCTGTCCTGTGTTTTGAATAACTTCAGTAGCAAAAAAGGAAAAGTGAATACATGGACCACAACCTCAAAAGGAAAGGTAACAGAAATGCAATTTCAGTGCATTTTTTAGCCAAATAATTCTGATTTCCATTTTGGCGGGGGATGGGGAATAGGACACCAAACCCAAAATTTGGATTTAAAAGAAAAAACAACAAAAACACCTTTTCCAAAAGCTTTTGTAGAAATTTCTCTTCATTGAAGTTCCTGTTCGGCTTTCCTGGTGCGTATATGTGAAAGCTTAAAATATTCAGAATATTAATTCCCTTTGGGTGTTTTCTATTGTGCCCCTGCTTGTATTGTTCAACAGTTTCAGCTATTTTCCAGGCAAGCTGTGCATCCTTCTGTGTTTCTGTTAGGGTAATTATCAATTAGAAATGAGCCTCAAATCAGTTCGGTTTTCCATGCCATGATCTTTGTTCTGACTTATAAAGTGTTTCTGACTCCTCAAAATGAAGTAAGTGTGTCTCAAGAGAGATACTGCTCTTTGGTGCTAGGAGGAAAAAAAAAAGTGTTTTTGAAGTGTGTCTGTATCAACAGATTTATAAATTAATAAATTTCAAGTTCTGAAGGTCAGACTGTGATCATGCCAGCTTCGTGTAGCACATAATGCCAAGGAATGACTATTGTACCAACTCACACAACCTCGTTCCTTCATAAGAGTTTACCTGTTTAAAAGTGATCCGCAGCTTGCTTATATATTTCAGAAGGTGGAGTACCTACTATATCTCCTGGAAATATTTTTCTATAGCTGCTCCAGTGGTTTAAAATTCATGCCTTATTTTCAGTCTGAATTCCAGCGTCTAATCATCCTATCTTGTTATGGTCTCTGCTAAGATCAGAAAAATACTGGAAATATCTCTTTCTCTGTCAACTAAAGGGCTCCAATTTGTCCATCCTTTAAATGTCCTCTTTGGTAAGCTCTTCTCGTGCTCCATTTCTAAGCACTAAATGCTCTCTAACCCAGCTTCCTATGGCAGTGACACATGTAAACTCACTCCTTGTTTATATATTTGTCCACTTCCACAATAATCTGCTGGCTACGAAGCTGTTGGATAACTTCAACCACAATATACGTATTCTGATTTTGACCAACTCAGACTTTTTTTGTCTTCCTGCTCTGAAATTGTTGTCACTTCCCCATGCTTCTGATGTTTGCACTGTTCAACAATGTGGTTTGAAATCTGGGACAATGAGCTGTAAAATATCGGTATTTTTTAATGCTAAGGTCTAATTTTTCTTTTTTTAATTTAAAATAGGGTTTCCTAAGACAGCAAGGCTTATTTGATCAGCTCTCGTCCTTCCTCCCAACTGTAACCATTGAACTGTCACCTGTTTTTGACACAGAGAAAAGTCTCAGATGGGTAAGTTCCACAAGTTTTGACACTTCAGTGGCAGCGTTTGAAATGCCTGTGCCCTGGGCAGCGTGGCTGCAGCTGGGGTCCGGCTGTGCCCGCCTGCAGAAATGGCTCTTATACAGCCCTGAGCCAGCTTTGCTCTTGCCTGCTGGCAAACAGGGTCTGTTGGTGGGATCAGAGGATGCTGCATGGGTAGGAAGGGTGTCAGGGAGGATGTACAGTCTGTGGTACGGTCTGTGGCGGGGGAATGGGGTGCTGCTGCGGCGGGGGGAGAGTGTGGAGTCTGGTGTTGTGGGGTTGTATAGCAACGAGGAATACAAATGCACGAGACACTGGGTTTCATTAGTTCTGCTACTATTAGATGTTATCAATCATAACGTAGAGGTATTGTTCTATGAAGGGACCTCATTGTATTGCTTATTAAATCTAATTCTCCATCTTCATTGTCCTTGTACAATTTGGAAAATTATTCATGACTCGCTTCTATTTTTATGGGCTCCCCAGACTGCCTACAATCTTGTGCAAGAAATGCTTCCAGACATCAGCGGCTTTAAAAGTATTTATGTGGAAGGAAAATGATCTTTCTTCTCTGTTATATGTCCTCTGAACTGCAAAAATTATCAGTGGGACTAATTCTGAGCTAGGCCTAACTTTCTTCCCCTTGCATTCCTGCTCTTGCTCTTTCAGATAAGTTAAAAAACCTGCTCTAACAGGTCAGGATCCTGCTAGTTCAGACTCCCACCACAACTAACGTGCTGCAGGAGAAAGCTGTGTAGCTGTCTTCTGAGGATTCATCTTCTGTTCCCAAAACACAGGGTCTGTCAGGCATGTCGGTAGTGGTGTTTGTAATGCTGTGCGTGCTGAGGTGTGAGCTGGCCCCATGGGACACATGAAGAAGTTGTTTGTAGAACAGACTGTGTCACTTTAATGGAGTTTAAAAATATTTCGGAAATGTATAAATGAATTAGTTTGGGAAATGTTGGTTTAATTAAAATATCAAGATTTGAGTATAGCTAGGCTACTTCTGTCTGAGATACCCTGCACTTGCATGAAACTTAATGGCGGTGACCTGATGATGAATCTCTGGGTCACTGAAGAAACCTGTATAACATTAGATCGGAGGAGCGCAAAGGTAGCTTGAAGCTGCTGCAGCTTGCACCTTTCCATGACTGTGAGGTGTCAGTTGTTTTCTCTTGGAGAAGGAAAAAGAACTTCACCTTTTGTCACAGGATACAGCAGCTGGATCTCCTTTTCAGAAGTATCTCTTCTTCATTTTGGCTAGAATAGCTGTTTAGGTTCTTAATAATTTAACTGTCACGTTTACTTGAGTGTTATGAAGACACTTTATGAAGAGCTTCACTTTTATGAAGAGCAAATCACTGAGAACAATGTGATTTTATTTTTTTACAATTTAGTTGTGAAAATCACTGATTTTACGGCATGTGACAGAAATACAACTTCCTGATTTTAGCAAACACTAAGATGTTAGTTGAGAAAAACCAAATTGACTTGGCTGTGGGAATTTAAATCTTTCTAAAGATTTAAATCTTTCTAAAGATTTAAATGAAAGAAATGAAATGTCTGATTAACATAGTCATTAATCATCCAGGAAGAAGAAACGCCGTTTAATGATATGAATTACATATGAATCACATACTTGTTTAGGTGTTGAAAACAAAGATGAGAGGTAAGAGAGGACAGAAATAGCAAATATGCATTTGAACTTTAAGATGACTTTGCCTTGGCTACAGTCCTGTAATTCTGGGAGCTGAAATACACTATTAACCTCAGCTACTGCAATATGCTCTGAAATGGAAAGAGAATTCCAGTTCTGAAGAGTGGATTTTAATTTTGATGTTTACATACGTAATTTAGAATTTATTTTCATGGCTAGATGCATAATTTTCAGGTTAGATGATGTTGAGTCTACCATACGTAAGAGACCAAATAAAAGAGTAAAAGCAGTATAATAGAACTTTTAAAACTAACCAGCAGAGCAGGGAATGTACAACAACTTCAGTGGAACATTTGTGAACAGTTTGCAAATGCAATTAATTACTCATATGAAAAATTGTCAATACTTTTGAATAATAAATCAGTTGGAGGCTTCTGCAATTTGTTCACAGGCAATTTGCGAACAGAGAAAGAGCTGAAATCCCATTGGTGCAATTTTCATTACAAATGATAAATTCAGTCCTGGTGTAGACAAATAAATAACACAGGATATACAAAAAAATTTTGAAATACATGTAAGAAACAAGATCCAGCAGAGAGAAACTCATGCTGAGTTTTGTAACAAGGTGAACAGTAACTGAAATGGGGCCACTCAGAGCCCACACCTCAATTCCAGCCAACATCAGTTTCTCACCTGGGGCAAGTCCTCACTGCCATGACCAGACAGAAAATGCTTGGGAATTGTGACTCTGAATTGTCACTTTGCCTGGTTTGGACATGTCTGCTCTCAGGCTCTGACAGACTTATTTTAGGAAAAAAACCCACAAACAAAAAACAAACCAGAACCCCAATGGTGAATGTAAATCTTGGAGGGGAGAAAAAAAAAAACCAAACCAAAAACCCTCAAACTCTTAAAAGAAAGACAGGCAGAGCCAGAACAAAGCATGGGAACCATGGCAAAGGTAAGTAATCAACTGAGACAAATATTGTTGCAGTCTGTCAGCTCATACAGAGATAGTTATGATTAGTGTTTTGGATACTCCTGAGCACAGAGAATAAAATCAGACATAGGAATCTTTCCTGTCACAGACAGATGCTTTTGTTATGCTGAATTGACACCTTGATTGCATAAGCACAAAAAAATCCCTGTTTAATATCTTTCAGGTACACAGGACTCTCAGGAATCCTGTTTTGAGTGGAACTAGATGTTTCTCAATAGAATTTACTCTGAAAGACAAATAGTATCTTCAGCTTAGGTGGAAATTCAATTAAAAGGATAGCAAATGTCTTGTATAGCTTGTAAAGTCCTATGGCTTGAAGTCTAATATCATTGTATATATCTGTTGGTGCCCAGGGCAAAGAACATCTCTCTATGCAAAAAAACTTTCTAAGGGAGAGGGCTTTCTACCAGGATTCATTTAAAAAAGAGGAACAAAAAGTCTGGGGGCAAAAGTGGGAAGGAACTTATATGTAGCTGGTTTGGGGTGTTTCAAGTTTTTAAAAATCTAATCTATTTTAAAAGACATAATCAAAAGAATTACGTTCTTTTGCCTAGCATAGTGGCTTACCCCATCCACCAAGGCAGGCTGAGGTGATAGAATAAAGAACAAAAGAAAAAAAGAAAAGGATGAAAATAGTTCTTTAAAAGATTAGGGTCAGTCTCTCCCAGAAATACCCATCTACTATGGTTAGAAGTCAGCGAATTAAAGATTAAAGTCTTCTCTAACTTACTAATCATTTGTATGGCCCTGGGAGTCCTATTAACCACGGAGTGGTATATCCTGTTTTTCACCAGCATGCTGTGGTGGAGCTTTGGGATGTAATAAGCAATAAAAGGAAAATAGAAAATAAGTATCATGCAGCATAAAGCTGGGAGCGAAGAAATCGGTGTCAAGGTCTGGCTCTTGTCCTGCTTGTGCAAGTAATTTTTGTGCTGTTGCTTAGTTTCTTTATCTGTGAAACTGCTAATAGCACCTGTCTTCCTTATTGTCTTTTGTCACTGGTGGATGAAAGGTGTAGTTATAAGTAAAGGAGGTAGGAGCTCAGCAGTTTTGGTTTTCCTGATCATATTCCACATTCACTTGGTTCATTTCTGTCTCGGGAAAAGGTTGAATTTCGTTTCAACAGCTTTGTACTTTGCTTTTGGTAGGCCTTTAACTAATATTGCAAGGAAAATATCTCTATTGCATCTGATCTGTTTGTAACAAACTATTTATATTTGTATAAAGTCAAAAATAGCTTAAAAAAAAAATAAGGACCATAAGGACATAGTTATTTTGTGGTATTCAACTGGAAATATAGTATGAGCAAAATGGTTGCAGAAAGCTAGATTCAAATATGCCTTACTTATGGTATCTGTCCAGAGGACAGAGTAAGTGTTAGTGCATGCTATATATAATTCAGGAAATATTGTCTTTGATATGCTGGCAACCAAAGAGATTTATTTTTCCAAAACCTATTCTCTGGTTTTGGATTACCTCAGAGGAGCCCTGATAGCGAATAAACACAATCTGTGTTTGTAATAAATGTGATCTGAAAGATCTTGGCCTGCAGTAAGTATTTTCCAGAAGAAAAGAGAATAGAGCCCCAAAAAGGGGATGAAAAAATGCTAAGTGAGGAATACCCTTAGGAAACAGAGTTTTCTCTGCCAGGGGAATACCTTTTAGATGTGTTCAGCATAAGCTCTTCCTACTAGAGGCCCTAGAAATTTTACCATAAAATTCAGTAAAAGGAAGATAAAACTGATATTATGGCAAATATCAATGAATAGGCAGGGAGAAATTTGAGTAATGCTGACTTAAATGTAAACATATCAAATAATTTTAGTTTGTATTAGGTTTGGAAACATTTGCAGGATTTTTGCATTATTATTGTAAACTTTTTTATATTCTTGGCTGTATTTTTTTCCTCTTCTCTCTCCCCTCTGTCTGTGGTGTTATCAAAGTGTAGCTAACAGCATTTGTCAACAAACAGGTACATCTTGGATTTTTCTTGCTTCAGTTGTATTCCAAATTTTCATGTTTTCCATGTATGTGCTATAGTGACCAGTCCTAACAGGTTGCCCTTCTATATTTTTAAGTATTGACACTTTTTACTGGGGCATTTTAAGGGCCAGAAAAATCCTCAATTAGCATGAATCACTGCAGTTATTTTTAAAACGAATGGAGTTACGGTTGTTTGCTTCTGAATTAATTTGCACTGAACTGCATTCTGCTTCTGTTGAACCATTTTCTTGAGATACTTACAATCTGTTTGGGTCTTAGTATTTTGTCTATAGTGTCCAGTAGCTCATGCAGATTTGGGACGAGGTCTCCAGCAGTGAGGCTTATGCTTTTTTACCTCTGTTTATCTTTCCCTGTTAACTTCAATCAAATGTATAGTTTAGAAGTATATTAAAGGAGTCATTGAGGTCTTACCTAACTACTGTGCCACAAACACAAGCCCTTTCTATCCAGGTAGAGCCATAGTGCAATATTCACACTGCTTAAATTCAGTGTTTCTTAAATATCCTAAATTAGACAATTTGTCTCCCCAGGCTTCTTGCAGTTAAGAGAGACAAAGTCTTTTTGGAAAGTGCTTCAGAGTAAAAGCCTAAAAAAGGGCTCTAAGCCATCCCCTGTAGAAGGCTGTTTTTCTCTACTCACCATCTGTAGGGAATGGGGAGAGAAACCTCTTCATGGAGGGGGTGTGGGCCACTCTGAATCAGAGAAAATGAGGTTGGAAGGGAGACCTTTTCTGTCATTTATTTTCTTCTTAATTCTTGGATGAAGAATCAGCCATTCCTAAGAGATGGCTGAGTAACTCATTCTTGTTTCCACTGATGAAGAGACTGTATCTCAGATTACTGATTTTTTTTTTTATTAATTACACTGTCCATTTTCCTGATGGCCATCCTAAACGTTTCCTTGCTGCGGCTCAAGCCTGTTGCTTTCATGTGATCCATAGTGAAGATGGACAACTTCCTCCTGTGATGCTTGTTTCATTCCCCTCCCTGCCCCTCCCCCCCCATGATGGCATGGTATTAGTGACTTATGCTTGCTTGTCATCCATAATTAGTCCTTTTCTAAAACACTGATCAAGCAGCTCTTCCCCATCAACTTCGTACAGATGCATAGTTCTCTGATGTATTGGTTTTTTACCTTTCTTTGGTGAATTGTATATTGTATTTTTGACCTCTTCCCCAGTACGTCAATTTTCTGTCTTTGCTCATCTTCAGCATTTCATGCTTACAGCTCTTATGAGTTTGTGCCATCTGGAAATTTAGTAACTGTGTTCTCTACTGGGCCATCAAGGTTATTAAGGAAAGCAGCGGACAGGCCCCACTCTCGAAGGACTCCACTTGATACCTCTTTCCAGACTGTCGCTGACAGTGTGATACCTAGACTTAAAGGATTTGTTAGTACTCCCATTTGGGTATTTCTTTCAGATTGACTGCGCTGGGTGAAAGTGAGCAGTGACTGCTCCAAGACATGCACCATTACTCCTGCTCCTACATTTTGGGAGGGTGGTAGCTGGGGCAACCCATCTTCTGTTTGCCACAGGAGAGGTCACCAGCTCTTCTACACTAGCTGTGAAGCTATACAACTTCTCTAGCTGTGTGGCCTTATACCCTAGAATAGGATCCCTGCAAAAACCTAAAGCAACATCTCTTCGAAGCTTTTCTCTTGATGAGTTGATGCCACCTGTTATGTATTTTTTTTTCTTGTTACTTTCTAGGCTTTTTCAAGTGATTCCTGTACTTTCCAGTGTTTTCTGAATTGCTAACAATGACTTCCTGTTCTTGAGCCATTGCCTGTTGAGCGAAGTGTCCTAATTAACCTAGTTGTTCCCAATTTGCTAAGCAGTCTTGAATGTGAAATCTCATCGGGTACCCTTTGGAAATCTGAATAGGCTTATATTTCCACTTAATTTCCCTTATCTAAAATGGTAGTAGTATAAAACTGTGGCAGATTAGTTCATTAAGTATAACCTCCAGTGCTTTAAGCCGCTCTCAAACTCTGTATTTATCAAAAAGCTCCAACAGATGGAATATAGTTATAGCATCAGCTTAGGACCTGGGAAATCTTAAATGACAGTTCCTTACTAAACCACAGACTTTTCTCTCCTCTTCAGTCATTTAATCTCCTAATTGCCTAAATTCTCTTTTTGTAATTTGAGTTAAGAACACTTGCTCCTCTTTCATTTGTCCTCCTCTACTCCAACTTCAAGGACAAGGACTTTGTTTTCTAAAGTATTTAAAAATGTGGTTAAAACAAAAAGCCTGTCTCAAGCAGATTTTAAGTGTTTTTCGTATCTTAGATGTTTTCAGTGTATTGAGTTATGTTATTTCCTAGTCACTTCCTTAAATCACACTCATAAGAGATAGTCATATAGATAGTCTGTTCAAGTAATCCTACCTGCAATTAGAACTTTCTCCAGCAAAATGTTACTGTTTTCCTAGGGCAGCTTTTCTGGCCAGCTCAGGTGTGGTATAGTGTTCCACTGTTGCCACTTTACTAAATGTTTGGCCTGAATATTAGTGTTTTTATTGAATAATGGAAGGACTTCAGTGATAGGATCACATTCTTCATAAGAACATGCTATTCATTACAACTGTGGGTTACATACTGTGTTATAACCCTGTGCCCAGACTTTGATTAATCTAAGGGACTGGTTCTCGCCTTTGGATAGAAGTGGGAATACCTGTTGTAGTAGTATTAGGGAGGAGCCTAATAATGTGGATGCAGATGGTAGTGGCAGGGGCTGTACGAATGTAGAAGGGACAGCCAGTTTCCTTCAATATTCAGTCTCAGTCGTGGCTGTAAGACCGCACAGAGACAGAGACTAAACCTGGCTCTGTGCTGCTCTACTTCAGTGTGGTTCGATATTCTCAATTCAGCTCAGGCTGAACTACATGCGAACTGTACAGGAGCCAGTGAGTTAAAAGGAGGCCAGCTGGACTAGACGATTGTTGTAGGACTCTTCCAACTGAACTGTTCTGTTCTGTATCAACCCTGTGTTTTGTGTTCTGCCTAGAAGGGTCAGCGGTCAAAGGGGAAGACTCTGCATGTCTTCTCAGTCAACATCCCACAGAAATACCTTATGGAATCCCTATTGTTATCACTACAGGGATGACAAACAGAGATGGACTGATAAAGGAGAAAAAAAACCCACTAGAACTTGATGCTTCAAATGCTAATGAAATTGATCCCCCTCCCCCCAGTTCAGAATACCAAATCATGGTTGCAAACATTGAAATAGGGTGTTTTCAGCTGCTTTTAAATGAATATCAAAATAACCTTGGAGATAAACTTTTCTCTTACAGGCTCAAGAGTTGTGTAGGTTTTGCTGCAATATTTCCTTAGCAAAACCTGGTGTTTTAAAGTAATGACCTTAACATTGTGGTTTCCAGTTGAGTCATTCCTGTAACTCAGTTCCTTCTATTGAACAGAAGAAGTCAATAATAATAGGTTTTAGGACTTATGCTGTATAGGCACAAAATACATTTTTATGCAATGCAATATTTGAATTTTCACTGTGGGGATTAGATTGGAAAACTAGACTGAAAAGGTATTTATTTTAGCAAGCAGATTTCATAGAAGTTTGAACTGTAGAACGCAATGCATTTGTCTGTTGAAGCTGACTTCCGATGATGACTATCAAATCTGAAATGAAAAGAGTAAGTGCTGTGTTGGGTGCTTATTCATAATGTGTAGTAATCTTTACATGATGAGTCCCCTTGGGATATCTTACAATTCAGGACAATATGTAAGAACTCATAGCTTTTCTCATCAGCTACTATATGTAGGTTATATAGCCATAGGAGTATATCTTTATTAAAACAAGCTACTATATAGATAAGTTTTCCAGTTAAAATCACGAACGCGTGTCATTAAACACACTGGAAAGGCTGAATACATTGCAGCTCTCTGTCAACGCATTCTGTATAGCTCCAACTGGTGTTAACATCAGGAATTTTCTGGTATGAACATATGAAACTAGACTATGCAATGTCACGGTAATAAATGGAGTATTTTTCTGAACTCTGCTCCCCAATCTGGATTCTGCCTTTAAAACCACTCCCTGAGATGCTCTGTTTTAGGCACAACTGGGTGATGTGAGTGACTGTGGTGAAAGTATGAGTCTAGGAAGACCATGCTTGCTTCTGTAGGGACTACCTGGAAAGTACTGTGTCCCCTTTCTTGACCCATTGTATCTGCTCTGTGGGTCTTGGATCCGATGGGTGTTTTATACAACTTTCTGAACTTTGACATTTTCCATAGATGTAAGCCAAGGTCAGAAAGGAAGAACAGCAGCATCATCCATTCCATCTTGTTCCAAGTCCAATATTTTAGATAGAGCATGCCTTGTAGGAGTCCACCGGTTTTCTTGAAATGATTCCCATCTTGAGAGGATAATGCGGAGAAACAGAGTCCATCAGTTTTCATTTGGAATAACTGTATTTCAGGCCTCTCTGAATTATTAATGTTTTGCCATATTTTTCTACCTTCCTCTGTTTGCTCGCATCAAGCATTGTATTTTGAGATCATTTGTCCCCATGTGGATTCAGACTTTAGTGCCATGATTAAGCATACTTCTTTATACCAGGAGGTGGCTGCATATAGTTAATTAATAGTAGGTTGTTTCATTTTAATGTCAGTCCTTGAGCATAACTTTTAGTAACTTGTACAAATTTTGAACTGCAAGGCACGTGTAACTTTTGCCAGGCATCTCAAACTGAAGCCCCCTATTAGACATTTTCTTTTGCGTCTTGTAGGTAGATGCTGAAGGAGATGCTTGTCCCATTCTCCAGCCCCATTTACTATACCAGTGCCTCTTTTGGGATGTTGCTGCTGGAAACAGTGCTACACATTCATTCCACACACTCTACTCCACAGTAATCAAGAACCGTAAAACAAGTAATGATGTCTTTAATATACACTTCCACCTCTATCACCCATTCTGTCCTTAAGCAGGCTATAAACAGGATTTTTAACATTTCAGTGATGCTGTGAACCATCCCATCTGGCTTCAGTAATGCTAATGATATGAAATTTCTTCCCACTGGTGAGTTTTCAATTCCTCTTTGTTTTGCAGATTCCTTCATTGATACTGTGGTAACTGAACTGTTTCTTGTCTTCCTACTTCAGCTGAGCTCATTCACGAAATCTTGGACTTCACTGTGCTTCATTTGTTTCCTTTATGAGCTTGACTTTATATTGTTAGTTTAAAATCTCCCTTGTCACTCCAGTTAGTCCACAGCAGAAATTAACCCTTTTTTTTTCTGGTTGATAAAGGCCCCTCAGGTCTTTTCTTCACCTAAAAATGGACTGATATTCCATCACCAAAACTTCCACCTTTTAGTCTCAAAAATTCCATCAAGTTTTGTATGAAGACAGCAGTCCATCCTCCAGCTTTTGTTTTGCTCAGAAAAAATATTTAAAAAAATAATTTCAGATTTGTTGTGCTGCTAATTCTTCTGCTAGCTGAAGACCCCTAAAGACTTCTGTGATTTGCCTGGGTGCTATCCTGCAGGTGTTACCCTGTGCACCACTGCTGGTGAAGATTTGAAAAATTACTTCATATTCCCCCCACACCACATCCACACATTGTCTAGAGGAAACATAGATCGTTTTTTGTCCTTTGCTGGATTGTATGTCCTGTTCTTACAGCTCTGCTAATGGCTGTGTGTTATAGTGGTTGTAAGAGGTTGCTGGGTAGTTGTGTGCTCCTCCTCGACTGTGGTGTTGAGTTTGTCCCCAGAAGCTTTGCGCTCAGTTCCTCCAGCGAGAAGTGCTGCAGCACCTGCATCCCAAGTCAGTAATTCTGCTTTGAATGCTAGTCGATTCCTTTTCCACTTCAGTCCCAAATCACACATGATTTGCTTTTGCTATTTCTAGTTCCTGCTCTCTCGAGGTCTGCTTTGGGCTTGGTGCACCTAGTAGCTGGAACTTCATGAACCCCTAAATCAATTTTACTCTTCGGCAGATGCAAAAAAAGGAAAACACTGTTTTTTCACAATGTCTAGTGTGGATGCAGTTGTACACCTCGCATGGTATTACATCTCCTCTGGCAATGCTAACCCAGGTGTTTTATCTTAGGGGCTAATATAAACTGCCCCTAAGTGCTGCTCAAGTTCATTCAGACAAATGTATAAGGCTGTGTAAAAAATATTAGCCTGTATTGACATACACATGATAATTTAAAACCGGTATTTATTTTCCTTATGAGTGCACTCTGTCACAGGTCAGCAAGTCTCATCTCTCTTCATAGTTGTGATTTTAGTTGCAGACTCTTTTATTAAAGATGAACGGAATACTTGATGGCACAAGTTATTTTCATAAATAAGCAATAATGGAGAGGGCATCAGAAATGCAAGATAAAGAACAGCACCTTTAAAACAGTGTAAGTTATGGGCAACAGTAAATAAATAGCCTGACATTATAAGTGTCGAATTTAGTTAGAATATAAATATCATATGCTCTGCAGATATAAGTGTTCCAATAGTACTGAATTTAGTTGGAGTTGTACAGGAATATTTCAGATCCAGGGCTGGACCTTCTGGAAGGATTTTGAAAAAGTTATGGTGAACAATTTATGGACCGTGGCTGCGTGTAGTTTTGAGCGACTTGACGAAAGAGAAGATGTATATTCCAGTGCAAATTGAAAATGTACTTCATGAGCCATGTCCTCAGATATTTTTTTTTTAAGAGGTTTGTCATATGTTGTCGTACAGAAGCAGTCTTGTTCAAATACCAGGGCAGACTTGATATGACTCTGGCTGAACTTTGTGGCCACTGCTCACAGCCAGCTCTCATGACTGTGCTGCATCTCTTTAATCATATGTTGGGAGGATAGAGGAGGGCTGAAATAACCAGCCATGTCCTGATAAGTCTTCACTTGCTCAAGGATGATGTCTAGTCACTTCCAATGCAACCTCAAGATTTATTCTGCTGTTTGCTGAGATTAGCAGCTGGATTTTTCATCATTTGCTGGATGCTTGCTGTACTGAAGTAAATAGGCTAAAGCTGGGGAGGAGAGAGGAAAATAGCTGTTGTATTCCAGATCTTGGTTCTCTGATGGATGCCAAGCCAACAGGGAAATCTGGACACCAGCTTGTCCTGAACAGTTAAAACACAAGGTTGCTCAGCTTTGTTGAAACCATGTCTATTGTTAAGATGTTAAGAAACTGAAATTTTAAGACTTAATCTTTTAGTAATGAGAAATGATATAAAGAATTATTATTATTATTATTATTATAAAAAAAATCTTTTGATATTTCAGACTTCTGTTTTTCATTTTTTTCCCAAAGATATTTGTTTTATTTTGTTTTATTAGGAGATAAATATCGTTTTAAAACACAAACACAGTGAAATATTTTTTTCCTCTTGGAAAGTCTGGTTCAAACAGATCTGCTGTGTGTGCTGATTTACTGAAAATAGGCAAAGCTAAATACATGAAAAAAGATTTTGTTTGGGAACATTCCCAAACACAAATTTAAAACAGTTAACAAGGGGGGGGGGAACCCAAAAACAGAACCCCAAAAAACCCCCAAAACCAACCCCCCCCAAACCCCCAAAGGTTAAATACTAAGGAGACAAATTTTCTAATATATGTAAGAGGAATTTTGCTCACACCACCTGTCTCATTAAAGCTATTGAAGTGGAACTTCTCCTAAGAGGGAGGCTACCCGAGTGTGTAATTGTTTGCAGGGCAAACTCCTAGTCTGCATTTTGTTAATGTACTGTAAAAATGCATAGTGATATAAACATACAATAACTCTGTAATTAGAATTACATCAGGCATAATGTTTTTTCATTAGAAAGAACATTGACTGGTTATAATAATGATTTTGAATTGTGTGTTTCTCTGTTCTTTCAAGCTAGCTAATAAATGTCTTCAAGCCTTGCACACAAAAGGAGTCAAATCTTCAATCCTATACATGACTTAGAAAACTGTTGCATCAATTTGTTACAGTAATTAATATTTAATATAATTTTCACCTCTGATCAGCCTGCTTCTCATTTAAATCAAAACTTATCTAATTCCCACTTATCAGCAAACAGGTCAGCAGATGATTGAATTAGTCTTAAAAATTTAAGTGTCTGATAAGTATTGGCTGTGAATCAGACTAGTAAATTAACTTTGGCAATTTATAGCTGTAAGCCTTGTTAATTACCTAAAGAAAAAAGAGTACACATTCATAAGAAGTCAATAAAGTCACAAGGAAGATCTGTAATGTGTCTTTAAAAATAAAGACCTTTATGTGCCTGTACTTGTATATACTTTTCTCCTAATATAGAATAAAGCTGAGTACTTGGGTATGAGTGTGGCAGATGTGAGTCCATGGCTCTTTTGCTGCCGCTGTTGGTGTGCTGCCCCAGGAGACAGTCTGTTCTGCACTAGGTCTAATATATATTCATAACCTGGTTCATGAATGCATCTTCTATTTTACCTCTTCTAAGAGAATTTCAGAAATTCAAGTGAAAGTCCTTGGTGTGTAGTCTTTCTTGCCTACAAGCTCTAGGTTTGTAGACGTCCTGTGCAACCATCCTGGATGCCATCCTGTGCAACCCGCTCTAGGTGAACCTGCTCTGGCAGGGGGGTTGGACTAGATGATCTCCAGAGGTCCCTTCCAACTCCTGTGATTCTGTGATTTGCAGTTTTCTGTTAACAGTGTATCTGTAAGGCTCCCCCAAAACCATTGTAATTCTACCTGGGATTACTTTTTTTTACCTGGAATATGCTGAAAAAAGTATATTCAGAAGCAGCTTCCAGCAGAAACATGTCAAGAATACACGATTGGAATGTTCCAAAAGTGTTGTTAAAGAATAGAAGAACCAAAAAGGATGAAGGAGGTGGGCAAGATATTAGCAAAACAACAGAGAAGGGGGAAATGGAGGATTCTTCATTTCAATCATTAGTTCTAAATATAAAATCATACATTTTGCCCTAGCTATCATACTTTTTAATTGTTTTAGCAATACTGATTAACGTTATTAATGGTATCCATACGGGATGGTATGGTTGTAAATGAGGCAAATTCAAACCATCTTTATATATGTGTCTTAGTCTCAATTAGAAAATTGGATTCCTGTGTTAGAGAGCTAACTTATTTCCCCACCAAAACAGGACAGCCTGTAGAAGAACATGCTTTACTCATGGCCAGATTCATTATTTCAGTGGTTAGTGTTACCCTTCATGTTTGGTTTGTTTTTTTGGTTTTTTTTGTTTTTTCAAATACAGCAGACAGCTATCTGGAGGTGACAAAGGGAAATATCAGTCCCTGCAAACATGAACAGAACTGTTGGTATAGACTTGGGATCAGAAACTGTAGTAGTGAGATGGCTATAGTAAGAGCAAGAACAAGTTACTCACCTGAGTGTAGTAATCTGCCCCGTTATTGCCTACCTACTGCAGCACTGCATGCCAATACTTACCAGTGTGCATGGAATGCACAATGCCTCAGTTTGCGTTGTATTCCAGGAATAAAGCAATAGTTCCTGCTTCACTGAGTTTGTGAAATGCATGTTATTAACATAATATTAATTACAGTAAATTGTGTTCTTCGGTGTCTCCTTCCCTCACCCTTGGTTGAGTTGCTATAATGTTGTAATTGCTTGTTGATGCCAGTAAAGATTAGGTGTCTCACGGGTAATGCCCATGAAATCTTATTTTCTATTGTAGTCTATTAAGATGATGCTAATATTAACATGAGAGTCTGAGGTTAGTGTATAGTCCATGAATTTGTCCAAGCACAGTTGTTTGTTGTACATTTAAGTCTTTGGTTACAGAAGGTTTGATTGTGTTTCCTTACAGCAGTTTAACTTTTCCAAATCTTGAGTGTAAGCATAGATTGTACAGGAAACAACATTATAACATGTGCATGGTTTAAGTATTTTGGAAAAAAATTGTTACCCATTTTATGATTTCTAAGATAAGCTAGGAAGATGCAAAATGCAAATTCAGTCGAGAAATCAATAAAACTCTCAATATGTTTAATTACTGACTCCATTACAAACCAGTCACCTGTCCATTGATTGTATTGAAAATACAAGAAAGGAAACTTAAATAGTAGCATCTCCACTGCAGTTGTCTTTTGTGTTAAAGTTTCTGCAATTATTTTTTGTAGGCAAATGGGAAATAAAGTAGTTCTGTCACTTCTGCTGGAAGCAACGTTAGGCCGTTGTACAAACCACATTCCGTTTCCCCATTCCCTCAGCATCTTGAATAAGAGCAATTAGAATTTCAAGATATTGGTTGGATCCCATGGTCTTTGGTTCAGTGCTTTTTGTCAAATCACACCTGACAAACAGAATTGATT
Source organism: Burhinus oedicnemus (assembly GCA_008921705.1). Lineage (NCBI taxonomy): Eukaryota > Metazoa > Chordata > Aves > Charadriiformes > Burhinidae > Burhinus > Burhinus oedicnemus. The sequence continues at coordinate 154,785 of VFFE01007622.1, read as the reverse complement.
CACATACCTAAAGGTATTGGCCCAAATTCACTCTTGGTGCAAGTTCATTGATTGAGGAGTCCTAAAATAAAGGATGAGTTTGGCTCACTTCTAGTCACTACAACGAATCTGCGTGACTCAAAAGATACTGTTCAGATTTGTCCATGAGGCTGGCTATTATTATATTTATATAAATATTTTAGTCTATGGTCTGTCCAGACAGGTGGTAAATGGTGTGGAATCGATGTGAGCAATCATAAACAAGCACATCACAGTGCTCTGGCTACTAGATGGCATCACCTGTTTTACTAAGTCAATAACAGAAAGGCTGAAAGAGGCTTTGAAAGTGGTTTCTGACAGCTATTTGCTTCAAATGTTGCATTGCTGATTTGTGTATTGCTGAAGTTGTAGTTCCTGTTCTATTTTGCCAGTAATACTGCTGTAACTGTTAATGGCATAGTCGATTCACAGGGGAATCACAACCTTGAACGTGTCTTCATGGACAAATTCAGAATAAAGTCTTAAAATGGTACTTTCTGTCTGCCTTTTTTCAGGTCACTTGACAGCTCTTCATTTTATCAGTCAGTCTCACTCTTCAAAGTATTTTTGCAGTTTAGCTGAGTGGATTTATGTAGATATGCAAGTGCTATCTCAGAAGAAAAATTAGTAATGTTGTCCTTCTTAAATGACGGTTGAATTAGAAGCTGTATAGCGCCCTGTTGGATCTGACTTTGCCCTTTACGATGTTCAAATACACACACTGTAATGTGCTTTGGCTGAGTTTTATACTTCATCTTTCGTTGCTTTGTATTCCCTTTGTATTTTATTTTTTAAACCCTGGATGCAAACTGTAGATGTTAAAAGACTTAATTTTTTAAAGAAAATACATATGACGTCAGGAATGCTGTCTCTAAACCCATGGTGTCTTTGAGCTAGGGATGAGCATGGCAACACGTTTGGCCTACCTGGGTAGGGACATGCTCTAGGAATGTTGTTGTGTCCCACTCGTCTGATTCAGAGTCTGTCTTGGTCCTTATGGTCACTTGGTTAAGAAATACCACATAATTTGTCACAACTAAGCAAGTGTAAGTTTTCATAGAACTACTACTCAAAATGAATTATTTGTAGAGCAGAGGAAAAGCATGAATTGACTCATATAACTTCTTTACGGTGAGGGTGCCAGAGCACTGGACCAGGCTGCGCAGGGAGGTTGTGGAGTGCCCTTCTCTGGAGATTTTCAAGACCCGCCTGGATGCAGTCCTGAGCAATGTGCTCTAGGCATTCCTGTGTTAGCAGGGGAGTTGGACTAGATGATCTCTAGAGGTCCCTTCCAACTCTGAACTTTCCGTGATTCTGTATTTATATATATATAAAAATATAAATTTTGGGGCAATGATTACCTACTGAGATAGGCAGCAGCAGAGGTGACAGTTCTGAATACACAGGAATGGTTGTTAGTAAACAGCTTTGAACACTGTGAAAAGAACTAAAGAACTGATGACTACAGTCTCGCTGTCTGTTTCTCTCCTTCATGTGAGCTTTCTCAGCAACTTATTTTGTAAGGACTTCAAGTAAGAGGTCTCTTCCCTTTGTGTTTGAAGAATGCCTCACCTATTAAAGCCCTGGTAGGGAGCCTTATGTGCTACCATAATAGAAAGAATAATTGGATTTTGTTTGTTTTCATTCCAAGCGCTTAAAAATGAATAGTGATGAGGATGAATGTTCCCTCATAAAAGTAGAATTGGCTTTTGTTCTACTGAAAGAGAACATTTTAAACAGCCTGGTGTTATTGTGGGATTATAAGTGTAAGATGTGCCTTATGCTGCTATTCATATACTTCTCGGTCACTTCACTGGCAATTAGGCTCATCAATCCATTTTTTTTGGTCTACATTTGTGGTGAAGTTTTGGAAAAGCTTTTCTTTTGACATCAGCCAAAAATTTTCTAAATTCACCGTTGGCTATTTACAAGAGTACTGCTTTAGCAGCTCCAATGCACCCTTCTTAATTTGTGTCCCCTCAGGACTTGACTCCAGAATTTGTTCCTAAGGCTAGTTTTCATGTCAACCTCTCAGGAAATGGAATTCAAATTCTTACACTAATGTAACTGTAGTAATCTCAGGGAACTGGAGGAGGATTACTCGTGTGGCACAGTCAGGTTACTGTAGGCTATCTGCTCCCAATCCTTACGAGGTGACAGTTCCAGAAAAACTGAAGGCGGCAGATACATAGGTCTATAAACACTTTTGGGGGCATGGATTTGTAATTGGAAGGACACAAAATGAAATTATTAAGTCACAGATGCAGAGCCAACAATGGGAAGTCATTTTTTTTTAAATTGTTAAACTTACTACCACAAGGTGTTCTGAAAGTCAAAATTACAGTTATGTTTAAGTAGAGGTCTGTATAAATTCATGAGGGATAAGTCCATTAACGGTTATTTAAAACGATGAGTCTTATTTACATTTCTAATTCAGCAAATCTATTAACTAGTTTTTGGCAGAGGATATGAGGGGGATGCTGACATTATCCATGCTCTCTTGCTTATGTTCTTTCCCTAAGCAGTTTCTGTTCATTGCTTGTCAGAAACAGGAGTCTGGATAGTGTTCGCTTTGGTCCTAGCCAGGACGGCAGCTCTTAGTGTCCTGCAGGACGAGAGCACTGAGCCTCTGTGGGCTTGCCCAGCCTGCTATTACAGAGTCTAACTCGCATCAACCTTCAAGTGGCATGTAAATTATTTTTTTTTAAGCTTAATACATGAGATTTCTTGGGGTTCTGCGCCTGCAGAACATGTGCCTGTGTGTTAATGTGCCATCCTATGCAAGTACGTTCTAGTCTATTTTGGCTAGCAGGGTCTGGTAAAGGCTATCTGCAGCCTAATCCACTTGAACCCCCTTCTCTGTATGACCCTACACCACCATGTCATTCCGACTGCAGTCTCCCTGATCTCAGCATTTCTTTCTGACCCAGTTCTCATCTTTGCACTTTATATATTTGTGTTACGTTCCCATTTTTTCATTGTCCTTGATGCACCAAAAATAAAGTCACTCAGCCTGATCTTGCAGATAAACAGCAGACTTGATTTATTGGGTCTTAAGAAGTGATTTGGTCACGGTAGAATAAAAAAAATTACCTGGCTTATTCCAATATAATGTTGAAACATGCAAACTATTTGGCATGTTTGAAACCAAATAGTGCTCCTTCTGCTTTAATTTGTGTATACAGTTGGCTAATAATAATAATAATAATATGATGTTTTGAAAGCAAGACTTATCTTGCATTTTAATCTGTATAATCAATCTATAGCCAAGAAATAATGATCCCGATCTCACACATTCTTCTTTGTGTGAGACAATAATAACATAGGCATGAAAATTATCACCTGTATCTGTTGAGTCTGTTAGTGTCAGATTAATTACTGTTTTTTAAACTAAACCAGCTCTAGCTCCTGTGGGACATATCAGCCCATCCTGGAAGGAGCTGACACCAGAAACCAATACGCAGAGGAGGAGGAGGAAAGGCAACCACAGCTCATGTGAATGGTTTCTCGGGAGAAGCCAGCTGGCTTGGGCTTCTTGGGAACTCATGGGAACTGCTGCCAGGGAGCAGTTAACTGTTCTCTCCTGAGAATTGTAGAGATCTCTGGTAGAAGATGGGTGGTGGGATGAGCTGTTCTGGTAGTTGGCAGGTGCTCCCTTCTGGGGCAGCCCATGGTGACCTGGTGGGCTGCAAGAGGGCTATCAAATACGTTGAAACCTAGACAAGGAAAAGTATCTGTGTACTTCCAGAAGCTACAGCTAAAGCGCAACTGATAGAAAGAGAGAGCAAAAGCAGGGTGGTTTGGCTTGCTGATCTCTCCAGAGGCAGATTGGTGGCATGGGGTGAGACAGAGGTATCGAGGTGTCCTCTCATCTATTAACTTGTCCAAGGTGGGAGGAGGGGATTCTCTGCAGAATGAGCTGTGGTCGAGGTTTTCCCTGGAGTGGTCACAAAAGTCTTGAGGGAATGCTTAGAGGGGAGTGACAGCAGCAAAAGGCAGCAGACCTAGAAGTGCTTCTGTTGAGAGTTTTGAGAATTATGTGCATGAAGGAGAGCCTTTATTGGTGGGCAACTCTGCTAAGGGGTTGAGATACTTCGATTCTTATTGTCGCATATTAACTTTCAGGATTTTATTGTCCTCCTTGTGCAGGGCAGAAAAACAGGAAAATAAATCAATGATGTCTGGGAAATTGTTTCTTGGCGAGTATTTTGCGATAATATTTTTAAAAAGAAGAAATTATAATTAAACCTTTATGCATGTCCACCTTTATAGTCTACATCCATCTCTTATTGCATTAATTGCCTGCAATCCAGATTTGCCTCTTAATGTAGTAATTGCAATTCAAAGAAATCTGTTGAAACTCTACACTTCTAATGGTATGCCGCCTCAGACTACGGAATAAAGAAATAAAATTACTCCATTTTAATTTCAGAAGCTAATGTATTATGTTTCTAATCTATCTTCATCCAACATTAAAAGCACTTTGTTTTTAATAAACTTAAGGCTGAATGAGAAATCACTTTGTTCCTGTGACTAATACAGAAATGGGTTTCTGTCCTTTGAAATGTATGATCTACGTAGAAATGAAAATGAATTTTCAACTTGGAAACAGCTTTATTGATGCTTTAAAATGGAGCGAGAATGGCAAAGTTCCTTAAACTGAACCTGGAGAAACAGAGATACGCTATTAGTTTTAATAAGTAATTTCATTTTCAGTGACCTAATAATTACTGTAAATTGTATATGTAACAATAATCCCCGAGTGTTACTCATTATAAGCAGTTAGTCAATGATGCGATTAGATAAAAGCATAAGGTGATAAGGAAGGTGGTTAATTTCAGGAGTGACTGATTTCCCATGAAGTACACTATCATAATTTATATGCTCTACAGCAGTTAGAATGGCAACAATTTTGCAAATGTTGTCTGCAACCAGTGACTCTTTCACTAATGGAAAACTACAGATACGCACAAATCCAAATTGTTATTTTGGGTTATTTGGGAAATACTGTATCTTGAAACCAGTAATGTATATTAATAAATAAAAAATCACCCAGGATCAATAATGCAGTGAAATGAAAGGGTATAACATTACTGACTTCATTAGACAATCAGAGATAACTTCTTGGTCTGTACAATGTGCTCTTAAATTTCAGTTTAGCTAACATGTCATAGATAAGGCTTGAATATACACAGATTCAGAATCAAAAAATTGGTTGGATTTGCTTTTGTATTTTTGAGTCCTAGGTGTTCTTTCAAATATTTGTCCTTGACTTCCACCAGTTATTTAGGATGTGGGTGCCCTAGGTATTCATATCTCCTGTACTTCAGAACTACTTGAGGTTGTGTATTGAGTCCCATGTGCAATATATTTTCCTCATTATTTTTGTTGGTTGTACTTTGTGATTGTGGTAAATCACAGTCACCACTACTGGCTGGCAGGATTCAGTTCACTTTGCCTCTACAGTACTTGGATTAGCAGAAAAAAGAGATCCTGCCTAGCTGTCCACTATCACTGTCTATGGCAGACGATTGCAAAGCAAGAGTACATCACCACTGAATCAGATTGCCATAAGCCTTTTAAATTAAACATGTGAACATCTGAGAATCAGCTTATTACTTTAAGATGAATGCTATCGTAGGCAGCAGCATATGTGAGAAAACAGGTCTGAGATGGTGACCGCAGCGCCAAGGTCTGTAAGCTCAAGTCCTGGGGCCAGGTGATCACTTTGCATCTGCCTCAGCAGAGCAGACCTTTGAGCTATGTCCTTCTGGCTTTCCATTACCAGAAATGCAACGTGCTAGAAGAAAAGGCTGACAAGGGTTACAACAGCACCGGTAACTGGTATGTAGTGTTTTAAAATACACGTTCGTTTAGCTAGCAGTGTTAGCATTCTAACTGGTCAGCAGAGGACTCTGTACAAATTGGTTCTGGGTTATCTTAGGCTGGATTTGAATCTTTGAGTGACGTGTGCCACAGGGCAGAACTGGCTCAGGAGCAGCTTTGGGTATATGGGGTTGTGCCTGGGAGCGGACAAATATCTGTGTCTCACCATGACCCATGTCAGCCAGTGACGCCCTCCGAGGGAGGAGCTTTGGTCTTATATCCCAGGCACATTAAGTACAATAAATGATATACCCTGGGAGATGTAATTACAGTGCAGGAACGGATCCCTGTCATCCTTCTGTCCCCTTCAAAGCCCCTTTTTCATCATTTGCCAGACCTATGTAGGAAGACTAGGAAGATAGGATTAATACCTGTCAACTCTCTTGGGCCATTGCTTACGTATCCACAAGCTCCCAGCCTAGCCCAAGCTTTCTCATTTAATGGTCTAATTAGATGTAATTAAATTTAGTATCATATATAGAAGCTACTGGCTTCTGTCTGAACTTTGTCTAAAGATTTATCATTGTAATAAGATTACACTAATAATTGTGTTGAGTTTGTCTTAACTCAAAATGTTTTTGCTAATCAGAACACTGTTTGCCAACTTGGTAAATTACGTTCTACTTGTATTAAATGGAAAAATTATGTAGACTGAAAGCACAGGGTAATAACTGTAAAGAACAATCATTTCAATGACTTGAACAGAGATGGCCAATTACTTAATAACCTCTTCATATGGAGAGGGATTCTTTTGCTAGGGATTTGTTCGTACCCTCAGATTTAAACTGCCTAAATTCTCAGTCTTTTTCAAATTAGATGTAGAAAATGAATGAATTATTATGGCTAAACGAGAGTAGTATGTATGATAAAGACTGTATATAATAATCCTCTAAAATGGAAAACTTTGAGACGTGATGCTTAACTAAAGCTGTCTTTGTCTTGGCATTAATCCATAACATGTTTAATTGAGCAAGTGAAAACTGTATTTTGAAATATTCTTTTCAGTAAAAAAATAGCTTTTTTCATCAAAATGGAGAACTTGGCTGAAGTTTGATTTCAACAGGATTGTTTGGTGAAAACACTAATCTTTTTCTATCAAGAGTTAGATCAAGGGTAATATTTTCAAATGTGCCCAAGTGACTTAAAGAACTGAATTGAATTTCTGAAGCTAACATAAGCATTTTATATGTTTTCAAAGAAGTAGGCTTCTAAGGCACCTGAGTAATTTTTCGTTTCACAAAAGCACCTACACATTTATTTTTACATTAAATAAAAAAATGTCAGGAAAAAATTCTTGTCAGATCAGCTATTTAACCTAATCTTATATTCATTGCTGGTCAAAAAAATTAAATAAGCATTGAGAAAAATAGCTTTCACTTTTTTTTTTTCCCTAAAATCAGGTTGAAATGCTATTTTAGGCTTGAATGAGATGAATCTGGCAAGGCCAGATACGTGAATAAGATCCTGGTATTGTAGACATTATCAACTCCAGCAGGCCCCTGGGAAATGAGATGCTGTCTTCTCCCTGGTCCCAGAGGTTGTAGTGTGCAGGTAATGATTATATTCTTACCTCCTGATTTTTTTGTCTGGCTGTTCTCGCACTGTCTGCACTGCAGTGGACCCATGATATTTTTAGCTGCTAACTAACAATGTGATAAACCTGCAGTGTACGATCCTGCAGACCATCACCAGTGTTGGTTTCTGTTGTTCCTGAGCAGGGTCTGCTCTGCTTGCGGCCCCTACTGTTGGCTCAATCCCTTGCCAATGGGCCTAGCGGTCTCCGCTCTGGACTGCCAGCTTTGAGCCGCTCTTGGCTATGGGATTACATCCTCCCTATGGCAGGGTGTGTGGGTTTCTGCAGTTCTTTGCAGCAATGACAAAACCCCCACCTATAGTTACTTATTCTTTTCTGTTTGCTTAGGAGTGAAAGCAGAAAGAAACGATAACACATTATTATCATTATGTTTTTGTTGCGTGTGACCTTTATGCAAAGAACAATACTGACAGTAGAATACATAACAAATGTGTGTGCACGCAAACATAGCCACAAACAACTACTCTAACAAGAACTGGATTAATGTTGTTTTCAAGGACTTTCTTAGAAAAGTGTTTTAGACACGTTGGGTAACCTCAGCTGCTTCCCTCAGACCGACTGTCAGCACAAAAATAATGAAATAATTCACGTTTGAATTCCAGTAGTGATCTGTAGATGAGGAAGCACATAAATTGTATGAGAAGCAGCAGGAAAAAAAGCAAAAAGGGACATGAAGCAGAGACAGGGCTGGAAATGTGTTAGGTAAGGGGGAGTCTCTGAAGGCCATTAGAAAGGACAGCTGATTGTACAATGGAGAGAAGGGACACAATGCTGGAAGGATTTGGCTTCTGGCTTCACATATATGAAATCCATCTCAATTTTGTGTTATGCATTCAGGACATCTCCCTTTAGTTCTTCCTGGGGCAGTTGCATATCAGACTGGTGGAAGATGGCACTGCTAGAAGACCTGTCCATTACGTGTAGGATAACTTTTAATATAAATTTAACTAGTTTATGTTAATTATAAAGAATGAAGATGATTCCTGTCATTTTTAGTATCTTTTTATTAACTGTAAAAAAAAAAAAGTATGTGCTGTATTTGTGTACTGATGACATATTTCACTTTTCTGGGAACCAAACTTTAATGTCCTTGTGCCTACTGAGATACTGCCTGTGGTATTTTACATTCAGAGATGGAACAGGGTGGATTAGGATCGGTTACAAAGTCAGCAAGTCTCTGAATAATACTGTATCAGAGGAAGATCTTGTGGGAGGAGGAGCAGAAGCAAAAAGTATTGATGTTAGGTCAGCCAAACATTTAAAAATGCCTTTAGTGTAGGATGTTGCGGTAGTTTTGCAGCTAGACAGAGGAGGACTAGAGATTGTAACAATAAGCCAGAAACAAGATAAGATATCTAGACATCAATAACATTTACTGCAGGAAAGATCTATCAAAGAAACACAGTAGACTCACAATAAAAGGCAAGAATGTTTTTAGATTTTGGTTTTTTTCCCTTAGCTTGCACAGTTTATACTCAGTGACCTTCTACCTCATCTCTGTGTGTGGTAGGAATCTCATCTGAAAAAGAGATCTACTTTAAACTTGCAGCTTCCGTTTGTAAATTGAAGTATTTCTGCGAAATAGCTAGCGATTGCCTTTAAAAAAAAACCACAAAAATGTGATCAATTATTGAAGAGGAGTTGCTGAACTTTAGATCATAAGTCTCATGGTTGAAAAATGTAAATATATTAAATTGTAGTGCCACCCACACACAATGTCATCATGATTATTGCAATTAAATATATTATTGTGTTAATGCATAATATAAATTGTTAGAATGATAATTAATATACTTTTTAGTTTAATGCATACCTGGAAGTTAATCAGCTCTTGCATATGAGAGGGGTGAAGTAGTCATTTGTAGTCTAATTAACACTTTAGTATTAGACATACCTAACAACCAACAGCATCCCATAAGAAAAAGCTCAGGAAAACAGAAAACACAGCATAATGGACCAGATCTTTAGTGAGATGTCCTCTGTGGGGAAACCCCTCCAAAGCCAGGGGATGTGTTTCTTTCCCTCTGTACAAGCACCTGCAAAACATGAGGAAATTCAGAAGGAATTCAGAAGGATTCCCTCTTCCAGGAGTCTTATTTTTATTGCTTTTGGAAATGGTTCATTGCAATGTCATTAATTTGAAATGATCTTGAATTTAGGGTGTTAGTATGGCAAGTAACCATGCTCGACTATACTCATTCGTCATGTGCTTGATTATATTCATTAACTAAGTAATAATTCCTGTGACTCCTAGCTGCTAGGGCTGGGGATGGACAGTCAGCGTGCATGCCTTCTCATGGCATGGGGGCTGGAGGTGGCCTCAGTCAAAACAACTGCTGCATCAGTCCAGATCCATTTCCTGCTGTGGATATAAAACAGGAGTTTGGAAGTCAGCGAAGAGCCACTAAGTGAAGGAATGATAAACAGTCTTCATAGCGGAAAAGCTTCTGCAGAATTTTAACTCAGTAAGTTAAAAGCACAGTCCAGGTGCACAGCTAAATATTCCCGCTGCTATGAGGGCATCACGCAGTGAGTAGCTGAACCGTAATTAACCTTATAGTGCTAGTGCAACCCTAAGGAAAATAAGCAGCTACGTGATGATTATGGTTTTCCTCTGCTTACCCAGGTTGCTATGCAGTCTTTCCCATTCATGTACAAGCTTCAAACCTTGAGCGGAGCTTGCACAGGTCCCAGTGCTCAGATGAAGCGATACGTTGCAAAGACTCTGTTGCACAGACCTTTTTTTATGGGACCGTTGTCACAACTGCTGCCTTGTGTGCATTTGTGCATGGAATCATTGCAAGATGCCAGGTTTGGTAAAAACACGAGAATAAATAGTGTTCATTTCTTATTGACATAGTATTGTATTATATGGACCAAAGGGCAATGGATTCTCAGGCAAGACTTGTGGGTTTCAGACAGTTGTTAAGATAAATACTATAGCAGAGGGTGCTGGTCACATTTTAAGATTATTTTAGCTATGTGTTTGTGAAGCAATTACGATAAAAGTAACACTCCTGTTATGCACAGTACATAATGATTTAAAACCCATGTTTATGCAATATTTATCTGTCTTGCTTCTCTATGAAAGATTCAAGATCATTAGAAAAATGTGTCCAAGTGTACACCCTGAGGTGGTCCAGAGGTGAAAATCATACTGCTGGTACATGAGCTGGCAGCGGTGTTTAACAGAACTTCATACTGTCAGTTCATCCCATTTACCCAGAAACTTCAGCTGCAATCTCAGATGCAAACACAAATAAACCAACCTTTGCTCTCCTTTCTGCTTTTTATGGCCTATGGGCTTGTGCAGTTAATCTGGTTCTGCTAGTATGGCAGGAGTTGAAGATTTCTTCTGCCTAAACCAAGTCATATCCTGATCAAATGTATTATCTGATGAATTATTTCAGCTTCTGTCTCTTTGTTTTTGTTCATGAATTGGCAAGTTTGTTCTCAGCAGCTTTGCTGCAAGAATTGAGCCTGAGATACATTTGTCATTAGTAGTCACTAATAGCAGGCAAAGTACTGCTTTGAATGTTCCAAAATGTGCTCTTTTTGGGGAAGAGAATTGGCATAACTTGAAGCTGTGGGAAGTGGTTTTTCACTGGCATGCTCTCAGTTATTATCTGAACATTTAGACGAAATTATTCTTCAGCAGAAACCTGAAGCAGATGATTTGTGATCAGCCCCAGCTGTTTCGGTTTCAAAATGAAAAGATAAAATTCTGGGGCTGTTAAAACGCAAAAGTTGAGGTTTCCTCAAATCAAAGACAAGTAGGCTGCAAATTTTTCTACTAGCTACTAAGTGACTAAGTGGATTAGGGATACTCTACCCCATACTCCCTCTCCCCCTACCATCCTTTTTATTCTTATTTTGTTTTGGACTGTTCTTGCTGAGAATTGCCAGGTTTTGCTTTTTTGCTTTGAAGGCGCCGTTCCTGTAGGAGTAAGCTCTGGGGAAGTGATTCCATTCACTCTGATGGTCCAGCAGACCAGCCCAATGTCTACGTGCCCCTCTGGTAGTTGGTACAACATTGGTTTTAAGAATAAAAGACTGAAAGGTTGACAAAAGATGTCACTGACCTATAGTAAGTCAGCGAGAGCTTTTAGTGACCTGCTTCCTTAAAGGGATAGGCTGCCATGTTCTGCACTAATTCTAGTTTAAGGTGAGTGGTTTCAGATTTGTGTATGCGGTGTCCTACTCAAATGCACGTAGTGATGTGCAGACTTGCTGTGTTGAACGGCAGAAGAGACGTGACATGCTGCCAGATTTAGATTTAGTTACAAAAACGCTTTCTGTAGGCTGAGTGTATTGTGCTTACAGCTACTTGAGTAACAAGAGAGATGGTGGGTTGGTTTATTTGGCTGTAAAACATGAATTGAAACAACCAGTGTAAAAGTCATTAAAGAAGCAGAAAGTTGGGAGGTGAAACATCAGTCAGAGCAGACAGGAATTTGGGCGATGCAGAGGAAAGGATCTAGCAGATGGAAAGAGATGATAACTCACAGTGTCTTTTCTATGTACCTCAAAAAATTACAGAATATAACTTCACACCTTATTCCAGAAAGTGACAGGCTATCTTTGGTGACAAGAAATGGAGTAGTTAGGCTCAGTGGGGCTGCAGATTCCTGGCTTTAATTCCCTGTTCCAGAGCCCTTTATCACCTGACTCATTTCTTTCCAGATTGATAAAAATATTTAAGGATCCCTGCTCCCGTTAAAGCAGATTTTGTTTAACTTGCTGAGATCTTAAAGATTAAATTTATTTTAGTTTTCCATCTGCAAAATATGAATAATAGTAGCATATTACCCTACTTGAGCTGCTAAAAAGTGAAAAGAACACAAAAGTGAGAGATGCTTCAGATCATGTAAGTTCTAGAAACTGAAAGACAGGTGTGAGAAAAGAATACAGCCTAGGTATGAATCACTCCTTTGAAGATGTTTCTGCTTGTCACTTTTGCATAGAAACACGTACCTTAGGATACTTTCATTTTGATTATATGTCTAATGAATTGTTGAATAGCTCTTATGCTTTCATTGTAACCCCAAAGCAAAAGTCATGGGAAAGCGATTTAGAGAAATTCATCCTTGTAAGACAAGCAAACCTTTCACCTTTCCTAATTGCAGCATTCTGATGGTTCATTATAGTTCTAGATTCTTTGATTGCTATTGCAAAAAAATCCTTTTCATCCCTGTGTGTTTTCAAAACATCTTTTGCTTGTACCCTTTCAGCTTTAATTAGGTCTCCTGGGAAAAATTAACGTAAATTAAGAAAGGGATGAGAGGATTGTTAAACACGGTTTTGGTTGTCTGCCCCAAAAGTGAGTGTGCCTTCAAAAGTAAACGTATAAAGGATCTTGCATGGCCTTTGCTCGCCTGAGTTGGGTTGTCTGGCCAGAGATAATTTACTCAAGGGAGGGCGTAGGCCTGGATTGTCAGGGCCCTGCAGCAATTTGGGAAATGTACACCAACTCCTGACATGCTCTAGCAGCGCCTGCCCGGCATGGCCTGACGCCAGGGTACCAGCTTGGCCTTCCTGCATCAGTGGTGTAAATTCTCCTTGATGATGTGCGAGTCAACTGAATCCATATAGACTCTGTGGTGTAGATAGACCGTATCTCCGCTATGATTTCTGGTGGAGAAAAAGAGAGAGCATCTACAGCAGTGCAACAGGTTAGGATAGAGCCAAAACTCCTCTTGCAGAAGTGAGGCACTATAACTTTTAAAATATGCTGAAGGAGAACATGGACAAGAAAACAGAAATGTGGACCACAAGAGAAGGAAAAAAGAATGTTATCTTGAGAATTTAGTCAGGATGATGACTTTTGGTGTAATGACCATTTCTAGGACCTTGAAAGCAGTGGTCAGACAAGTCCATTCTCTAGGGAGAAACAAACCGCGTGAAATAAGACAGATATCTTACACAGGAGTACTCTGACAGAAAGATATTGTTAATGAAAATAATTTTTATTTTTTGTTGGTCACCCTTCTCAGTGAAAGGGATGGGTCCCCATTGTGTAGTAGTAGAATTCGGTGGTTTCCATCTGTCCCAGTTCTTTCCTTCATAGCAGTAAAATACTTCCATGCTATATATGGCTGATCATTAATCGTTACATACACCCTTTTCTGCAATAGTGAGTGGCAGATGTGAAAGATGGTTTTGTAGGTGGGTTTTTTTTTTTAATGGCATTTAAGTTCTGTGGAATTACCTAAAGGGAGGAACCAAGTGTCTGAAAGCAACTGTGAGAGTAGATGGCTTTCTGGTTCTTTATGTTCTTATTTACAATTTTTTGTAAGTATAAACAAATCATCCTCCTTGATCTAAGTATAAAAAACGCTAAGTTTAAAATACAAATAATGATAAAAGAAAAGGATACTTTCCAAACAATTTTACATTTGCAGACAGTCTGATGCTTAAAATAAATTAGGGTATCTCTGTAATAGTATTTTTGTTGGGATTGAGATTTTTGATGAAAAATTTCCAGATCTTTCAGATATTTTCTAGATTTTTGCATCCAGGTCCTCTTCCAAATTAATTCTGCTATAAGTTCTTCCCAAAATCAGAGATGTGTCCAAAGAGATCACAATATAAGGGAAATTGGAAGATAAAACTGAGAGAAGCCCTTATTCTTTTGTATCATATACATTATACCTCAGTTCCAAATTCATTTTTTATAACAGCCACAATTTAGGGATTAGTATAACAAAGATGTTCAAATAAAAAAAAAAAATTCCTTAATTTCCTATTTCTTCAGTCTAAAATTGTCCTTGGATTGAAACTTGCATCATGTTACTTATGTGTTAAAAAGGATTCTTAAACAAGATTTTTAAGAGCTCTGTAGATGTGTATGTTAAAAAAAAAAGTATTGTATGTCTAAATATTTGCATCGACACACTATCACTTTCATATAATATCCACTCCAATTCCAAGAAAAAATAGAATTAACCATATGTATCAGTCCTTTGAAGCACCTAACAATGTATGTTTAATGTTAAAAAAAAAAAAAAAAAATTAAATTAATAAAATTCTAGCTGGAATGGAAATGTAGGGAGTGCATGTCTGAAGATGGGAGACACGTATTTTTATAAATGAACAGGAGTCATTGCGGGCTGCTGTGAACTGTAGATTTGGTCTGCTTTTTAAACAATATGCTGTTGCATAGCACTCATAATTTTCAGTAAATTCATGCTTCACATGGAGTTTTAAGAAAATATGAAATTCATTTTGCATTTGCAGGAGTTCTGATGTTACATAAAAATAGTTGGTTTATTATGACATCATCTCATTTTTTAATATGCTAAACTTTCTCCCAGCTGTTTAGAAACATTTTGAATGTTATGGAAGGAGCATGTTCTTCTTTGCATCTAATTTTAGCTTGCTAGCACACTTTAAAAAAAAAAAAAAAAAAAGGGGGGGGGCAAAAGAAAATTCAAATCCTGGCATAATAATACTAAAATACTTTAAAGGCTATGATAAGAATGGATTAAATTGTCTGTTTTTACAAGTTGCTTTGGAAATTCAACCCAAATGCAAGGGTAGTAAAAGTAATCAGAGGCACACAGCTGCAATAGGTAGGCATAGCATGTGAGACAGGTTGGTCCTAGTACTGGTTCAGTCATGGACTGTCCCGGGCGGCCTGTAAAAGTTTTTTCAGCTAACTGTGTCCCTCCCTTGCTCCCACCCTTGTTTTCACAGTACCTTGATGCGGAATCCTGACCTCAGTCTAAGGGCAACAGAGGTATAAAAGCTATAATTGAGATGGGCATGGCACATGGGTGTTCTTGGTGTCTCATGCTCACCTTTCCCTTTTCTTGTAATGTTCATCTCAGAGGTGACTTTGAAAGCACATCAGTTTTTCTTTAAGTTACTGTAATAAATTTAATGTTCACAGAGGAGGCTAGATTGACAGCCCCAGTGAATAAAATTATTCACAAGGCAGGTAGTTAGAGTATAGGAAGGGATCAATCTTCTGATTACCATACACTTGACTTTGAGGACTTCTCATAGTGGGACTTCTGACTCTGAATGGCACAAATGGAAACCAATCTGATTCCCCATACTTGTCCGTAAATGAAAAAAAAAAAAAAAACCAGTAAGCACAAGGCACAGCAGCTGCCAAAGTGGGAGGCCAGCAGCAGCTACATGCAGCTAGTGCCCTTGGCCTGGAAAAGAGCAGCCCAAGAGCTGCTTTACCTCAAAATGGGCTACAACACCTATGGAGAGGTGAAATTGTGTCTTGAGTACTGGAGACACCAGGGAATCCTGGATGTGCTAAAACCTTCCCATGGCTGCACTTGTCTTTTTACTCCACTGACAGCAAAGTGAAGGAGTGCTCCGAGATCACCCAACCTCTCTCTTCACCTTTGCCAGGACACTTTTAATACAATTATTCTTTTCCTGGCTGGTTAAGGTGTTTTAAGGAACAGATTAAAACACAGTAGGCTCTCGCAGTGGCTGCATCTCACCAGAAAAAAATGGCCCCAGGTGACCCATCCCTATGTCAAAGCCAGCCACCTTGATGCTGAAGGAGGCAGAAAAGAGCTCCTGTTTCTGTTCTGCCTTTGTTGCCGTTGTTTTCACTTGAGCTGCTAATAAGAATTTATGATGTTGTAAACTAAAACGATTTCTGGAAGTGCTGCTACTCAGTTTCTGGTGTGTTTCTCTATGGCTTTTTTATTATTTTTATTTTCTTTTAAGCCATTGGGACTTTTCTGATTTCAGTTGTGTAGACGTAAGTTCAAACTAACATCCTAGTAAATTAATGCATTGAATTGAAATGCTTCTTTGCATAACATGATCAGTTGTAGCTCATGCCTTTGTTTTGTTTATGGAACAATCTGGAGAGTGTAGAATGAAAAATTAAATTAGAAGCTGAGTCACAGTTTCCATCACACAGCCTGAGCTTGGCCTTCTTCAGCACATAATTTTGCAAAAGTGTTTGTTCAGTGGTACATCAAGAGGCATATCTGTGCATTACCCACTTATGGTATGCAGCCTGCAACAGCCATCTGCTCAAATCCCCTTTCCTTTTCAGCGTAGCCAATCTGAGTCTAAAATATTGATAAACAATCTCTGCTGCTAAATTAAGACTAAAAGAGCAAATGGGAATGAATGCAAGCAATACATTTCCCAGACATTCATGCTACGTGTGCTCCTGTTAATATGATGCTGATAAGGAACATTAAAAATCTGACACATGTAACCACTGTTTTCAAATGATACAAAGGATAAAAATTTTAGGTAGGCTAGAACAGAGATGATGAAAAGACATTCCTGAGCAACTCATCTATATCCACAGACAACTTAGCTCCCATCCAACGCATCCATGAGCAGAAGCTACCTCCTTTGGCAATAATGAAGAAGGATTAAGAAAAGTCTTTGTTTTCTGTTCGCTCTTCATTATCATCTCTCTAGCCCATCTAACAAAAAACTGTGTGAACCGCAGGGGCTTACAGAAGAGGTACTTTCCTGGCAATTGGTTTCTGAACCGACACCAGCGCCAACTCAGTTGTCTATACAGAGGCTGGAAGAGCACATCCAGCCCTTCACCTACAGGCTTTAAGGTGTATATTCAAAGCAGCTAGCCAGAATGAGCTCTATGTCGCTGTGTACATGTTGCCATTGGTACCCAAGTTAGATGTTTTAAGGCTACTTGGAGGAGTTGCAGTTTTATGTTTGGCTCCAGGGTAGACATATGCAGAGGCCACGGCTCCAACCTCATTTATCTCACTGTTTTAAAGTAAACATATGGTAGAAACAGAAGAAGAAGCAGTTCCTAGAGCTGGAACAATTTATCCAGCTAGTTAAGAGCATTCAGTGAAGTTTCACATGCAGTCCTCCCGGGTGCGTGCATGAGGTTGGCTTTAGACAAAAGCAGTTCAAATGACTGTTTGCTGCCATACGTCGGGGGTGTGAGGAGGGCCCCAGTGTCAACAAATTACCTAAAGGGTGCTATGTGCCTCGTGAAATCCTTACATCTGTTGACGGGTGTCAGGAAGAAGCTATCACCATGTCTGCTTCACTCCGTAATCTGCTGCTGTCTGTGAGCAGAGCTGGTCGCGTGCTCTCTCTCGAGAGCTCAGATGTGCCTGAGACACCACAAAGATCTTCTGAAGTTAAAATATAAGAAAGGGAAGTGAGATATGAGAAAAATAAGTCTGGGACAGGGCTAGAGGATTAATTTAAGTCTTTAAAGGGAAGGTGCGGGGGGAGGACTCTATCTCCAAATCTTTTTGAGAGACCTGTACTTACAATATAATCAGCACCCCTTTCCATAACACTTCTCTGGCTCAACAGAATGATTTGGGAATTTTAATTACCTTATACTTCCTCTCTAAATTTGCACCCCTCCATGAAAATTTCCTCTTAAAATCTAGCAGTTGGCAGGTTCTTGCAACCTCCAGAAACACCTTTTAGTGCAAACAAGATCTGTGATAAGGTATGTCAGAAACAGAGAAAGGACTTTTCTGCAGTTATTTTCTTGTGTATAGCCAGTGGCACTGAAGGAACACAGATGTACTCAAAGTTGATGAAGAGATGGTGTGTTGGAGAGATGACTGCTGAGGACAGAACCTGCCATCACAGCCACAGTAATAAGAAGATTTGGAAAGCCATTTTACTGCCTGTTTCTAAAAATTTCAGCTGCCTTGCCTTCTTATGCTGTGATTTCCCGGTTCCCAGATGATGCTTCCCAAGCCTATCCAGACCGGCTGCTGGTTCTCCCCAATATAACAGGAATAAGAAAATCCCTTGTTCTTCTGCTGTTTGGTGTTAAATTAGTGGAAACCTTGTTTCCAGTGTATGTCTGATAGTCACTTCCAACGCTTTCCTGCTTTGAGCAAGCCCCTCTCCCAAGCTGGTGGCCATACAGTGCTGTGACCTTGATTTAGATACTTTTACTTTCTTATCTCTGTCTCACTTTCTCTGCTCCTTAGATGTTCAGCCACCCTAGGATCTCCAAAGTATGGAGTATTCTGACTTTCAGGGAAGTTAATTAAACTCCCAGCCTTAATGCTGCTTAATGCTATTTGCTGCTTTAATTTGATTTTTATGTATGTAGTTGTCTCTATCAAAATGCCAACCTTTGCTGTAATTTAAACACAGTAGTGTCTGATGCTTAGATTACTGAATGACTGCAGCATCTTAGATGCTGCAATTTCACATGTTGGCAAGAAATGCTTTGGTTCTTGACTCGTGTAAATAATATTTCATATAACTGTGCAGGCAGGGAATGGCATCTTTTTACCACAAATGAAGATATACAGCAAATCTAAGAGCAAACAAAATATACTTTTTGTCCAGTCAGAAGTTGTACTTTCATTTGGAGATCTCAAAACACTACTCCGAGATTGATGCTATATAACAAGTGCTGATCTGAGATACTTGTGCATTGTATAATGTTATGGAGATATAAATGTATATTTTTGATATCTTATTTGCAATGAAACAGCTAATTGGAAACTGTAAAATGTGTCCATAACATTTTTGCTTACTGCCTGGCTGTGGGTTTTGTCTTTTTTAAAGTGCTGTTTCAGCATATTCCTGGCTAATAAGGATAGGTGTTTTACATCATTTTAGCAAAGTGGAACATTGGAATTATATGACTGAAAATCTATATTGCCATTTTTCATTTTCGTTATTACTCTTTCATAATTAACCAATAAATATAAGCTCTGCTGATCTCTATGATTATGGCAAACTTTCTTGCATACTGCAAAGAATGAGAGCGTAGGTGGAAAAAGATTCCAGCTACCCTTGGAAAAACATAAAATTAATCTTTCCATATGTTGCCTGCTTATCTTGAACCTGTTCTGAGCTTTTCCATGTATTTTAGTGGAACTAGTATTACAGTGCTGGGTGCTTTATTTAAGAAACGACGTAGGATGTGCATTTTTCCAGTCAGCGTAACGTTGGCTTGAAGTTGTTCCTGTGATGAGCAATAGCAAAGACAAGGAGCTTAAGTACCGCTTCCTGAAGGACGAAAATGTCATCTATTTCCCAAACTTCTGCAAAAATATTAAATTCTTCCAAATCTTAAGCAAATTAATGGTTGCACAGGTGAGTCAGGCCAAATAAAGCCTTGAGAGCAAGCCAAGAAGGTACCAATTACTGTTCAATTCAAAAGGGATCTTGTGAGGTCAACAGCACGCTTAAACCGGGTGTGCTGTGTCCTTTCTTTTGTGCGACCCAGCAGGTGTGGGAGGTGTTGGAAGACACTGAGGTTGTGATCCCACTAGAGATGTGGTAGAGAGCTGAAAATGCTCCAGGTAGGAGCTTAGGTGAGGGGATGTCACGCCCTGCTCAGAAGACGGGGTGGGGGCTATGACTCAGATTCGCAAATCCCCAGCGGTGTGGACTAAGGTGAGACAACTCTCAAGGTCTGTATACAAACATTTATTAGATTCCCACAGTGATTAATATATGTCTTAACTAGGTCCACAATAATTGGTTAGGTATACAACAAATTATGGCAAGTGGTGAGGTACACCTTGCGTTACTGAGCAACAGATATACAATGACTTATGGCAGGTGGTACTTAACAACAGATATACAATGAATTATGGTGAGTGGTAAAGTATGCCATGCGTTACTTAACAACTTGAAAAAAGAAGAGAAAGAGAAACAGAGGGATAAAAAGAGAGAGCGAGAGATAAAGAGATCACTGGTCCTGGTTCCAGCATTGGTCCAGGCCACGGGGGGGTGTCTCTGGTTTGTAGAAGTGTTCCTCTGTGTAAAATCTCCCCAGGGAAAAAAGTAGTTCCAAAGAGAGAGTGTGTCAGTCTGTCAGACCAGGGGCATTTATTCTCCCTTTTTATGTTTGCCATATCAGTACGACCCGCCCCACTATTACGGTGACAGTTCTGTCTCAGGTTTCCCACCTCCCCAGGTGACATGTAGCACAATTTGGATGGAGAGACGAGTGCTACAGTCATATATGTTTAGCATGATCTCAATAATCTTCATTAGCATATGCAGGGGTGTCAACTTTAATATGCATTTCACGGATAATGAGGCAAAGGTCATCATTGGCCATAGTAGCCCTCCGAAGAAACAAAGAACTACACAGATTCTTGTTATCTTGTCCTTGCTGAGGAAAAGCAGAGCCGTCCTGTCTCCCTCCTCCAGATCCAGGCGAGTTTCTTTCCTGCCCAAGTAAGCGTTAGCCTTATCAGTTCTTTGAGCATGAGGCCTACATTATTCGCCCCACGACTATAGCTACATTTCAAGGTACTTGCGAGTGTTTGAGACATTCCTTAGTGAAGCCTGGGGGGCCTCCTCCTCCTCCCTTTCATCCCTCGACATTTGTTTCAGGGAATTTACAAGTTGACTGTTACAGGGGAGTGTGTGCCTTTGTGTATATCATGCAGATCCTGGGGGAATTGCGCAGGGAAGAGAGCTAAAGTGTGGCAGCAGGT
The DNA here is from genome assembly GCA_008921705.1 of Burhinus oedicnemus. Lineage (NCBI taxonomy): Eukaryota > Metazoa > Chordata > Aves > Charadriiformes > Burhinidae > Burhinus > Burhinus oedicnemus. The sequence continues at coordinate 133,872 of VFFE01007622.1, read as the reverse complement.
GGAAAGGGGAGAGCAGGACAGGGGTAGCACTGGGATGAGGGAGGCTCCTGAGATGATGAAAATAGGTAGAAGTACTATGAGAACCAGCTCCTACCTGCCCATATCACGTGATGAGAGTTGTTTGGTCATCATCTTGGCACAGCTTGTTTTGGTAATTCAGCACATTGATCCTCATGTTCGCCAAATGTGATCTTGGTATTCGGTCCCCATTCCCAACATTTGCCTCTCCATTTCTTTTTTGCCTGCTGCCTGCGCGTGTGTTACCGTCCTGCCTGAAGTCAGGGACTCGTTTGGGTTTTTGCTGCTGCCACAGTTTAGTTATATCAGCCTTTTTAAAATCCCTGGCCTTGAGTGTATAATTGTTGTAGGTCAAAAGCGAGTTTGGGGCGTGTGATAAAAAAAGAAAAACTGATTGTCCCCAAGCCACGTGTCTGTAAACTTCTCTGGTAAATCAGAGATGAACATAGTTCTTTGGTAGTTTTTGATGACGGACTGCCTCTACTTACCTTTTCAGTGTCACTGTAATGAAGGGAAGATATGATACAATTGAATTCTAGTCACTGTGTAAATCTTATGACTTTCTAATTAACAACTTTTCAGATATTTTTCTAAGGAACAGAGAAGAAAATGCATGCTTTTCCTTCTGCCTATAGTTTCTTGAAATTGGGTAAAATAGAAAGAACAAAGTCACGTGAGCAGGGCTATGTCAAATTCCCACTGTCTGTCCCATGGGAAGAGAGGAAGAAAAGGAAGTGACAAGAATAGTAATCTAAACCATGAAATATCCTGCTTTGTTATTTAAAAGAGGTTATGTGAGTCATAGGGGGCCATAATTTTGTAAACAGGTGCAGTGATTTCTGTAATGCAGAGAACTAATGAGGAACGGTGAGTCTAGCTTGGTTAGAACAACACCACCACCGCATTGCAACACGCTGTGCTGAGTACTCTGAAAGTACAAAGCAACGGTCTGGAGTTTCAGGAGATTTTCATCTCCTAGATGATCTTCGGCAAACCATTTCACTTTGCGCTGCTTCTGTTTCACCCTCTGCAAGGCAGGCAGGATAATAAAAAAAAAAAAAACCACAACAAAAGCTACTGATGAAAGTTAGGTGGCGGCATTATTTATCACATTAAATGTACCTTCTGTGCAATGTTGTTCATCATTACAGATGTAAATTGTTGTCAAAGCTGTAGAAGGCCTTTGCTCCTCCTGCGTAGATCCTCTGTGCCAACTTCTCATCATCATTAGGACTGGGAGACAAATCTTACCAGCACTCTTTATATAAAGGTCTGCTACCATATTACAGCTTTACAATCAGACTTTTGTGCTTATTCTTACCTGTTTCATTTATTTATCCTTTCTTGTTTTCCATCACTGTCACACTTTTTCCATTTCATAATAATTGTGTCATCATAACTATGTAAATATACAGATAGCTGTCTATAAGTGTCCTTTAGTTTGCTTATGAACGAATGAAATGTGGAAAAAGAATGGGGGAAAAAACCCCGTCCATGTTGCACTGTGTTGGTAACGGAGTCTCTTTTAATAGCTATGTGTGTCTTCTATGAAAAGTTCTAGTTATAAATTTTCTGCTTACATTTTGATTAGTAGGATTCAGAGTTGTGTTTGTAATTGAGAAAAAATATTTCAAATTATATCTTTCTTCCTTCTATTTATTTATGAGCTGATCCTTTTCTTTCCAAACTAACCTACATTTGGCTTTTAACTTCATTTGCTAAAATTTAAAGGTCTGTGATCTTTCAGACAATCAAACTGTTTTATTGACACTTCCGAACTGGATCAGCTGCTCTCCTGATAATCACGATATTTCTAATAAGTCTGGCAGTAACTGAATTAATTCTGTGTTTTTGCCAGTAACAAAGATGGATCTAAAAGTGTTATTTTTGAAGACCCATTATGGGACCTTTCCCATGGTTCTTTCCAGATGAAAAGAATTAAGAATAATGCGAATAATGTTCTTGAAGTACCAGGGCGTATGATGACTGTACTAGTTCCGTGATGGAGTTTGTTACAGTGCGTCCTCATGTATTCTGTTCAAAGGTAAAACAAAACCCCAACAAACCCAAACATTTCTTGCACGGGGCGGGAGGAGGAAATCAAAACCCTCATTTTTTTTTTTTTTCCGGAGTTGTGGAAAGAACTTAGTTTATGCCCAGTGTTCCTAAAGAGGGTGTGTGTAAGGCATTGCAATCATTAGATCTTATTTTTATTTTCTCGATATAAACATAAATCCATTCTTTCTCCCAGAAAAAAGCATAGTCCATTTAAATTTCTTCTGGTGTTGGCTGATTGACGTTCTCTCAGGGTAAAAAAAAGATTTTTGGCCTGCGCAGAACATTACAAAGGATCAGTTTCCCTAGACACTCTGCCTACTATGACACTGTAGTAGTGTGCTTGTTGAGCAGTGTGTTCTGTGCAATATGATGTCTACATGATAAACCCTCTGATTAATGGCATGCGAGGTCCTGGATCCAGGTTCTTAAAGGTATTGTTGCGTTGCTCCACTAAGCATTGCAATACATAGAGAATTGGGACAGTGATTGTTTTTTCGAGATGTTGTGACTTTCCCAGAAATTCCATCCTCATCCTCAGTTTACTACCCAAAATATGGAACCCAGTATGGTTCCATAAAATATTTAGGTATCAGCAAATTCACCATCTTCCAATGAAAAGCTCGTTAAACTGAAGCACTTATGAAAATACTCCAAATGCCAAAACATTTCCTAAGATTGTGCTATTACTGCTGCTTGTATCGTGTTCACTGGTAGAGAAAAAATCACTTGCCAAAATACATGATTTGTTTGTAGACAATTGCAGTTAAAGAAACTATTGATCCCTGTGGTAATTTCTTACTTTTCTGAAACTTTTCCATTGCTCTTGAAAATCTTCTGGGAGATGTGAATCACTGTGAATCCAGATTCATCCTGTCTGGATGTGATAATTCTTAAGTCCCTTTTCTGATCTGGGGCTAAGTTACTGACAGCAATGCTTTGTCTCCCAGTATTATATATGTAATGAATTTAATAAATTATGCATGCACTGAATCAGATACTACATTTTCAAATGTTTAGTCTGATATTTATGCTCACTCTTTTTTATTTATTACTTTGCAACCTTCTTAAAAGTAACTGAAAAACTTTCCCGATGCTTAATTTGGAAAATACAGAGGCCACTCCAAAGGAGCAGACCTTTAACTGCAATGCTGAAATGTCAGACAGCAATTGGAGATCCTCAGTCCCAACCTTTCATTTAGCACCACTTTTCTTGGCTTGTTCAAACTGATGAGATAACAGCTTGAGACAATGAGAGTTTCATTACAGTCCCATTTTGCTTTGTCTCTCCCGTTTATTTGAAAGATGGTCAGGACCTCACACAGCATGTTGTATCATATGTGCAGAAATTAATTCTTTGAATTTGCATTTAAAGCATCCCATCATTCGGTTGCATAGTTTTATTATTTTGCTATAGATTTTGGGCTTGGATTGTGATACCCTAGCTGAGTTCAAGCATGAGGTACTGCTCAAGTTCATCCATAACCTGTTACATGAGCTGTAAACCTACAAGTTCACCCCAGTGGCAGCTGTGGAAGCTCTGTTGAATCTGTGGTGTGGGTATGACTCCACTGCTTTACTGGGTGTAGCTTCCCAAATCAACTGGCCCCAATGATTCTCTGTCCTGGGTAGAATTTGTAGCTGCGGCTGTTTGCTTTGAATCAAAGAAATTACAGGTATGTTGTAAAATCATTATGGACATGGTAGTTATGCACAGGTAAACTGCTGGTAAGCAGTGACTCCTGTTTGTTACTACTGCCTTTTGCACGGTGACTGGGGCATATTGCTGCGTGTTTTCAACTACCTGTAAAACACTCAAGCTACAAGCTAGCAGAAGCTTTGAACAGAGTCTCTCTAGAGAGCTTTTTTGGTACTTTGATAATTTATATGTGTCAGAAGAGCAGTGGTGAACCTGTAGATGAGACAGTGCCCCTAGATAAATGTGCATGCTGAGGAAGCAGAGGGAATTCATCTAAAAGCATCTTTAAGGACTCAAGAGGAAGACAGGGGAAAGGAACTGCCTTTAAGCTATTCCTGTGTATGTACAGAAAGTCTCAAGCAGACCTTGTTCCATCGGTCTGATATCACTGATCTAGAAGGGAAGAGTTTTGTTACACAGGTCTGAAGAACAAATAACTTCAGCAGTTAAAACGTATGCCATGCTAGGGCTGCACCTCAGGTCTGATACAGACACAGCATACCGTGTTACTGTACCCTCTGAAGTTGACCCCGTAACTGATCACCTCCAAGCTTTTCTGCTTCTGAGCTGTTCCAGGAACTTAGACTTGCTCTGTTGGCTTTGACTACAGGAATCCATGATCAGCTATCTCACTTTCTTCTTCCTGACTTCTGGCCCTTCTGCTCTCTGTTACTGTGAAACCTGTAAGTAGGAAAAACAGTAGGAAAAGACAGTGGTCTACAATCTGATTTCTTCAAGGGTTTTATGTCACAAGGCACAAAGAAATGTGTGCCTTGTGATGGGACCCATCTCCATGTCACACTGAGGAAGTAAGCACATGCAGATGGCTGAAGTGGAGATCCTATCCTGTCCTGTCCTGTCCTGTCCTGTCCTGTCCTGTCCTGTCCTGTCCTGTCCTGTCCTGTCCTATCCTATCCTATCCTATCCTATCCTATCCTATCCTATCCTATCCTATCCTATCCTATCCTATCCTATCCTATCCTATCCTATCCTAAATGTTCAAGGCCGGGTTGGATGAGGCTTTGAGCAACCTGATCTAGTGGGAGGTGTCCTTCATGACAGGGGGGGTTGGAACAAGATGATCTTTAAGATCCCTTCCAACCCAAACCATTCTATGATTCTATAATATCACTACATTATTATATTATATTTTAATATTATATTTTTATTATATTATAGAAAGGGAGAAGCAGCTTATGTGGTTTAGACTAATTTAAGGCAGCCTTATGGCCAGCGCTTACTATGGATAGACATAAATGTTTTAATGCAACCAAAGTTTAAGCTGTGTATTTTTTCTTCTGTTTCATAGCCTTGCTCCTTAGCTCATTTATTCAATTCTCTACAACACACATCTCTATTCTATTTTTTTTTAACTTACCTCTTCATCCTCTTCATTTCTTGGGTCTGTAGTCGTAGCAAGTACTGAGCTATTATAATGATTCTGTTTATGCAGCTTCTACTTTGAAAACAAACCAGAGCAGTTCTTCTGTGTCTAAGCCCAGAAATGTAGTCTCAGTGTTCCTCCCATGCTTTGAATATAACAAGCGTGAAATGGCTTCCTTACGGGTGTTTTCTCCCACTCCTGTGACATGAGGTATTTGTGAAGTACCACTGGATATTCATTGTGTCTCCATCTAACTCGGCTTTGAATTCACCTGATCACAGAAACTCTACAGCTCTTGCTGCTGTTTCAGCATGAAGCCATGCTTGTTTAGAGAAAAATAAGGTCAGAAAAATTTTGATGAAATGCTTTATTCCTGGGAGAATTTGTCTATTTGTCAACACACATAGAGACCTGACAGAAGTGGTGCCACTGCAATGTAGGTCCTGCCCTTAGGTAAATTATTTTTGTAAACTTGATGAATTTTGTCCTTTCCTCCCACCTTACAAATATCCCTTTGGTGCACTCTCTCGAGGGTGCCAGTGCCTCATTTTGGGTTCTCAGTAGCATCCATGTACCAGGGAGTAGGGTTCAACCCACCTGACTTTGGATAGCATCTGGGCTATGGACAATGGGAAAATAAATAGGTAATAAGAAAAATAAGTGCTTCGGATGCTTTCGCAGGGAGAAGATATACCATGGCATAGAAGAAGCTATTTTTCTCCATTATACAGAAGGCAAATGCTTAAATGCAGCCATCTGCACTGCTAATATCTAAATTAGGTGATTGCACCTCAGTCCTTTCATCAGTTCTGATCCAACTTCATTAAATAGCTCCCTGATTTGTAATTAGATAATGTCTGGCTGCAATTTTCAAGTTTCTCCAGTGTTATCACCTTTTGTTTCTTTTTTGAATTATCAAGTTTTTCATTAGAAGGTGCAGCATTTTCTTGCAGAAATCCCCCACACACCAGGGACGGAAGCAAGGCATAAAATGCATTGGATGTTTCATTATTTGGAAAGAACTGGTGTGTTTTAATTCTCTCTGTCAGCAAATGGCTAATTTTCTTGAATTGATGTTTTTCCTGACTCTTCTGTGTCTGAGATCTTAAAGTAACACAACAAGGACAGGCAGTGACACCAACCACTGCAGAAATGAACACGGAGCTGCACAATTACACTTGAGATTGCAGTTTTTTAATGCGAGTTCCCTATTTCATGGTCGGATCAGGATAGTTTAATACAAAAAAGTTACTGGGAATTTCGAAAATGAATGGCCAAAGGCAATTGTCAGGAAACTGCAGCCCCATCATAAGAGCTCTGCATGTTCTTAAAGCTCTGCAGTTTTTTGGTAACCCTGAAGAGTTTATTACACGCGTAAGAACTGCAGGCTTGCGGAGGTTTATTTAGACCCTGGATCCAATTGCAGAGAAGGTTGGAAGGGCCTGGAGCTGTGAAATGACTGAAACCCTTTATTTTCAATTTGTCATTTAACACTTAGAACCAGTATCTTTAGGAACTTCAGCCTTGCGCAGTGACACACCATCACCACTGCAGCTCCTTGAGTGCAATCTTTCACATAGGGGATGATTCAGCTGGTAAAATTACGTTACTTTGAAATTAGTTGGGTACTTAGCATTTAATATTCTTCTCTTTTGCTCTGCAATTAGCTTTTACTAGTGCAATTTAATCTATTTGTAACATTTCTTGAAAATCATAGTAGACATGATTTGAAATGAAGCTAAATCTCTTGAACTTTTCCTTACGTTAATTTGAAATGCCAACAGGGCACCAACTGCTGTGAAAATTAATGAACGAGCTACACCAGACTGTCTTTCATTTCATTTGAATGACTTCACACTTAGAGAGCATATGTGACAAACAAACCGTTCTCCAACACCACAGATGATGCCAGAGCAAGAAGAATTTTGCTGCTTGTGGGGCTGCAAGGGCAGATTGTGGGTCCCGATTTCTTTGCAAGCACGTTATGGAGTACAGGTCACAAGAGAGGCAACTTCCCTCAGAAAGGTGTTTTTTCTTTTAAAGAAACATTTTTTAAAATGTGTGAAATATTAAACTGAAAACATATACCACTGCGGTTACGTTTTTCTATAACAGTGCTTCGCTTCTCATTTCAAAAATCTCAGACACGACACTCAGCTTTCTTAAGTGTGGGCAATTTGTCTGTGTTACTTCTTAGACATAAAGCTGCAAAAACTGTATAATGCTGCCGCAGGTCCGTGCTGAATTAAGTTATAATGCGCACAATAATTTTGTTCGAAACTGCAGATTGCCCTTTTTCCTTGTCCTGAAGAGCTGGGGAAATGGTTGGTCTTAACAGTGAAGGCAGAGCTCCTGTGCAACAAAGCGAACTTCAGGAGAGAATAAGATAAAACTTCTTGACTTCTTAGAAATGCTTATGAGCCAAAAGAAAATAAACACATATAGATAAATCGTTTTCTCATGTAGTGTCAGTCATGTCCTATCTATTAAAGCCCAGTTGCAGAATCTGGGCTATTTTTGCGTGATGATCAGATATGCTGTATTGAGACAACAACTCTGCCACCGTTCTCTGCTAAAATTCCCTTTGCAATTCTGGAATTGGGCTTTTTTTTTTCTTTCAGACACTACAGTACTTGATTGTGTTCCTGCTGACAAAGTTTTAGTATCTTTCTATTTGAGCACATGCTTATATTCCATTATAGTCTTGATACCAACGTACACACAAGCTCACTGCTCAGTGGCAGTGGTTTGTTGACTCAGGTGGGAAGTTCAGTTCTTCAGTTTTAACTGGAAGTAGTAAATATACTTTTTTTGTTCCGCCGTTTGGAGTCTCTAATAACAAATGAAAATAAAATCAAACTGTGTGATCAGTAAAACTGTGACACAACGTTCATTCCTAGATAAATGATCAAATAAGCATTTTTACTCACATCCAGATTAAATAACTGGCACCAAAACCAATAAATTATTTTTTTATACTGTGCATTGCAGTCATAAAATGAAAAGACTAATTGGATTTGGACTTGGAAAAATGCCACTGCTGTGCTCCAAAAACTGAAACATTGACTAAACTGTGAAATAAAATAAAAGTATGGGGCAGATGTATTCTGGCATTGTAATGCAAAGGATTCACAATTTCTTCTCTGACTTAGGCTTGATATTTAATGAGCACAATGGCAATGTTGTAAGAATAGATGAAAGCTGTGAACTCTGTTTAATGGAAACAAAATGATAGAATGTTTAAAGGCATCTTTTAGAAACGGGACATGAAGAGGCTTGTCAACAGCAAGCCTGTGACAGAGCAAGAATCGGTGATGGACTCAGCTGGACACGGAGCTCCTCTGCCTTGGTCAAGCCAGGGCAGATATTTTCACTTTGCGTCACGCAGGGCAGTCATCTCTCTAAGCGTGCCTGTGCTTCATTCAAGGACAGACAAGGTCTTCTTTTGTGTCATTTTTCATCTTTTTCTGGATAAGTGGCATCCTTACTCTCCGCTTGTTGTCAGACACCAGAGCGGTTTCAGACATAATTTATGGGCATGATTTATACATCAAAACACCTGTCAAACTGCTTAAAAAGTAAATTTTAGAAGTCTGGAGAGGAACATATAAATGACATGCATTATGGTGTGATTTCAGGACTGTTTGCTCACAGAGATTTTAAACTGGCATCTGACTTGCACTTGGAAGCAACAACTGCGTCGATGATTGCTTAGTGCGACCTCAGTATGCCAAGCTGCAGCGATTAAGATGGCCCAGCTATAGGGAAAGACACGTATGGCATTAAGTATCAGAACTGCACTAAGAATTCCTTTGACTGCTTAAAGCTGTTATTCTGTAGGGTATGCGGGTTGCCAATTCCCACATCATGTTTACTTAATATCACTGGATAAATTAATGGATAATTAAATATCTTAAAAAATTGTTGTGAATGAGATTTTATAAGATATTGATAATGAAAATTGTTAGGCCAAAAGTGGGAAGGGATTTAAAAATGTGTTAGACAATTTCACACTTTTGGGATTTCTGTGAAACATCCTGGTATGTTTTTATACCATCTGGCTCAGGAAAGTCCTCGATCTGGGATCACCAGGCCCTACATGTGAATGCTATGGTCAGGTTCACTATCTTCGTGTTGAGTTTCTAATGATTTTCTTTCAATGTCTGCAATCTGCCACTAATCCTCTTAGTATTGCTGTGGTTTTCCAAATGAATTGTTTTAGGGTGATACAATTTTTTTTTTTTTTATATTTTCTCCCCCCACCAAAATGAAATATATTTGATTTGTTTTCTTTTTTTATTTTTTGCATTTTTTTAAGATAAAAATTCAAATATTGTATCTGAAAACATCAGAATGAAATATTTCAACATTTCCCACCTTGTTTCTAAAGATCTTTTCTGCTACATGCCTTGGACAGTTTCTCTGTGGATTCTTGAATAATACACTTGATCCAAAACTGAATTTATAAGCAATAAATCAATATATATGTAACACAAATTCTTAATTATAGTATAGTGTTTAGGAAGAATATAAACTGATAAACTTTCCTAGTACATAAACTGTATTTCAGCACAGTCTGTACTGAAATCTACTTTGCAGTACCCTGAATAAAAAAAAAAGCGCTACTAAGAAGGGAATCGTCATCCTTTCGGTTGGTCAAGAGTTGGGAGCTGTTGAGACAGAGCAGGGCAAACATGACATTTCAAATGCTGTCGTAGCATGTTGTAGCCAGGGATCTGTCAACAATTCCTTTATTAACCTTGGTGTTCAGGCAGCCACAGCTACCAGGTTGAAATTTCATCCTCAACCAGTGCTTGTTGTTCAAGTTCTCTCAGCTCACAGAAATAGTTTAAGCTAGTTTGTTTCCAAATTTAGAGCTGCAGGACACAAAGGAACAGCAATAGGAAATAATACATTTCTGGTTCCTACACACGCTGCTTTGTGCTCCTACTCTGAATTTAGCAACCTGGTAGTTTATATAATGTTATTTTCCATCTATTATGGTTAACACATGATATTCTGCATGAGAAAAAGGGACTGTGGCGATGCTTTTTATTCTGATATTATCAGGGTGCTCAGAAATGCTGTTAACTATTTTTCATATTGATTGATTTGTTAGGTCACATTCTCTGCTTTGTGTCTGCGCAAGACTCATAAACCTGAATAAGAGCAAAATAAACATCTCTGTTGTAAGAGAGAGACTGTCTCTTCATCTTAAATTATGAATCCATAAGACTGAAGTGAGGAATTATTTTGGTCTTGCATAATATGAATAATGCATGTAGCACCATTATACACGTCCTGCATGTTGTGGAACCAGAATGTACTGTAATGTTAATAAACATTCATAATGCTTGCCATAATCATTCTGAATGTTTTATTGCCACAAGAAATTGTGATCCCAAGGACATTCAGAGATGTCAGTCTTATTACTATATGCAATTATTAAAACTTAAACTTAGAGCTGTATAATCCCCTCTCTCCATTTGACATGGGCAATTAGTCAGAATCCCTGGGTCTTGTAGGTTGTTTCTTTACTGTTGGAAAGGGAGTTGTTTTTTTCTTATATACAATCTTATTTAATTAAAAAAATGCAAAACCTCCTGTTTTTCTGAACACAAGGAGAATCAAACATTGATCATTTGCAATTCTCAGCTTCTTTTAAGCTGCATTTGAACCCCAAATCTTTCTGTGTCACATCAGCAGTGTTTCCTAAGGCTGTGGGAGCAACCTGCAAGCTGGTTTCTTCATTTCCTTTCTCCCTTCTCTTGCAGTTCACTTCGCTTGTACCCAAAAATGTCGGCTTTCAACCTAGTTTCTGGCTATGTCAATGCTCAGGAAAGGGCAGTGAAGCTTCACGGTTGGTTGTGTATCCCAGTCTCACCTTGCTCTCAGTGGTGCTCCTCTGGTTTTTGCATAAGGGAATGTACGAAGGCTGAAAAATGCTGTTGGAAACTGGTAGAGGAGCTCTGCCCCAACATGGTGCTACATGGGTAGCTTTGAGAAATACATGGATGTTAGATTGCCAGTTTGCCTAATTAAGGTAAAGAACAATTAATGTTCTTTTTTGAGGTTTGGTGTGAATTTAAATGGCTTGGAGATTCTCTCACCCCTTGCACGTGGACAAATTTGAGACTGAAGAAAATTGAGGTGAATTTGAAATGAAAACTCAATGAAGATGAGAGATGGGGGGACTTTGCTGTCAATAATCCCTTTGATAAGATCAGAGACTCTGAGGAAAAAAAAATAAAATCTTTTTATTTGCTTTGATAATTAAGAAAAATAGAATAATCTACTCTAGAAGGAGTTGCTGGCTTTCTTCTTAAAACAAGTAAGTTTTGTGATATTTTACTAAACTGGTCAAATCATTAGTAATCATTTATTCCAGGAAGAGTCACCTCTTTTTCTTCTAGTTTTTTTTGTTTTGTTTTTATTTTAAAGCTGTGTGCAAGTTAAGTGAGCTAGTCATTGCAGTTTATCAGTAAAACTATTTGCTACATTCACAGAGGAATGAATCTGTCAACAAAGTGGGGTTTTCAAAGTTGCAACAAGTATTTTCATTGGTGGGAAACATGAAAATAATGAAGTACCCAGTTATTGTAACAACACATTTAATAATTTTGTTTGTTTGTTTTAAACCATTAGTTCTGGGACATTGATTTTTAACCGTCTAATTGTTACTTTGTCAGGAAAGGGGTTGACGTTAAAGGGGCCATTTGTGTTGATTCAAAGGTTAGTTTAGAAGATAAATCTCTTTGGGTATAATAAGTGGAAAAGGAGCCTTTTACCCTCATGAAGGTAGAAAATTTATGTATTTCTCTCATTCCGTTGCTTTAGTAATTATTCTTATTATGGAACTACAGCTTTTAAGGACAATCTGGGACATTCGATCATTTACTCTGACCTTGTGTAATAGAGGCCATGGAATTTTGTCTTATGTTGAACTTGTTAATTTCAGCTCCGTCGTGGTATATGTTCTACAGAGGTCTTCAGCCTTGATTTGAAGCCAACAAGACATGATAAACATAGTTTTTTATGGTAACTTGTTCCAATAATTAATCATCCACATAAATACAAGTGTGTGTTATATTTCTTAAACTTATTTATGCTGATCCCCAGATTCTAGTCCCCAATTTCACTGCTAAACTAGAGACCTCTTTGCATTCTTCTCCTTCTACCCATTTCTCATAGATCCTTTTTCTACCAGAGCTCTTCTGAGCGAGTGTTTGCATGGAGGAATGCTGAGGCTGCAGTACGTCCCCATGACAGTGAGGGATGACTGAAGGTTCAGCATTAATTTGTTTTATGGTTACATGTAATTGTTTACCAAGCTGCTTGTCACCCTTGAAGGGCAATGTCATTAACTTCAGGGTAGATACAAATCCTGACCAAGTTTTAGCTAGAAAGCTCATCTTGACATGACATTATAAACCGTGCTCTTAGATGAAATAGAAATAACAAGGAAGTACCAAGTGAAAAAATCAGCAACCAGAGATTTGTTTCTCTTAACTTCTGAAGGTTTAGTCTCCCTTGTAAAATCCTAGAGCTCTACCACAGCTGTCCAAGGTACAGGACAAGCATGAGGGTGTAACACTGACTCCCTTTTTAGGTAACAATGGACAAGGAGAAGGCTGAGGTACTCAACAACAATTTTGCCTCAGTCTTCACTGGCAACCTCTCTTCCCACACCTCTCGAATGGATGGACCGCAAGACAGGGACTGGGGGAGAGAAGTCTGTCCCACTGTAAGAGAAGATCAGGTTCGTGACCGCCTGAGGAACCTGAACATATAAAAGTCTATGAGACCTGACTTAGATGCATCCCAGACTCCTGAGGGAATTGGCTGATGTAGTTGCAAAGGCACTCTCCACGATATTTGAAAAGTCATGGCAGTCAGGTGAAGTCCCCAGTGACTGGAAAAAGGGAAACATTACACCCATTTTTAAAAATGGTAGAAAGGAAGACCCCAGGGAACTACCGACCTGTCAGCCTCACCTCTGTGCATGGGAAGATGACGGAACAGATCCTCCTAGAAGCTATGCGAAGGCACATGGAAAACAGGGAGGTGATTCGAGACAGCCAGCATGGCTTCACCAATGATAAGTCCTGCCAGACCAAGGCAGTGGCCTTCTATGATGGAGTAACTACATCAGTGGACAAGGGAAGAGCTATGGATGTCATCTATCTGGACTTCTGTAAGGCCTTTGACACAGTCTCCCACAACATTCTTCTCTCTAAATTGGAGAGATATGGATTTGATGGGTGGACTGTTCAGTGGATGAGGAATTGTTTGGATGGTTGTATCAACGGCTCAAGTTCCAGATGGGGATTGGTGACAAGTGATGTCCCTCAGAGGTCCGTATTGGGACCAGTACTGTTCAATATCTTCATCAATGACATAGACAGTGGGATCGAGTGCACTCCCAGCAAGTTGGTGGACAACACCAAGCCAAGTGCTGTGATTGACATGCCTGAGGGACAGGATGTCATTCAGAGGCACCTGGACAAGCTCGAGAAGTGGGACTGTGTGAACCTCATGAGGTTCAACGAGGCCAAGTGCATGGTCCTGCACCTGGGTTAGGGCAACCTCTAGTATTAACAGAATGAAGGGATTGAGAGCAGCCCTGCCAAGAAGGGCTGGGGGGTACTGGTGGATGGAAAGCTGGGCATGAGCCAGCAATGTGCGCTTGCAGCCCAGAAAGCCAACCACATCCTGGGCTGCGTCAAAAGAAGCATGGCCAGCAGGTCGAGGGAGGTGATTCTGCCCCTCTACTCTGCTCTCATGAGACTCCAGGTGGAGTACTGTGTCCAGCTCTGGAGGCCTCAGCACAGAACTCCTGCTGGAGTGGGTCCAGAGGAGGGCCACAAAAAATGATCAGAAGGCTGGAGCACCTCTCCTAAGAGGACAGGCTGAGAGAGTTGGGGCTGCTGGAGAAGAGAAGGCTCCAGGGAGACCTTATTGCAGACTTCCAGTCCTTAAAGGGAGCTTATAAGAAAGACAGTGACAGACACTTTAGCAGGGCCTGTTGTGATAGGACAAGGTGTAATGGTTTTAAACTAAAAGAGGGTAGATTTGGACTAGACATAGGGAAGAAAATTTTTACAATGAGGGTGGTGAAACACTGGCACAGGTTGCCCAGAGAGGTGGTAGATGCCCCATCCCTGGAAACATCAAAGGTCAGGTCGGACGGAGCTCTGAGCAACCTGATCTAGTTGAAGATGTCCCTGCTTATTGCGGGAGGAATTGGACTAGATGGCCTTTAAAGGTCCCTTCCAACCCAAACTATTCCATGATTCTATGTGCTGGTTCATTTCATTCTTTCTTTCATTCATTCTTTATTTCACTATTCTGCTTCCCTTTGGGATCCATGCACAGTTCTCAAAAGTGTGTCCACTCTGAGGATTCATCACCCATAATAGCCATGTCAAGCAAAGCTGTTACTGATTTTGGCTTCCATCAGTTGCTATAGCAGCCTTTACCATCTTCCTAAAAGCATGTTTTCCAAGAGAATAATACAGGTTTTTTTCTATAGAGAATAACCTCCTAAGTTCTTCTCTTGTTTTTTTCTCTTCCCTTGAAAGAGATTTTATCACGTTTTGAGGTCTTGCCAGAGCATCAGTCTTCAGACAAAATAAGGGTCTCTAGGCTGTTCTATTTGCTGTTTAGTTTGTTGGTTTGGATTATTTTTTTTTTTTTTGGGGGGGTGGGGGGTTGGATTTCAAAAAGGGAAACCACAGTAAAAGTCATCTATATTTGTAATTCAGATCAGTTATTGTTTGTTAAGTCTATAAGACCATGTGTATTCCTGGCACATGACTTGTTAAAACTTTCACTTCTGGTGATGTAACGTTTTCTTTAATGCTTAAAGTTTTTCTGTTTTCAGTCTTTAAAGCGAAGAAACAGAAACCTGTAGAATTTCCCCTTTGGTAACAGCCTGTCTATGGTGGTTGTTGCTGAGCATTAACATAGGCTTATATACCATTTTTCCCCTGATTTCCTTTCCATGCTTCTGCATGGAATTCAAACCTAACAAGTTTCTAATTAGAAAAATAAAAAAAATCCTCTTTGTAAACTGATTTTTCCTAATCAGGAAAAAAAATTCCTTGTCTCCTTCTCCTTTCAGCTTTGTGACTGGCTCTATCCTCTTCACCTTTATTTCTACTGTTTGTGAGATTTTGTTAAATATTTGCATTTCTATTTTACTAGCAATTCAGAGCCATGGGCTCATGATGGGTGTGAAATAGTGGCTAGCCTCATGTCCAGCTGGTGGTGTCAAAAGTCCTCAATTGGTTCATATACCTATTTTCAGTGAATTTGGTGTCATTATTAGGAAACATGATATCTACAGGCAAGTAAAAGAAAAAGAGAGAAATGCACGTCGTTTTCCTGTATCTTGACCCGTCTTTAGATCACTTTCTCCTACATGGCATACTGCAATTCACTTTCTTTATCCCTTTGTTCCAGGAAATGGTTGTTCAAAGATGATGCTGGGAGAAAGGATGGCCTAGTAGTTACTACTTTTAATGCAGAATTGGAGACCCCTTGTCTTCTAATCTCTCCATTGTTTCCTGGTTTAGACATAAAAATATAAAATATGCAATAAAAAGTACATGAGAGATCATTGGTTTTCATTCCAACGTGGAATGGCTTTTCTTGAAAACTTTGAATATTTCTATGTTCCTCAGTTTCTATACCTCCCAGAAAGTTTCCTAATGGCATGTCAATTAAAGAAATAAAATTAGTGGGTGATGGTACGAGCAGAGTATTTACGTCTGCATTTACTGCAGTTAGTTGCAGTACAAGAGCATGATGAAATTTAAGGTTGGTATTTGTGTAAAGAGAACTAATTCAGTAAGTTGCATTTAAAGATTCAGGGTATTTTTTGAAGGTTCAGAAGTCTTCTGCCACGTGTTCAAGTCTGCTGCATACCTTTGAACAGAGGCTGAAATAAAAAAAATCTTGAAAAACAGACAAAAAAAAAAGTTCTCTACAAAGAATTGAAGTAGAACTTCAAGCATACAAGGGCTTTGGACTGGTCTTCATAGGGTTACCGACCATACTGCCTAAGTGAGCTTAGCTATCCTAGCCAGTAAGCCAGTAAGGTGGCATCTTAAAAGACAGAAGAAACGTTACCTGATCAGAAAGACCTACTAGTAGACTTCTTTGTAGAAGTCATGATACTGTGTTCATTAATTAAAAAGGTCTCTGTTTTGCATGTGTGGAGCTTGGCCTTAGAGATAGCAGAATTTATAGTACAGCCAGCAATTTCCAAATTCTATCATCACCTACCCAAAAGCAGGAGACACAAATTTTCTTGCTCATTCACTGAACTGAATGTCAACCTCAGGCCATTCTTCTGGTCCTCACTTTGAAAGAATGCTAATTACTTTCTAATTGCAACAAGCTGGCACCAAATCAGTCTCTAGTCAGGCAAAATTTCCATGCCTGTCAGACAATAAAAGACTTGTATGTTGATAAGCTCCTTTGATTCTGCTTAGAAGTTACACATTCAAATCTCCTTTAAAATATGGTTTCAGTTTGAGGGAAAAAAAAAAAAGATATGAATATATTTTGCAAACCTATCTAATTATATTTAGATAGCAGTTTCTGAGACAAGATTAATTCCTTTTCTCATCAAATGAACATATCTGGAAAATGTCTTCTCTTTTAACTTGATATTTACTTGACAACCAAAACAAGCTGAGAAGACAAGTATCTGAACCTAAAAAATTATTTCTTTCAGATTTTTCAATCTTTTCATTGAGACTTTTTTAAAAGGCAATAGAAGTGAGAAATCAAAATGTACCCACACTAAGGTCGGGGTCCTATTATGCATACCTTGTATAAACATGGAGCGAAAGATGTCTTCAAAAAATGTCCAAAGCACTGACAACTCAGACAAGATGAACGCCGTACATGGAAGGAAGGAAGAAAGTAAATCAGACAGCTTTTATCTAAAGTTTCTAAAGTGAAAAATGCTGTAAGACAAGGTGATTTCCAGTCAGAAAATACAGATTGGGACTTAAGGTATCTCTTTGGTGCTCATTCAGACATAATGAGTCAAATACACAAACTGTACTGTGGGATTTTGGATCCATAGATATTCCCTCTCCTTCTCTTTATGTACCTGAATTAGTTCTTCTGCAGCCAGAGGTGCGTGGAGGGTCCCTACCACAACAGTGCTGCTGTGGAACAGAAACCTCTCTGCCTTTTGTTTTTCTGGGGTTTGTTCAGTTATTGCCAGTCCTTATTTATCTTCCTGCCCAAAGCCTCTTTACTTGCGTTTTTCTGAACCTCCATCTCTTTTCCTTACATTAATATATGGAAAATTTGGGAGAACTCTTTGAAAGCATCACTATTGTCTGTGTGTTTTACAGTAAGCTCTTAACTTTGTCTTCGTTCCTTGCCCATTTCCAGAACGAATTTTAAAGGTGCAAAAGGCTA
The DNA here is from genome assembly GCA_008921705.1 of Burhinus oedicnemus. Classification (NCBI taxonomy): domain Eukaryota; kingdom Metazoa; phylum Chordata; class Aves; order Charadriiformes; family Burhinidae; genus Burhinus; species Burhinus oedicnemus. Next base: position 116,272 of record VFFE01007622.1, on the reverse strand, counting down.
TCTGGAGAGCCTGCCCTTGTACTTTTGAGTAATTGCGATATTTAAAATCGTGTACAATGTGGAGTTGTGCCGTGTGGTCTAGTGCACAATTAACATCTGTTGGGTAGTTTATTCCTCTGGCGTCTTTCCAGCTCGTGCTGAGAATGTGAGTACAGAGTAAGTCAAACAATTTGTCCAAGTTCTTCAACCAGGTAACGGTGGCTTACTGAGCACTTGAGCAATTATATACATTTATGCAACAGGTGTTAACAAGTGACTAGTAGAATAAGCGTTTTTGTGATTACTGCAGAATATTTCTGTAAATGTTTCCTAGTAGGTTTGTGTATTGAAATTCCTGGACACTGGCATGTTTACATTTGTCAGAGCGCCTCGTTCATTAGCAGAAAAGAAAAATCAATACATTGAGAGGGAGGGAAGAAGGAGAACTGCATAATAATAACATAGATCCAAACGCTAATTTAAAAATGAGGAAAAATTTGCTGGGGTTAGTTTTCATTAAGTTAATAAAAATGTATCATGTCCATTTTGCTCATTCTTGCACTCATTTGGCTTCACATAAAGCTCTTAGATGAATTTTTATGTTCCAGCTATGCCTGAAAAAAGTGCATGTTTTATTAGATAATATGTGTAACAACTGTTAAGCATTCTGTAGAGAAATGGGAGTTGTCCCAATCACTGCAGTAATCTTACTGTTAGCAATAACATTTTTGACAGTGGTCACGGAATGAGTTCCTGGAGCAGTTTCTTTTTCTGGTTAATTCAAAGACTTTGAAGCTGAATGTTTTCAAATAGTAGAGAGAAACAATAATAGTGCTGCTGAGCATCAATTCAGTTGCTAGAGTTGCTGCATTACTTCAGTCCTTAAAAATATTTACTGTACTGGTCTCTGTAATATCACTGGGATTAGGTGGAGTGTTCTGGAGGATTGCTGTAAAATATGGTCAGATATCTTCTTTTATGTTTTGGATTTTTTTCTTAAGAATAAAGAGACTTCCCTGACTGTGATAAGATGAAGGAATATTAACACAGCCGTGCAGCACCACAATATGACAACAAAGATGTCTGTGTCTCATAAAATACCATCCCAGTGGTTAAAGGATCAGATTTTCAAAAACTAATTCTTAATTGCTTCCATTTCCATTCACTTTGGGTAGAACTCTAGTTTTTGATACACTCAGAAGTATGCAGCAGACGCTTCATCAGTGTAAATCCATCACCAGCAATCTTGAAATGGCCACTTGAATGCTCCTAACCACTGGAGATGTCTGACTCTATCAGGTACCTGGTTCTCCAGCACCACAGCAACTCAAAGACACACAAGAACTCATGCTACTCCAGCAATATAGTCCTACTTGACATGAAGTGAGGTCATCAGAAAACTCATTCTTTGGGTTTCTCTATTTAATATGACTAGAAGCACCACTTTGGAGCTTTCCATGCATGGGCAGGGGGAGCAAGAAAGGCTTCATTTACTGCTGGCAGGTCCAGCAGACAGGAGGTCCTTGCGACAAGATGTTCTGGCTCAAATCCCTGCTCTGGGTCCTGGGCACACAGGAGAGGCGGAGACCATGTACTGCTTTCACCTGCCCTCTAAACGCGCAGTGCAATGACAGTAATTACAGACATCCTCAGGATGATCGTAAAGGCCTTGTCCGAAATTTATGGTTCTCAGCAACTTTGATTGGCTTTGAACCTGGGCCCTTGGAGAGATACTTTACATTTGGGCAGAAATAGAGACTTAGAGCTTCACACTGGTAGCTTTAAAGGATTTTAAATAGACAATTTTCCTGGCCTAATCCTTTGATCATGTCTCCCTCTTTGCAGATCTTCACTCATTTTTCATCAAATGAGGTACACATCTTTTTCTTTGAGACTTTCCTAGGCTACCTTCAGACTACCAATGATTTCTGACTTAGTATTGCTTTTTATCTTCAGGGAATTTACTAATAGTGTTGCTAGCTGTCATAGTTGTTTTAATCTGATGAATGCACTGGCTGTGTGGGGGTTTTTTATTGTTGATAGCGGTATTTTATTTAAACTACAAATCCTACTTCCAATAATGTCACTTTGCTTCTTGCATGTCCGCATGCAGTCTTGAGACTGCATCTAGAGGTTGTAACTTCCAGTTTCTCTTTGTAATATCTAAGCCAGTTTGAAATTAAAATATGTTAGTACATATGTGCTTCATTACAAAATGGACTTTCAGGATTTCATTAGCATCTTGTGTGTTGCTTAGTGCCTTCCTGTAAAGCTAATTAAGTGCTATGCTATTATGAACAATTGTATTTTATTTTTTCTTAGCAGTACAGGAGGCTGCTACAGGAAAGAAATAAGTGAATGATCAAGAGCATCATTGCGTGTTTTATTTAGCTCTCTTGCACTCTCTTTTCATAATAATAATAATCACCACAGTGGCCAGACGTGTAAAAGTGTAATTTACAGATGCAGTGAGCTTATAATAACTCCAGCAGAATTCAGTAGTATCTGCAGATGCTCAGCATTTTGAGATTCAGATCTGTAATGACTATATTTCCTGATGTTAAAACAAGTCAGTGCATCAGCTGTTGTTTTTAATATATTCTGTATAGCATAATTACATTGTCTGTCTACATTACCTACCAACAGCAGTGGCCTACATCTTTGAGTTTTGTTGAATTATAAAAGCCTGCATGGGATGAGCCTGGATTTACCTACCCCAGCGGCTACTGTAGTAGTTTGTACTGAGTTTAAAAGGATGACTTTGGGATGTGCTGAGTTCCCACTGAGATCATTGTTAATGGCTTATGTCACCTAGATTTGAACTCAAATCACTCTGAAGTGCAAAGAGATTTTCAGCTTACATCAGTGAGTACCTCCCGAGGTCAATAAGTCCATCCCTCTTCCACAAAAGTAAAAACAACTTCAACTTCATTGGTCTTCCTAGGCCAATGTCTCCTTAATCTCTCCTTAAATGCCTTTAGGATCAGGCAGTCTCTTCCAGTACTTTGTTCTTCTTAAAGTTTGAGCTCATATATATAGTCAACAGTCTCTTCCTAAACTTAAGCAAACTGCATTTTATTGATGTTTCCTCACAAAGTTCCTGTTATCTGGAATTCTGATTTTTCTTGTTGATGTCTTGGGATAATCCCATGTGAAGCTTCTGGATTCATCCATTCAGCCTTCAAGTTGATCTGACTGTACCTCATTTCGCAAATTTTGAAATGGAGGTAATAACTTTACCCTTACTATCAAGATCTTCTGAGGATACACTCATAAAAATTTATGAATCTCTGTAATAACAAGAGGCTTGTAAGCACCTAGAGCAGTCAGAAAGATGGGCATGTAACCATCACACTAAAGAGCAGGTTTAATGTGCGTTTTACACACCCCTTATAAATGAAGTTATGTACATAAAATTACAGTATTGGCGTATTCATGTCTTTGATATAAAATGTTTTACTTTTTTTTGTGGCCAGAGGTAAGAGTGAAGATCCCGCAGCATTTGAGTAGGTCCCACCCACGACTGCAGTGGTCAGCCAGGACTGGAAGGGCGACTGCAGATTTTACTCCTGGCATGCTGCTGAACCTCCTCTCTGCAGCCAGGGACAGGGGCTCTTGTTCCCTCTTTACTCTTCTCTCCCAAAATGAAAACAGGCATATGTAGTAGTGGATTCAAGGTCCTTGAGTGAGACGTACTGCTGAAGTGCCTGTGCCCTGGGTTCCCCCTTGCGTGGGTGCTCAGAGGAGTGAGCACTGAGTGTTACAATATGCAAATTCTGCCTCTGTCTGTTGATATCAGATGAAAAAAATCTGCTCAGCACAGACACAGATTTGGGTTTAAAATTCAGGATAAATGCAATGTTTATGAAATGCACATGAATTGAGCACAAGCCTTACCCACGTTACATGAGGTTTCCCAAACAGCTCCATCTTTGAAATTCCTCAGCTTTTACCTGCTGCTCTGATGCAGTGAAATACCACGTTTTCCTGTTTAACTGAGGAAAGTGGAGTAACTAAGTATTTCAGCAAATATTGTCTTTCTGGTGATAAACATCAGACCTTCCTTCTGAAATCTGTCAAAACCTACAGTTGCTCAAAGGAACCCTAGTGTGCTGAACCATGTAGCGCCCTAATGAAACGTCAGGCCCAGAATAGGATGAGACATCTACAGTCTCACTGAGTGGTCACTCTGAACTAAGGATTTGATTCAAGGCCATTGGAAGAAAAGCTTTTAGATCAGCCTGCCATGTTACCTAGACCCTATTCTATGATTTCTAATTTGCACTTGTATTTTGCAATCCGTGCTACATAATCTGGTCAGTCTTCAATAGTATCAAAGAACCAAAGAAGCAACAGATGAACCGGAACAAAGAAAAATAATTTAAAAACTGCTGAAGTTGCTTTGCTGATGGATTGTATGTCCTTTATGAAATGCCATCCTTGCTGGCATCTGAAGAACCAGCATCAAAGTCCAGTACCCTTTTTGGCATGACAGTAAAAGAGCAAGAGGGACACAAAAGAAAGAAGAGTAGTGTGTACAATTCTCTTTGTTCCTTAGCAATATCACAAGGTGAAATTGCCTCAAATACACGGCATTAGCAATTGCAACACAACAGCAGCTCTGGTTGAAAAGTCCTGTGTTCCTTGGATATCAGAGAGCACATTACAGCGCTCTGTAATAGGTCTCTCAATAAACGGCGCTGATAACACGAGATCCTCACAGGCTTCCTGAGCTTTGATGCACTCAGTGCACTCGCAGCACTGAGAAATCACGTCCGGCACTTGCTATGGTGTGAAAATGGATGATCTTCTTCTGCTCGTCTGTTTTGGGAGTCTTCTAAACCTTTGACCAAATCTCAGCGTAAACTGTTCATCAGCACCTGGTGTTTAACATGTATTCTTAACCAGCTATGTTAAATGTAACTTAACAGCTAATAAATAGGTTGTTTCATTTGAGTTCAGGAATATAGACATGTTCAGACTATTTGCTTAGGTGGAGGCAGAGGTTTTGGGTGAGGTAAATATGGAGGTATTTGATATTCTTTTAAAATGATTTTTTAAAAAAACTTAAGTTTGCCCCAAAATACTAAGAATAAAGCTGACAGCTGGTAAATCATTACTGAAAGGAATATAGAACAGATGGGATTATCTTCATTTGTTGTCATCCAATGACACAAACCCGAATACATTACTCCAATGAAAATGTTAGAAGAACACTGGTCCTAGACTTTTAGATAAACATGTCCCAGCAGCCATTCAATGTCATCAGTTATCTTTCTAGTTAAGGATATATTCTGATTTGTCAGATATCGGATATTTTTCATGAATAATTCTGAAAATACAGAAAAAGGAGTGGAATTTTCCACTTTTTCAGTTGCAGTGGTTTACTGCAGTTGAAGATATAGTCATACTTGGGATAAATAGTTCTTCCAACAAATTATTTACATATTTCCTCTGTTGTCAGTTTTCCTGTTTAGCCTTCCTGAAGACCCCTGTTGGCCAATGGTTTCTGACAAAGGTGAGTTTTAAATCAAAGACTCTGAGTTGATGAAAGATTTTGGAGTGCCACTGGTGTCTGGAGTTATTCCTTATTTACAGAAATCAGTGTCCAATCCACAGAGCAGCTTTTCCACTAGCATTTGCATTAATCCTGCAATTCCCCAAGCTTGCGCTTCACCAGCCCTCTTGGGAAGTGAGGCGACTCCAGTGCTAGAACTGGCAGGCAGGTCCACCACTAATAATTTCTCACTATTTTCCTGAAGGCAGCTTCTCTTCATCTTGGCTGTAGATGTAGCGGCTAATGTCTCATTTCAGCTTCAAGTGCTGTAAGAATATGCGGTTTATGTATGTTTTCCATAGTTCAAATCCAGCTTTGAGGATTATATTTTCATACCTTTTCCCAGACAAACTGTAATGTTCTTACTCATTTCTGCATACAGAACGGAACTTAGACTCGCCAGTCAGCTGTTTTCTTTCCTTGCTGGCATTTCCCACCAAGTACATCCCTAAAGGAGCAACAGTGTGTTTTCTGCGTGGGATGCCAGATTGTCTTTGCACTTGAGTGCATATGGCATCATGATGTAGAAGCGAGTCATCTCCGAGGTTTTAGGAGCTTACCGCTTCTGCATCTATTTTGCAAACTGGGCTCGAAGCTCTTCCCCTGACACTGAGAGTATGGTGGCAACGCAACAGATGGGAAAAGGAGTAGTACAGCAGATTTCTGTGGCACCCCAGCAGCCCACCGCTTGCCCAGAGTGCTGAGTGTCTTAAATTACTGTCATAATTTAAATGTGCCCAATGGGAATATTGTGTTATCTGGAGGTGTTGGAGCTTTCTTATACTGCAGGAATAAAGGAGAATCAAGCTCTTAATGAGTCTCAACATATGTCTTAGTCCATTAGCCACTGTTGGGGGTAACTCTACCCTACTAAAACTAATCTTTTTAGACTCAATCTCTAGTCAGTGGGGAGAGATAGGCCATTCAAAAGAACTGCATTAGGGTCCTGATCTGAGTTGCTCTCTGGAGAAACTCATTTCACACCACTAAGTGAACAAGGGAGCGCGGCACAACTCACCAGGCTGAAGTTAGCTTCTCTGCCTGCTGCCGGGCTTCCTCCCAGCTCCTTCCTGCCCCAGTTTGGTGTCTCCCTTGTGGAGCAGCCACAGTCATGTCCTGCTCTGTCAGTGAAACCATAGGAAAATGCTGTGTTTTGCTCTACAAAGCTGACACAGTTAATTTGTCTTAATTTTGTGAGTGTATACCTATTTCACTAATAACAAATGGAAGCGCTCTGTTACATGCCAAGCAGATACACTTTTGCAGAACAAACTGACAGCCCAGAAATAGGCTTTTCAAGATATGTGGTGATGCATGTTTGAGACATTATGATTATAAATGGGCATCTAAAGTGAAAATTAGCAAGCTAGTCTAATTTATTAAACCTATATTTAGATTTTACAAACACACCTGCTGTTGAATCAATTACTGCTAAGCTATGTTCACTGTAGTATCATAAATTCAGTACACTGATTAATTCCAGTCTGCTCATTTGATGTAATATGAAACTTTATTGTAACATCTAGAACACAGCTAAACCAGATGTGATTTCATGTTAGTTACTGTATATCTAATACTGCAATTTTACAAATAGTGTAAGAACAAACTGGAGTTAGACAGGAAGGAACACTCGTCTTCATTTCCAAGTAATTAGAAAATAATCAAGTTCAAAAAGTATTTCAATTACTTTGCACTGACTGCAGAAATTAGTCATTTCCATTTTAGAGTATTTGATTTGTAATTGATTTGTTTTGCATCTTTTTTTTACTCTCACTTTTCCACTAGACTAGAACAGACTTCTAAGAGAAGTGTGTTTCATAATTACTATTTGCATCTTTTTCCAAAGCATAGCCATTGGTGTTATCATTTATGTAAAGTAATTTTCGTTGGCAATTTTGTGATGCTTGCCTATTGGGGATATGATTCCAGATTAGTATTTCAGATTGTATTTCACTCAGAAAGAAAAAAAAATAACACCCCAAAAAACCAGACAAAGATTATAATAATTCTTTGATTTCTTTAGTATATGTTTGAGAGTCTCATCTGTTATTTTACTAAATGATGACTACTTTGGTTTCTGTGCATCTGCAGCAAATCAAACTGCCCTGAACATTTCTTACTAAGGTACCATGGATTGCATATTTATCTTCAAACTTTCTATCTTTCCACTGTCCCATCATGTACGAGTTTGCCTGAGATCACACAGCACAAGGAGTGGTCCCGTCTTCTCGCTGCTTCACAAACTAGTCTGTGCGTGTCTGTGCATACGTGGCTCTGCCACGCTGTGGGCTCTCCTGCATTGCCTGACCTGACAGCTGGGACAGATCTTCTCTGCTGGTGCCGACTTTTGTCAGGGGAGACGGAGCGTGCCCAAGGTACAACACACCTCTGCTGTGCACAGGGTGCCCTAGGCAGTGGGTTGCAAAATGAATCTTAGACTGAAAGCTAAGATTTGGCTGGCTTGGGCTGCTTGCTTAAAAAAAAAAATGGTGAAAGAACCCATTGACAGTTCTTATTAAAGGAGACTTGAAGTATTGTTTTCCCTAAGGTATTTCAAGATGATTCATTTCCAGAGAGGCTGGATAGGTCGTGTTTACTACACGGATTTCATCTTAAAACTGAAAGTAGTCATTTGTATATTTTGAAAAATTTTATGGCATTTTCTTGATTTATAGTACTTTCCTAGGCTCTTGCAATTGAAGTACTTGATGGGTTGAACACTTGACTGTGGGGAGAGATGTTGTAAGCTTAGTTAATATACCTTTATGAGACTCTCTTAAATAGAAAATACCGATGTAGGAATTCACAGCAATATGGACTAAACTCCTTCTGAGGTCTTGTATGGTGGCCAGATGACTACGTATCAGTTTTGGCAGATTTTTGAAAGATTGTATGTCACTAGACTGAAATTGAGATGTCTCTTTTCTTGCCAGATCCATTGAAAATTTCATGACTGATGTTGGGGAAATGCCTGAATTTTTCTGTCATATTTCATGTCACTGTGCCTTGTTTAATTACACTGTAGATAATGGAGATAAAACTTAGGCATTGCACAGAGATGTGTAAAAATAATGTCTTTTTGTAGCAGCAACTGGTTTTGTTGTGCATGTGTGCCAACCACAGTGATGACCTTTTGATAAGGGCAGCTTGGGCATTAGTATCCCCCCAAAAAACAATAATAGTACTGAGCAATACTTCAGTTTAATGTGAACTTAGTACTACTGTAATTTGAAGTTCTGTAATAATAAATCAATAAATAGATGTGCCATAAGATTCAGTGCTATTTCTGTAAGGGGATATGTGCAATGCAGTGTTTGTGGGTGATAGTCTTCTGGATGCTCTGAGGAAACCCGTAATCTCAAAAGGAAAACATATGAGTTCTTTTACTGGAATGGAAAATTCTAGCAAGGAGTTAAAGTGGTGCTAACTTAGAAAATCATAAAGTACCCATTAAGTTGGTCTTTACTAAGTTATAGTAAAAGAAAAGTAGCAGCTTCTCAGAACTAATTTCGACCACTCTGTTGATTCTGTGTGTATGTATTTTAGCATTTACTTTCTGTGTTGCTTGTGAGCATCTTTAAGCCATCTGCTCATATGAAAAACAATGAAGGTAAATCAGAGGACTCCTGTAATGTACAACAGTCATGATACCTTACAACTAAGTAGTTAATAGAGGATTTTTCCTAGGTTTTGGGAGACTTTCAATAGGACTGACAAGTCTGAAAATTGTAAAGATTTTCCTGAAGTGGGTAAATGCTTTCAGAGTGAAATAACCATAATTGAAAATGTTCAGATTTCTAATTTTCCGTATGTTTGGCTTATTGCTTTCACTGCAGTGCTAATCACAGTACCAGGAAGTTAACAATCATTTAAGAATTGTGCAGAGCTTAGAAAGACTCCTTTGTAAGGGATGTACAGTTCTCCCACCGTCTGTTTTTTTGCCTCTAACTACAATGGTGGATGAGAGCATCTGGTTGTTTCTCTGCAAATACATTTAATATATTGTCTGCATATATGTGATGGGAACTTACGGCCCTCGGAATAAAACCCATGTATTTATTCCCTCCTGGCAAATATGGGACTTTCTGTAGCATTTTTCTTCTTGAGTTGTATTTCAAACATATCTTCTTCTTTTGGTAATTTTTAACATTAATTTCTTCTCATTATTCTCGTCCTTTCATAGTTCTTCAAAGCTATTTACAGATGTTGTGTCCACGTAGAAACTAGTAGTCAAGACTTCAGGGCCGGAGGAGGAGCATGTAAAAGGGATAAAACCAACTTAATGTATATAGCCTGCTAGTTTAAGGAGATGGGGGTTTAAGGGCCCCAGGGTGGGAGAGGAAATCGAATCCTGGTCTCTTCTGCCTGTGGAGAGTATTCCAGCCATGAGACTACATTAAAACAGGTTGCGGCACTTCTGCTTGTGGCTGCTCTCGGTTCAGTCACTGGCGATGCCTCCTTCCCTGTGGGGCCCTCGATGACTCGGTCTGAGTTCTAGATTGTAGAACTTGTAAGTACCTAATTAGATCTGTCTGTAAGTGAGAGATGATTAGGGTCACATGGGGAATCTGTGACAGAGAAACGGAGTCCTGATCTTCCGTCATAAACCAGTGAGAGGTTGTGGTGTTTGGTAGAGCTGGAAGCAGATAAACTTACTAAGCAACTACATTTATTCAAATTCCAGTTATCATTCAAAAAAAAATTGATTTAAATTCTTTCAATTTTTGCTGAAACAGCCTTAACCGAATAGCAGTTTAACACTGGTGACCTCTGCAGATCTCTCTTAATGTGGATAATCATCCCGTTCATAGAGACATGTGCATCACAGTACCACATATATTTCAATCCATCAATAACTTCATAGAAGTCTAAAAACTATTTTATTTTAAAATCTAATTTAATGATAGAAGAGGGATAAGGGTATTAGCCTGAGGCAATGAAAAGGTACATTTTATATAAACTGTTATTCCTGAGCCAACTGAACATTAGCGTATCAACCCAATGTCAAATTCACACTGGTGATGGTGGAAATTGATGGTTCTGCAGGATTGGTGATAAGGTCCTATGCTTTTGCAGCAAAAGGATCTCAATTAATCCCTGCTATTATGATTACATTTATTGTGGTTTTAACAAGGAAGTTTGCTATAGGAGTAGCGAGTTCAAAAGGCTTTTCTGGCATTGTCTTCCCCTTTTCTTATTGCTCCTTAGCTTCTTTTCTCTCTTAAATCTCCTCTATCGTTAATCTTACGCCTCACACACTGACGTTAAAGTGTCTTTTATGCGATGGCTACACAGGGCAATGTAGCACTGTATAAAGATACTCAAGGTAGCTCTGAATGAGCTAGCTCAAATAATGGGACATAGCATTACATTTATTGGGTGTCATCTATTGTATTCTGCATCTCATTAGGACTCTTGCAGAGCTGGCTCTAGTATTTTTGATTGATGCAGTACTGAGCCAAGTAGAAATCCTCTTAATAGTATTGTGTGAGTAAGACGCAGCTATTTGGCGATGTATAAATGCATAGAAAGACACACCCCTAAAAACCCCCCAACCTTTTTTTCTCATTTTAGAACAATAATATTTAACAAGAAAATGTCAGAAGAAATGAAAAACGATAAAGGTACAAGTAATCTGATGGAGTTTACAAAGTGGACAAAGCTATATTTAAAATCATATTGAAATGCTGTCGCGGACATAAGATATCCATATCAGACAGAAGCTAGAAAAGTTATTTAATGAAGAAGAGAGAATATCTTAAAATAAATGTGAAGTGGGTATAAATGTGAGATGGCATGACATAAATTGGAGCAGGTTGAACCGAGTAACAGAACTGAGTTGCTAACATCAGAGGCGCATGACTTGCTGTGTGAGCACACGCAGGGGTGTCACGATGAGGACAGGAGCTGGGAGAGGAAGAGGTGAAGAGCTTCCATTGGTCCTTTTGAAAATGTGGATCACCTGCGAAGATTTAAACAGGGATAAATTTTGAAAGAACAAGAGATCTCCTAGATTTAAGATAGATACTGCAGTATTGTGGTCTTATTTAGCATGATGTAACCCGTGAGCTTCAGCTTTATTTTATAGGTCTGTCCAAGCAGCATGTGATTTTGTCACTGAATATGGAGTAGAGGAAGATATTCACTCTTTGGCTGTACTATGCCAGCATTAACTGACTTTTACATGGTTCCTAGCTGTGGACAAGTTCAGTTACACACCGTCTGAGGGGGAAAGTGCTTGAGTAACCCCTGACTTTTCCTCTCTTGGTGTCTGCTGGTGCCGCAGCGTACCTCTCCTCGGGAGATGGGTACCAGCTGCGCTGCTGCGCAGTCCCCTCTCTCCATCGGTGTAAGGGCTGTAGCTAAGCAGCAGCCAGGTAAGCTGTTCCCTGCTGGATCTGCAGCTGAGGTTTGTCACTCCCTGGTTGCTTCTGATCTGCAGAAAAACCTGAGTGTTGGCAGCAGTGCTATTGCAGACACCACCTCCGCTCTCAGCCCTCATCCGTCTCAGCCGTTGGTTACTGGCTGTGGCATACACAAACTTTTCCCTTTTACAGCAGCATATTTTTGATGGCAAATGTTTGTGTACTCCCTCCCTTGCTACAAGGTTCCTGTGTTGTGTTCCCACAGCTGCCAGGGGATGGATGGCGAAAAAGTAGGGCAATTTCTAGCATCACCTCTTTTGTTTGTAGACAGTTATCTCCCATAGCATGTCCTGACTCCTCTCCATTCACCGGATCTGATTTACCTGATGAGATTTCTGTAAGGTTGGTGTGGCTATGCGGTGACACCGCAAAGCATTTCTCCTGTGAGCACTGAAGGATCCTGATTTCCATCAGATGCTCCCTGTAGGTTTAGTCTGAGTGAACCAGGGCCAGCTCTTCCTGCACGTGGCCACCCACCTTTGCCAGCTGATGTAGGAGAGCACTCTGCATGTGATGGGATTGCTGTGTTACTTGTCCTCTTTATCTTGTCTGAGTGTCAAGGCGCAAAGTTATCACCATCATTTAAATTGGATTACTACAGTCGGTGCATTTTATCGTTTCACTTCTAAGGCCCAGCAATGTGGAACACATTAATTGGTACTTGTTGGGATGCCAGGGCTTCTCAAGTGTATGAAGGCTTTAAGCGTCATTCAAAAAGTAATGCCGTGACCTAAAACCTCTTTCAAACTATCGGCGAGCTTTAAAAGAGTCTGCTCCATGTGTAAAGTAATATTGGGAGAGGAGGAAAGACAGACGTTAAAAAAAAAAAAGTGAAAATTGTTCTTCACTTCTGTTCATTGCACAGTTACCAAAATCAATGTGTCTGCAAACGTAACTTGTCTCATAAATCATTAGGTCACAAACCTGCACAATGTCAATGTGTTGTCACTATCCTATTAAATTAAATTACTAACCAAGGTAATACTTAACAACACATTTCACAGGGAACAATGTTTTAATGTATTGAGGACGCCTAATAAATATAGCAGTCAGCTAATATGATTTGAAGGCTTTAGGCAGAAGAAATCCTAGAGAGAGATAAAGAAAGGAGGGTGAAAAGACATCTAGTCACTTGGGATATAATGTACTGAAATACTGCATTGGTATAATGAGAAATGTCCTACTAAATCCCTACCCAGTAATTATCAAAGATGGGTTGAATGGGTTATATTTGGATTTTGCACCTTCAAACACAAGGGGGTAGGTAGACCTACAGATAACTGACACTCTTAGTTGAGCTATGGGAAAAACTAAACGGTGAACTCTGAACCTTATTTTTACTGAATGTTCCCTGCAACTATATTTATAAAAGGCAGGGACAGACTGTCAATTCCTGAAGAAAATAGTGAAGTACACTGATTTATACTTATTCCAACCCCCAGATATTTTAAGATTAAATCATATTTCAATTGTAAAGCCTTGTGAAGTGCTCCGTCTGGAATGGCAAAACCCTCCCTGCTCTTCTGTTTGTCTAATATGGGAGTAGCTTGCTTTTTTTTTTTCCCCCTTTTTGCAAAAGCTAAAGCTTAAACACATTTCTCACAATCCTGATCCTCCTGCCCAGCGTTTTAGAAGAAGAATGGGAGCTTGAAGAACTCCTACTATTATGAAAGTAAGTGGGGAATAAATAATCAGCAGGTTCAGGCTTCTGCATGGACAGGTCAGTGGGTGTACAGTCCAAGTTGTAGTCCAGGCCAGAATAATAGTGTATAATTCTGAATATTTTACTGATTAAAATCTTGAACCTTTGAACGCTTGTGTTTTAATCCAGCATGCTAGAGTGCCTAAAGATGGCACTTGTAGCCCAACATTAGATTTGGCATAATAAAATGAAAGCCCAGCACTTCTGGCCAAAATTCAGCCAAATAATGATGTTGTAAAAAGAGTTGTGTTAGCTACATCAGACATGATCATTGTCACATTTTCTTGCTGTTCAGCACAAAGGAACTTCCGCAACTGTGTCTAATAGTAACTATGCCACATTCTGTTCTTGGCTTCTGTGCTCTCCCCCAAGGAGAGCATGCAAGTCAAATGTCAAAATTTGGTCCCTCTCAAGCTGTAAGGAAAAGAGGAAGGCAGGAGACAAAAGCAATGAAGGAAAAGGTTATTTTTAAGTAATAGAAGCTCATGTGCTATCACTTTCTGTTGTTTGGCAAGAGGAAAGGCACCATGAGAAGTTGGTGTGTGGTTATGGTCTGAGATCCTATAGAGAATTAGTTAGCTGAAACACAGAAATGCCAATAGATGTAATATGCTTTATAGTTATGAAATTTAACTTTTTATTTATTGATGTAATGCATAATGCAAAATGTTATCTAGTAATGGGATAGAACTTCCACTGCAAGCTCAATTTTATTTTTGTGTTTTGAAAATAACATAGTGTGGTTATCTTCTGTTTTTACAGGCAGCTATAATCTTACTCTCTAACACTGTTATATTGTTATATAATGCTAATGACTGTGATTAGGCTCTGAATCTTGTGGCTTGAGTTCATCTTTATTTTTATGAGAAATTTTATGGTTGCTTTAAATTATGGCATAAAACATTTATTGTTTTGTAAAGAAAAAGGAAGTGTCTATCTGAAAGACATGCCATTATATATGAAGTTCAAACCACTTCTTGTTAGGACATATTTTACGGTTTGTTTTGCTAGGTGTAATTTTCTTCCAGCACCATCACCAGGCAAAACTATGCCCATGGACTACCATTTCTTCAGGGAGGGAGGGGACAAACAACAAGCATGATGAGGTTTTGATAAATGTATTTGAGTCTGCATAGTCAGGTAAAATTCTGGTCGTAGTGAGGTGTACAGGAATTTTGCGGTTAACTTAAAAACCTGGTATATTATTCCTTACTAGAAAATTTTCTCCACTAAAATTCACATGTTGAGAAATCCTGGACTTCTTTCAAACACAAGGTCCATCTCGGTGTCTGCATACATGATGCAGTAATTCTAACCTGTGATTTTGAAGGGAGCTATTTGCAGAGGTTTGGTACCGATAGACTTGGCAGGCAGCACAGCACTCGACTCGACTTCCTTTGCTGTCATGACAGTGACAATCACAGAGGCAAAAGTACCTTGCCTGTATTCACTCCTAAAAATGTCTATATTTGTCTTTTAACACTGACAAGATGGAGTAGTTGCTTAGCTGACAACAAACGGCTTAACCTAGCTATCAAAAAAATCTTATCATAAGCTAATTTTATTTATTGTGCTGGTCCCTATAGAAATTAACTGGTGTCTGGTTGCTGCTTCATTTTTACAGTGAAGATGCCTTGTTCAGCCCATTTGTTTGGGAGCTGTATTTCACATTTCCCTTCGTTGCCACTTTAACGGTGATTGCATTTTTTCACATTTTCTGTCCCTCTGTTTGCCAACTGCATTGATTTTCATAGTCATGCCATATTTCCTGCTTTCTAATAGATTCCTGTCCACTGCTCCCACCTCTAAATCAATGTTTTTAATACTTCAAGAACTCATCAGTAAGAATGGCTGCAAAATTTAGGCACTTCATTGACAGTTGTCTCTTGCTTGATGCTGAAAGCTCTTTGCACTTACAATTTCCTTCAGATATTGTAGAGACATTTTTTAAGAGTGAAATTCCCTGAGGTCAGTCTAAGGCAAACAATTTTTTCATTTCTGTAATTTCGCTGGAAATCAGACTTGTAAAACTGCTAACTAACTTTAAGAGCATTCGAAGACTCATTTGAATGATCAGGTACATTTAGTTCATTGTTACAAAATGCATTCACAGTTTCACTGATCACAAGGCAAGAGCAGCCTGATGGGAAAATGTGCAGCAGTCCTGTACATTATAGATCCCAATTGGCCATGGACGCTGAATTTCTAGCATAGGCTGTTATAATTTCTAAAATTCAGCAAAAAAAAGGTGTAGATTTAATCAGAAAAAACCACCATTTTTTTTTCCCCACTAGAGCTCAAGGAATCAGACATTTGGATGTCCTTCAGCAGTCTCAGGCACAGCCTTTCTGCCTGGAAAAACAGGGGGCCAACAGCAGTCGTACCAGGGAGGAGATCTGGTCTATTGGCTGCCAAGTTGGTACCAGTGGATTACAAGCAAAAATCCTTTATAGCTACTGTATTCATTAAACAATGGGCTCAGATACTTCATTAAGAGTCTTCTTTAGCTGATATATTGCCTGAACAGTCTGGGTAGAACCATAGTCACACTGAGGTCAATAGAAAAGCTGTATTGGAAGTTTACGGTATTTTATTGTAAATCTTTCCATGTAGCACTTGCATTATTTATAGGTATATATCAATTCACCAATTCAATCTGGGTGATTTAATTTCTTTTTTATAGAAGGAGGACAGGAAGAATTTCAACATTGCTCCAACAGCTGAATATATCACAGTTTTCATTCACATGCAAAGTGAACATTCATTACCATGTCTGGCAAGTTATTCCTTATTGTAATCATAATAAGACCAACATGTAACATTAGAATATGCTTACATTATAATTTAATAGACTTCCATTATAATTGCATATTCCTATATGTAATGTATTTATTCTTGTTAAAACTACAATATAATTATTTGTCTGTGTACATTGGGGAAGCACTGAGAGGGTTGAAATGAGACTGGAAAACTGTTGCCCTGATCAGCAACAGCAGTGGGAAAGTAGCCTTGAACCCACTTCTGACCAGGGGAACAGGCAAATGCAGTCTAGTCTGTTGGCCCTGGTAGTTGTCTTCTGAGATGGCAGGAAAACCTGTGTGTCTCTTCACTGGAGATGAAATTGGGTAGCTCTCTGCCTACTTTTGACATGCAACATGTGGAGAATCTCAGCTTTGGACTGGTGGTTATTTCCAGAAGAAAGCCTCAAGATACGTGGGGAGCAGCGTTGATTTGCATGGACAAGCTGTGCCTTTTAACAGAGTTGTTTAAGGTTGACCATAGCTTGGATGTTACTGCCCCTTCGGCTGGGTCTTTGGAACTGACCTGAGGAGCGCTTTTTTTGTAAAAGAAAACACAGTGGTTTTAATCATAAACCAAAGGGCCACCCCTGGTGACCTTGGCATTTTTTGTTGATGAGGGTGACCGCCATAGCTCGTTTTGAAAGACCATTACTAAGAGGCATTTGGAGTGATTTCTAGGATATTGTCCCACCCTAAACCTAGGGGATACATTGCAAGTCCATAGGAGGAAACAGCTTCTGCCTTACCGGTGCAAAATGACAGGATATGAGGTGTTAACGGAAATCTCACTTTCACAAACAGAGGTAACTGAAGCAACAAATCTCACCATCTGGCCATACGGGAAATCTGTGTCAGAGACTTGACAGGAAACACGGCTGCTTCCTTCATCGCAGCTTATTGCAGAGCCATCCAGCAAATAAGTTGATAAAGATTTTAAAAATAAACAGAAGCATAAGGTTTTATGCTAAGATCATTTCAAGGGCTGTTTATTTGCCTAAAGAAAAGCAGATTGCTAGTATGGTACAGTGGAACTGTTGTCCTTTTGTTCAGCACCGAATGAAGCTTTCTTTCAATATGACGTATAGTCTTTTCCAGGAACTATTCTACCTCATTGGCACATTCCACTTACAGATAGTGTTAGACTGGGTATATGAACTAATCTTTGTTCTAGACTTAGTTTGCAGGCCACGGCTTCTATTATATTTAAGTACTTCTCCTTGAAGCTCTAAATCAAGGGCAGCTTCAAAAGTGGGCAGCTTCTATTAAATGTAATTACTTTAATCTGAAGCTTATGGTAAAGGTGAGGCTGCTAAACAAGGCCAGCCACTAAATTAGAGTAGCTGCAGTTATGCACATGAATAGTAAAAGTACCTCTATTAAATAAAGGATAGTAACTAATCAAGGAGGGATTATAAATTAAGCTGTGCGGGGTTTGTTTCGGATTGTGTGTTTATGTCATTCCCAAAACCAGAAACCATCTCTCCATGTCTCCTCTCTTGTAAATGACCGATAAGATACATAGCCTCTGTATCCTTGTGCACCTACAGGTTCATCGCCTAATGAAGTTTAATGCAATGCTGTTACTTGTTTATAAGCTTTTATTTTTCATTCAGCAAAAATGCTTTTAAAAGAGAATGCTTTGGATTTTCAAGAGCAGCTGTCAGACTCGGGAACACAAAACCAAGAATTACTTTTCTGCTATAGAACCTTTTGTCTTTCTAACCATATCTTTTGGCTCTTTCCACATGTCGTCAGTCTTATTAGCATGTCTTCCCAATACTCATGGGGCAACTTATCATTCAGATCTTCCAAGTGACCTTTTCTTCTTGGACCATGTCTGTGGTGTCAGATTTCCTAACCTGGTCTATGCTGTCACATTTGACCAGAACTCTGACGATTCACTGGCTTTCAGTTCCTCCAAATGCTTCCAGGGGTTTATTTTACCTGTTGAATCCCAATGTTTCTATTCCTGGTTTGAAGGAAGGGATACAGTCCTTCTTGACTACCTTCTATGGGATAACAAAAATTTCCACCCAGTCTTGCAGTCATTGTTCAGGTGACACTCTCCTCAGATTCCAGAGATGAACTGGACATGCAGGAACTGAAGGACACGATGCCTTTTGTAGTGCGTTGTTAAAGGAAAATTTATCTGAAGGGCTTGATAACTAAACCGCCTATTTTAATGGAATGCTCGCATTTTCATTAGTAGGCATAACAGGGGAAATATACTGTGCCACCAGAAGATAGAGAATCCAGCTCTGTTTTCTGTGTTGACAGTTAAAACTAACATCAGGTAAAAAAAATAGTTGGAATAGGCTGAGTTTTCTTTGTGTAGTTAAAGGAAGCAGATAAGAGCGGTTTCATGCAGGGAACAGATCAGGTAAATAACATCTTTACAGCATTTATGCTTTTTGAGTAACTGGAGCAATTTCCCTTTCAGTTTTTAGGGAATCATTCTCAGATCTAATACTGACTGAGTCACCTCTGTGAAACATTTTTCAGCATTCAGAAGTCATCTAAAGCGGCTTATTTTCTTCACTGTTGTTTTCCTCATCTCACACATCGGTTCCTCTCCATCACAGCTTTTCAAAGACAGTCTGTTGGCATGCAGACTGCTGTATCAGAGCCTTGATTTCTATAACTACTGTGTGTGAGAGACTGAGCAAAAGAAAGAGAGCTCTTTGGACTCGTTCTCAATATTAGAGTTTATCTCGAGAATTTTGCTTCAAAGCCCAGCATGACATAGACAATTTCTGAGCAATTCCTTACTCTTCCATTTTCTTTATATGTAAAATATTCCGTGTGATGTGACATAAAAGAAAACAAAAAGATGCTTAATAGTCACTTTTAAATTCAGCTTAAAGTACAATGACATAACCTATAGTGATGCTCATCCACACTACTAACTTCTAATGCCTTGGAAAATATAAGGACCATAATCTCTGTGTATCAAGTCTAACCACACTGTTAAAACCAAAGACAAATATTAAAAATAAAATTAACAATATTAACTTTACTATAAAACTACCACTTCAAATTTTCCACGGTAGTGGGGACCCAAACCTTCAATATAAAAGATTTTTTTTTTTTTCTGGTGCATTGTTTTTCTTATGGAAGGAGTAAAACCAATCAGCTAACCAATCAACTAGTCTCCTCTTTTATTCAGTAACTGTATGGTTTATGAATTGATTTTTTAGGTTTGTAGATAGAACTAAACACCTTTACATGATGTCACACTTTCTGTACAATACTTACTTTTGCAATGACTATTTGGAGGATGTTGTAAAGGCTAAAGCCAGCAATTTATTCTTGCATGTCAGTTCAGGGAAGCAAAATTTGCATAGTATGCTAGAGTACACTTATTTGTTGACTGGTTCTTTTTCTTTGGCAGGAAGCTAATATCTCATTTTCCAGCAGTTTTTCTTTCCAAGATTTATGAATCTTCCCTGGTTTTCAAATGGTTTTAATTTGCATTAAGTAACAAAATAACCACAAGCCAGAAAACAATGACACAGAAATAACAATAAGAATATAAACGGCACTAACAAAAGCTAGAAAATGAAAAGTTAAAGTTGAATTTGGCTTAGCAAATTTGGAGGTGAGGGAAACATCCAGAAAGCCACCATTTAGATGGAATTACGAATCTTAATCTGAGAAAGTGCTCCAAAAAGTCTTTGTTCCAGCAGCTGTAAAAACCTATTAGGAACTTAGATTTTGGGCAACAGTATAGATACTTAAAATTCAGCTGCTGTGTGTGCTCACAAGCACTCTGACCGAAGCCTCTAGGAAGCTTGCTGCCACCTAAGATCCATTTCACTTGGAGCAGAGCCTAATTTCAGCCACTTGCTGAATGTGCAGTTGGTTTGGATTGTGAATGAAAATGGATTCACTTTATATGTGAGTTTTAATCAGTTTAGTTTTAATGCTTTTCTTCAGGCATACTGAAAACTTCTAAAGCAATGCTTATTGTAGGATGATGACAGTAGATAGTATCTCTTTGAAACACTGATCACAAAAATTAATACTTTTACTGTATTAGGGTTTGTCCTATCACTTTGACACCTATTACAGGGCCTATCTGAACATATATGTACAGATATATGTGGTATACGCACAAGTTTATATGGTCATTGCACATCCAGAGGGCACGTGAAGATCTGCGTTGTGTGCCTGCGGATGCACCACAGGGACATGTTGGGGGTCTTGGTCCAAAGCAGAAGCTTTTGGCTGGAGTATTGCTAACCTCATCTACCTGAACTAACTTATGGTCTGCTTGAACTGGCCTAAGAACTTGGACAATGGTCTTGTAAGTTCTGGAATCGCTGTTTTGAGACTGTGTTGTTGAGCCTGTCTTGTTACATTTGTAGTGGAGAAGAGAACCAGGTAGCAAGAAAAGTCTCTGTAATCCAGTAGTTTACCAGACCATCTGTTCAAATCTCACATCTTCAGTGGGGAAAATTAGGTCAATAAACATTGAGCAAGGTAGTGTTAAGAATGCTACTAAATGACAGGCTCCTTAATGGGGATGTTATCTCACCACAAGATGAGCTGGAGCTCCTGTGGTAGTCCCTGGAGTCTTGTCACCGGCTGTTAATGATTGATGGCCTTCTGCAGTACCTATGTTTGCACTCTCATTTAAAACTTCATTTTGTCCACCAAAATGAACAAGAAAGAAGGGATAGATCCCTTCTTTGCCTTTCAGCAGCTTTTCTAGTTCATAGCAATAAAGGAAGTGCTTCAGATTGCACCTTCTTTAGCCTTTCCAAACACAACTGGCACCTCTTTAATTCAAATGTTGCTGGCAGTTCCATGACCTACATTAGAGGTGACTTGTGAAATGTTCTCAAGACATGTCTCGGGGTTAAGACTATGAGTCCAAGGAAACAAGTCTGGAGCTGCGTGCGAGCTTGCCTTCCTACCTGTTCTGCTATTTTAACTGTAATCGGAACAATTCTGGCCTTGGGACTATTCAAGGATCTGAAATCCAGAGCCATCAGTATAAATTATTAGGAGCATTTTTTTTTAATTTGAAACTACATATCTGGGTCTCGATCTTTTATATTAGTGCTCTCCTAACTGCTCTTTGCCTTAGGTGCAGAGCTCCTTCTGAGCTCAGCGGCAGTGCTGGGACAGCCTACACAAGTGCTTGTCACTTGAAATCTCAGAGTGGGCTCTGGTCAGTTTTCTGCAATTCTGTGTAATGCTAGATGATAGTCTTAGCACTGGAATGTAATGGAACAGCTAGTCTCCTACTGCAGTACATTTTGTTGAGGAAAATAAAATGTCTCTTGAAATGAGTAACAGGTTTTGTCTATTTACTCTTGTACTTCCTTACCCAACAAATTAAATTTGTTTGGCTTTTCTGCTTTTTTACTTATTAAAAGATAAAAAAGACACTCTGCACATTTTCCCGTGCTCTGTTTCATGTTATTTAAGGACAAATATAATTAGTATTAAAAAAAATAAAATTCCTCAGGCTGCCATTACCCAAAGTAATTTCATTCAAGTTCACTAGCTTAGCATCATCTAAGAAATACTTTGTAGTAGAATTCTTGCTTCTGTTTAGTAAGATAAGGAAAATAGAAATAAAACAACTAGCGCTAAAAAGAGGTGACGAGAAGGATCCAGCTGATAACTGTCTGAATTAATAGAAATATTCCAGAGAACTGTTTCAATGTAGGTCATTACAAGGGAGTGAGACTGAGGTTTCCCTCTAAAGCCAGTTGACACGAGAGATTAAATTCCTGTTTATTTTAAATAGGAGTTGACTCAAACCTGAGCTTCTGCTGCAGGATGTAAAGGCTGACGTCCACAAGGGCACTTTGACTCGGTAACACTCAGCATTACAACATCCCAGCGTTTGCAGATGGCCAGAGTTGGATCCACAAAGCTGGAGGCAACCAATTTATACATCTCTAACAAAGTCACTTTGAGTCTATTAGGCACAAATCAGCACCTTCAAGGACATTAGAATCCCTCAGGGGTTGTGTGGGTCCTCTGTGGTCTCCTACTAATGCTTAGGTAATTGAAAAATATGCAGGTACCTTTGTAGGGTTTAGGCCTCCAGCCTTAACCTGCCAACTTTAATAGAACTAATATTTTACCAGCCACTAAAACAAGACCGAGACTCACCTTACAGTGATGTGGGTTATATTCTCCTGCTTGATCACTGGGATGAAACAACATCTACCACTTCCAGCCATATTAACTGCCATCGGAGCCTGCAATGATAAAGCAACGTATAGTGGGAGATTTCCATGGATATGACTCTAAAGGATACAACCTGCCAACTATGAGTGAATTTGAATAGCCATTTATTTCAAGTCATGCTAATGCATCTTCTCTTACCAATCTGGAGATGTGTAACAGTAGAACTCCCCTACCCGATTTTCACAGAAGTGCTTATGTTAGAGGCCTGGGATACTTGTGATCCCTGAAATGGTTCACAGATCAGTATTTTATATTGATAATGTTTTAATGTTTGCATTCAGTGTATTCTTATTTTGCGTATTTTTGGAGCACTGACTTTCCAAAGAAAACTTTGGGCTTGATTGTTAAGTAGTATGTGAAAGAAACCCCTTGTGCTAAGTTCCAAGATTGTCATGGCATGATTAAAAAAACCCTACAACTATATTTCAAGGTAATCCTTACTGTGAGAAAGATGTTTCTTACTAAGAAACTGGACCAAAAAAATTGTTGAAAAACAGATTCTGCTTCCCTTCCTGGAGTCTCATTGAATTCCTACCAGGATCTGTGCCTGCCCTAGTGTATGTTGCCTTGTATGGCATCAGTGCCATCTATTCAGAGTTCTTGCTTCATTGCAAATCTAATATTGTCACCAAAACCTGCAAAAGCATTTCAGATGAAAGCTTCAGGATTAATCACTCACTGTAAAGCAATGTCATAAAATGATAGTTTCTGAAGGATGCATTATGTCTGGAGAAGAGAAGGAGACTTTATTGAGACCTTCCAATATATATATAGATGGCTTATAAGAAAGATGGAGAAAGACTTTTTACCAGGGCCTGCAGTGGTTGGACAAGGGGCAATGGTTTTAAACTTGGAGGATGGCAGATTTAGATTAGATATAAGGAAGACATTTTTTACTATGAGCATGGTGAGATAGATTTCCTGGAGAAGTTGTGAATGCTTCATCATTGGAAGTGTTTGAAGTCAAGTTGGACAGGGCTTTGAGCAACCTGATCTAGTGAAAGATGTCTCTGCCCATGGAGAGGGGTTGGACTAGAACATCTTTGAAAGTCACTTCCAATCCAAATAATTTGATGATTCTATGATATGTGTTCATATCTTGGTAAAACTCCCCAGCTGAGGAGCACACAGGTTTAGGTTGTGGCCAGTGTCCCGGTTTCTCTAGGGAGATCCATACTGTGTCAGACTTGGACTTGCCTTAGCCTGTGATCGGCACTGGTTCTCAGGGTGAGTGCACTGACAGCTGGAGCCAGACACCATTTTCCCTTGTAGCTTTATCTGTGAAGCAGGTTATTGGTGAAAGAGAAAAATGAGCTGCTTTTCATAGCTATACTCTTTTTACCTCTCAACTAAACAGCCTTTGAGGATGAACATTAAGAGAAGGTAAATAAATACTTTTTTCTTTTATATCCTTTTTTTTTTTTTTAAAAAAAAAAAAAAGACTACCTTTGGCTGCAAAGGCAGGTACTCAGTTGCGGTAGAGATGATTGTTTTAAGCATATTAGCTGAGAACTTACTCACTTTAGGTTTTAATGAGATTTTTCCTGAAGTAAATGTCTGTTTCTTATGAGAAAGGGCAGTAGAATCTGGTTCCCAATCAAAACTTCTCAATAGGGGAAAGACCCTTTTCAGTATAGTAGTGTTTATATTATGGTTCTTAAAAATGTTCAGGTTATTTAGGACTGTTCTGCTTCACTAGGAAGGGCATTCCTAACTCATCAGCTGCTTCTAAAAAAACAATAACACCTTCAATTTTTCAAACTGCTTATTGCTGAAAGAAAAAATTTGTTGCGTATAAACATCAACTGTATGAGGTTAAGTAACTAAAGAACTTCACTGATATGTTTACTGCTTGTTATGGATTTGTTGTTTTGTATCTTTTTATTAAAATGTCTTTCTCTTTTATTGCCAAGTATCTACTGTTTTCATGTCAAAATTACAGAGATCACATTTCTGTTCCTCTAATGATCAGTTCAAGTAACTCAACATACCCAAGGTAAAGCTATATGGAAAAGGTTGTATTTTTCTTTACCTATTCTTTCCTACTGTTAGATGTTACAGACTATTAATCAGTTCAGTATGTAAGTAGAAGTGATGTGGAATACCTAGGAACCATGTATTATTAAATGTTTTCTGTTATTATTTACTTAAAATTCCAGTTTATGATGCGAGGGAGGATCTGCAGCATAACTAATTTTCTGTAGGATGTTTAAGTGGTCAAAACACCCACTAGATTTATCTTCCAGTGGAAGATCAGACACGCGCATGCATATATAGTCTTATTTTTGGCTAGCCAGACAGTCCTGCCCCTCCACCCTTCTTTTCCCTTTGTGCAGCACCTCTTTATAGTTTTGGCACCTCTCTCTGATTCTGGGACTGCTGACACAAAGCACACCTGGACTTTGTGGGACTCATTGTATTGACAAGGTTTTCATGTTTTGCCAATCAAATTAAAATTGTTGTGTGAGGCTTTGTGCAGTTGGCTTCCTGTTTCTCTTTTGGACACAGTTATGTATCCTGCAATAAATAGGAAGCAATGTATCATAAAAAAACTGCCTGCATTTAATGCCTCTGGTGTTGTTTTGCTAACTCCAGCTTGCTGAAAGAAACAGAACACCCTCCTCTTGGCAAATGAGTTTTTATAAATGAGGTTATGTTTCTTAGTCTCATTATTTCTTTACTGAAGCAAAATAAGGGCATAAATTAAGGTATTGGGTGAATAGTCAATCGATTTATTATAATTTATCTTGCGCTCTTGGGTCTCTTGGTTTTTTGGCAGATGGACAGAAATGGATTGTGTAGTGGACTCAGGAAGAAAAACAGGCTTATTGAGGCAAAGGGCTGGAGTTCAACTTTGTGTTATCCTGCTTCTCTCTCTCAGCACAAATCTCAATGTGTGTCCAAAGATGCTTTGCAGATTATTCAGCACAAAAGTGCCTTCTACATTTGCTGGATTCATTCCTTCATCTAATGGTTGTTGGGAAGTGGCGAATACCAGAGGCATCACCGCTCCTATTGCCTAATCTGCAGAGCGTGGCTCGCTTGGATCACCCCAGACAAACCTGCATGGGGAAATGATATGGGTTCTACTTGGCTCTGTTCTGTGCTCTTTCTGGTAGTACTTGACCGTTCCCCACACGAAATGGTCTAAGTCTGTGTGCCATGTCCCCCAGCCCTGCACTCATACCAGCATACAGAGAGCTGCTGAGATTGCAGGCTGCAGGTCTCACATGCACGCCTGCTTTTCAGGTTTCTGAGATAGCTAGATAGGGATCCTGCTCGGACCCTGCTGTCTGGGTGGCAGAACACAGATTTCTAAGAAATCCCAATCTGCAAAGCAGCCCCTAGCTCCACAGGGACTCCTCAGCCACTATGTCCATCACCACCCATAGCAGTTAGTCCACGTGCTAGTGAGCTTCTGTCTATCTACTGATCTGTGTCCTGTACCTCACTGCCGATTAGAGGGAATGCTGAAGTTTAAAACAATAGCCTTCATCAAGGCAAAAATTACTGGTTCTGGTAAAAACTAGTTTTTGAAAAAAGCTACTTTAATATTCATCATTATAAATATGAACTCCAGGTTGCTGTAAAACACTCGTGTATATGAGAGTGTGTGCATGCCTGGGAGGATGCTTGTCCGTGTGTGTATTGGCACATGCAGAGGCAGATGAGTGCAGGAGTGTGGAAGTGCCCTGTCCCCAGGGAGCTCCTGCAGCGCTTGGGTTTGCTCTGAGCGCAGGGAGGTTGCTCGTCGCTGCAGGTTCCTGACGGCCAAGGACAGCAGCGGCTCCCTGTTTGTCAGCGTAGTCCCAGATTTAGATGTTCCTCCATATCGTGTGATACAAACGTGTTCTTTTTTGACCTTCTATTATTCACAGGAGATTTAACACAATACTAAACTAACAAGGAGGGGAAGCTGAGAGGAAGAGTTTGTTTTAACTCCTGTTAGTGACTCATAGACCTCCCTTTCTCTTCATTTTGTTTAGATTTATTTTGAAACATAAGACATTCCCGTGTAGTTACATGAAATAAAAGGATGAAATCAGCCCTAAAAGTTCTGCTTAATTCCTGCCTTTCTGAAATCTGCCATGTCTTTAGAAGAAGGAAGTATGGAAGAATGAGATGGAAGGTTAAAATTTGATCTTTTCGCTGGGTACTCTGCTTTTTCCCGTGAAAATTACTCCTTCCACCTAACTCCACTCAAAAAAAAAAAAAAAAAAGCCTTCTTGTTCTACAGTACTTTGTTAAAATACCTACTTTTCCAAATGACTTAAAAATTGTTTGAATGCTGTATGAAATCATAAGGCTAGTGCACCAATTTTGCTACGTTGGTTGAATTTTGCAGGTTA
Organism: Burhinus oedicnemus; assembly: GCA_008921705.1. Classification (NCBI taxonomy): domain Eukaryota; kingdom Metazoa; phylum Chordata; class Aves; order Charadriiformes; family Burhinidae; genus Burhinus; species Burhinus oedicnemus. Next base: position 89,249 of record VFFE01007622.1, on the reverse strand, counting down.
GACACTAAAGCTGCGCTTGCTTTGATTTTATGCTATCCCTTGGTGGCTGCTTATGTTGCCTGCAGTCTTGCGTCGGCTTTGCGTAGCACCAGGGGAACAAGTTATTTCAAGAAAATATCACACTCTGTTGCCCAAATCCTGTTTGTTTTCCCCATGCGCCTAAAGGCCAAAAGGCAAAGAAGCTGGTGTCATTCTGGTGTGCAAGGGGAAAAGCTCTGGCTGCGAAATCTGAACCCCTTATGTAGCGTGATGAAATGGAGTCCTCAACATAAAGAATTAGGAAAAAAATGATTTCTAAGTATAACCCCCCGCCTTTATGTTTTAAAATTGTTTGCATGTGCTCAGGTTTTTTTTCCCCGAATACAGCAAGTGAATCTCTTGTTGTTTAAGAGCTGGGCCACGTTAGCTGTTATTTTAATCCTCCCAGCTTCCTAGCTTCAGGGATTTGTAGGTATAAACGCAGCTACCTTTCAGCCTGTGATAACTAGCTGGTTAGCCAACGTGTAAGTCGCGACCCTGCCCCACCGATGAGGCATGTCTGAACTCTTGGGTGTTGGTCCTGGACCCTGCAGTGCTGTGGGTCTGTCACACTGGGGGAAGAGGTGCTCTTGGTAGGAGGTTACCTATTTGCATCAATGTACTATCCATCCTATAAACACGTTTAATCCCATATTATACTTATCTAGGGTGTAAAGAAGACTTGTGGGTTAAAGAAGGCAGAGAAGCTGGGGGAGCAGGGGGGGTGGGAGGGTGGAGGAAGAAAAAAAAGAAAAAAGCTGATCATTAGCAGAACTGTGGTGGTCATCTGGAAGTCCTTAGGCAGATAAGTACCCTTTACCAGAGATTTTGCCCTGAAGTTCGTTATTAGCCTAGTGTTACTTCTGCAAGTGAGAGTGCTCACTTACATGAGGATCGCATGTACTCATGCATGATGCAATGAAATAAACAGTTTTAGTTTTGCAGAGGGCAACAGTCTTTCAGCAGGGTCAAGATTTTGCCCTAGTTTACTCAGCTCACCTGTATCACTGTCAAAGGCCGTATGCAATATGCCATGTTTAATATCTTCCCTCTTTGGAAGTCCTTTTCCCCTTTGCATAGGTAAAAAAAAAAAAGCTGGCTGCATTTTGAATCCATGTCTTCTTTTTGGACAGTCACATCTTCATCAATACATCATCAAAGGCTCTCATTTGGGTGATGCATTGTGCTAATCTGTACCGAGATGCAATTACTTCAGTGACATATTGCTAAGGAAGCACTGCCAACTGGCAAGGATGGCTTTTGTGATTCTCACTAACTCTTACACCATTATTTAAGGGCAACGAATTCTTTTTTGAAAGCCTGAGTACTGGTTTTAGAAAGAGGAAAAGCATATGACCACACGCGCAGCAAAGCCACTGAAAGCTAATCCAGCCTGTTATGTTGATAGTTTCAAATGACTGATGGAAACTTTCTGTCTTTATTTTTGCAAGTGAACAAGCATCTGCCCTTGCAGCTGCTGGTTAACAGGCTCTTTTCTCCATATGAAGTGCATCCAATTATATGCTCTAGGGCATCCCAAGAGAAGCACAGAAGTAGGTAGCTCAAAGCAGGACTATTTAATAAAGGAGAGACATAGGACTGTTGAGAGAGTGTAATCTTTGCTGTACTTAAATAGGCTGTACTGAAAGGGAATTTGCCTTTCTTTCTCTTCTGAAAATAACAGTAGTAATGGTAGAGAGGAAGTACACAGTGACTTTAATTTTAGGGCTAATCATTCCTTATTTTACTTTCTCTTTTCTCTTATCATTCTCTGTTGGATTTTATTTATGCTATACTAAAATATGTACAGGCATATTTTTGTTTCATCCAAAGCCTTGTGAAAAAAAGTGGTGCTCTTCCTGCTGACTTTGGTGACCTTTGGATCAAACTGCTAGTGCTGTTTCCATGACAGTTTTGGCAATAAATTCGAAGATCTTGCAGACAAAACTAAGTTTTCTTGACATTTATAAAAAGTGACAAATTATCTTTAAAAATTTCTGGAGGAAAAGCTGCACACTATGAAGGCATTTCTCGGTGTTCCAATTTTTTTATTACATTTTGGGATTGTACTTTTGTCATCCTGGAAATCTGTGTTTCCTGCTTAAATTCAGTTTACAGTATTAAATGAAACTGTATTCTTCAATAATTATTTCTCCCATGATCCTTCTCTCCTCTGTCATTGTCAGCCATTCCACTGTCTTCCAGCCAATGCAGTTTTTCCAGCTCCAGGACAGAATCTGTGTTGATGGCAACTGGGAAAATGCAATAAAACAGTGGTTTACAACAGATTATAATTTGTTCCCCTGTCATTTTTTTAACTCCTCCTCCATTAATGGCCCAATTAAATTCTTCTTCCCCATCTTCCACACCACCAGTAAAATTTGTGCTTTTCTTGTTAGCCTTATAACAAACAATTCTTAAACCAGCCAGCTTTTGGTCATATTCTGTAGTGTTGTTCCTTCTAGCTTCCTTGGTTACATCTTGTCCGATTTAAAACTTACAAAGAAAGTATTTTCTTATTCTCTACACCAGGAACCGCAGCATCTCTTAATTGGCCTCATCCTTTTGATCTTGTTTCTTCCTCTTCAGTGATCCACATGAAATCTTTTGCTCAGCGCAGGGCAATGAGCATTTCGGCAGGATAAGCAGCTTGAGTGACTTCTGTGGGTCAAGGATTGAACATCAAGCTCTTTCGCAGTCAGAGGTCATACATGGCTGCCTATTAGTCGGTAGAAAGAGAAAGCACTGGGAATGCTTATGTCAATAAATATTTGCAGGAGGATTCCTGCTGGAAGTGTCAAAAACATTCTCTGTAATATAGCTAGTGGTAGGTACCCACCTTTTTTGTCAAAACTTAGCGTGTTTTACATCAGTTTCTGACTTTGGCATGGCTTTCTAATAGGCTTTTCTGAATCTTGTCTCTTTGTAAGCTCCAGGACTGATTGCATTAGCCATTTGGGACAATTTCTGGTATCTGATTAGGAAGCTGTAACTTCACCTGGACAGGAGCACAAGTTGTACAACTTTTTTCTAGCATGGAGATTCCAAACAAGCGTATTCGCATGAGTACTCGCGGATGTTTGCAGCTTGAATATTTATGTAAATACATTTCCATGCAGAACTCAAGCATTTCTTGAGAATCTGAAATGTATGTTTGCTCTTATTTTAATTTAACATGTTTCCTTTTCTGTCCAAAATCTTACAGATAAGAGAGTTATCTGACGATCCTCTTCATTTTTTCTTCAATATTTCTTCTTTTCTCTTCACTGAGAGGGCTTTTTACTTTTCATTCATGAAAATGATTCACTGTTCATTTATTCCAGTATGCTCTTGCTGAGACTCTGCGGGTCACTTTATAGCCTACTGTGCCAGCAGTTAACTGAGATTCTTTGGTCTCTTTTTCTCTTTGTAAAGCAACTATTTCCTCCAAATTGATGGCGTAATCCAGTGTAGTTTAAAGCCAAGTTATTTCTGCTAGTAACACTTCATAGTTTACTTGTTTATCTTCAGGTGCTCAATAGCATTGTAGTGTCCTTCATGTCAATGACCCATCGTTTGGCTTTCCACTCCTATGCTCTCCCTCCCCGTATGGGGTGGGGTGGCTCAGATTTTGTTAAATGAGCAAATCTTAATGTTCATCTTAGTTTTCTGTGTGAAAGTAATGGAAACTGAGGGTCCCAGTTCTTCACAGCACACTTCAGCGGGGTTATATTTAGAACTTCCTTCCAGTCCCATTAGGAAGTTATTAAATATCAGTGTGGAAAAAGCGTACATTGATCAACAGGTGAAGATGCCCCAGGGTGCCTTTCTGGCAGATTATCAAAAGGTCTTTCTAGGAGTTAAAATCCATTGTCTCAGTGTGGGGTTTTTTTTTTATCCTACGGTCTAGTATGCAGCCACTTCACCTCCTCCCTTCTTCGCTGTGGGTAACAAATGAAAAATTTTAAAGGCTGCTGAATACTGTGCATTTTCACAGTAGGTCAGGTGTTTAGCACAGGTGTTTCTGAAATAGCATCGTGTTGGTAAAGGGCACTGTGCTTGATGGCTTAAAAATTTCCATTTCTATCCATGTGAAGTAGGAGCCTTCCATATGTAACACAAGCTGCAATTTAAGTTTATAAAAATGATGGTTAGCTTAAGAGTAGAAAGGGTGGCTTTGGATCTTATTCATAAAGCAGAGCTTCAGCTGGTAAGCTGTGAGAGATCTGGCAGACCCAATAAAACTGTGGGTCTGACAATTTACCCTGGCGAATTTAGGTCCTTTAGGGTCTGGAAATCAGCAATTCAGCTGATTTCTCTTGATTCTAATTGTTATTCCTAAATGTTTGTCAAATTATTTCAGTCAAGGATGGCTTGACAAACTATTATTTTCTTCTATTCACTGTTTATTAAACATGGTGTAACTGTATTACATTTTATTGTATTTCTATTCAAATTATCAAAATTTTTAAAAGAAGAAAAAATCTGTTGTATAACAAATACAGCAGTTCTAGTACAAATGATTACTTGTGCTAAAACTCATGAAACTTGCAAGTTAAATGAACATTTTTATACAGCTGTCAGGGAATTCACACAAGACTGCAATGTAATTCAGTACAACACAGCAAACAATGAATAATACAGCTCCAGAAATAAGAGCAATCAGAACTCCATGCTTTATTTTATGAATGTATTTGCACATTAATTTTGTATTTGTGTAGTCAAGGATGGATGCTTTGTTTTTCTTCCATGTCTTCTTTTCCATTGGTAATATTCTATTGTTATTTTCATTACTATTATTATTAGTATTGGTTATTTTTTTGTTTTGTATTATCCTAGAACTGCAGAGCCAGATAATAAACAAGGCTTTCTTGTGCAAATTGCTTTGCGAACATATAAAAAAGAGATAGTAGCTATCGTGAACATGTTATAGGATGCAAAGAAAGGAGCACGGAGTAAGGCTAGGAAAACATAGGACTAAAATGAATAAATTTTGCATAATGGTTAGTATGTCAGATAATACAGTGCCAGACTGTACATTTGTGCTTAGAGTCTAAAAGAAAATAGGCATAAATACAACCTCATTTTTGCTTTGCCAGTGATGTGATAGGGCAGGATTTTTGATGTTTCACCAGTAGCTCTAGCTGCAAAGGAATTCAGATGCGGTGGGCTAGTCCCACATAGAGCTCTGAACGCATAAGGAAATGTAAATCTATCACTCTTTGCTTCAGAAGGGAAGGATCTAAGAAGATGTCATGACTCTAGGGTGCTACCAGGGTGCCCAGTGCATCCTTGGTCAAGAGGTTCAAGGGTAACTGTAAGGGCAGAAGCAGAAGAAAAGCATACATAGAGGACTCTTACCTAGCAGGTAGGTAACAGTCTCTCAGATAAACCTTAGGTATTTTTTCTCCAAAATTACTCTTAATTGTCCTCCTGGCAGAGTGTTAGACCCAATACATCAGTGATATGATTTGCCTGTATCTGTAGCAATCTGTTCAAGCAGGTGATGTTACACTTCGGAGTGCAGATCCTGCACATATTTACATGATAGTCAAAAATTTCAAGTCCATTTGCTTGCTTTTGACAGAGAATCTAATGCAGAAGCTGCTGCTTTGGGGCTTTTATTTTTTCATTCTTCATGCACAAGACTGGATTTAAAAATGGTCCTTCTGCTTCATATTCCATGCTCCCTGCCACCACCTGTAGCCCTCTTTGGATAATTTTAGATTTTCCTCTGCTTTTAACATCAAGTCTAGCATTTGAGCCAAGACCTACTTTCTTTTTGTGACACTGTCACTCCACTGACCTTGTGCCCGTCTCTTTTGTAAAAAACAAGCAATAATGAAAGTCACATTCAGAGTGAGATCCTGACGTAAGGATCCTCTGCTAAATGTTATCTCATATTTCAGCAGCTTTGCTGGCTCCAGCACTTGGAAACATTTACATTCCCTGCTGGCTGGGATGCACATTTTTTTTAAGTGTTCTTTTAAGCTTGTCATTCAATATGTGCTTAACCAGTTCATTCAGACTCACTTTCTGAGAATACGCTTGGCAGATAAGGTACAGGGAGCAGAGTGATGCTCTTATGAGTGGATACATGCTGTTCAATCCCACTTTGAGGAAGTATCTTTACTTTCTCAAACACAGTAAAGGTACCAAACGTGAGGAACATTTTAAGGAATGCCGTGTGACTTTGTAGGAGAAGTTACAGATATACAGAACGTATACATCTTTTCATAAATCTGAAAAAAAGAAATAATACTCATTTTTTATGTTTTAATGTTAATTCAAAATCCGTTTCTTTTCCTTCCTTCCTACCTACTTGATGAAACATCTCCCTTGCTGCTGACAGTGCTTTGGACTTTACACGGTTAAGGTGAAAGAATATGTTGTGGAAAGAAATACCTTATAGAATAAATGAAAGCAAGAAACAACAAATTCAGGTAGTCACGTACCTTCAGAGAAAAACAGGACAACTGTGCTGTGGGTGCTGACATTATTAAGGTCACTTGTTAGGTAGGACAAGAGGATAGGTCTGATTCTCACTTACACTGAGGTTATTAAGAGATAATGTTTATATTGATACTTTAATGTTTATATTGATATTGTATAGATAAATATCTGTGGGGAAGTTGAAGAGACTACCTAATATACTTAATAGGTAATCTACAGTATTATCGTAGTCCCTGCTCTGACCATGGAATTACTTTGTTCGCACGGGAATACCAGGTCTTACAGCAAGGCACCCTGGGCATTGACACAGCTTTATTGACAGGGCAGGGCTTTCCCAACAACTGCAAAATCAGAGCCCATGAGAGAAACCAGCTGCAGTGGAAAGAGCACAGTTTATGCCAGTGTCGCTGTTTGCCTATGCAAAGGGAGCTCATTCAGGTGGCACCATTGCACTGGAGAGGTAGGGGTCACGACTTTATTTTTGTAGGCAGAAGTTTCTAGGCTACAAATGGTCTGAGGAATCTTAAAGTGAATGTAGATGTAGTTTAGGTATGTCTTAGGTCCTGCGTGTTGGCAGTGCAATGTAGGAAGCTTCAAGGGGAATAAGAATGATAGAATCATGGAATGATTTAGGTTGGAAGGGACCTTAAATATCACCTAGTTCCAAAACCCTGCTATGGCCAAGGACACCTTCCACTAGACCAGGTTGCTCAAAACCCTGTCCGACCTGGCCTTGAACACCTCCAGGGATGGGGCAGCCACAACCTCTCTGGGAAACCTGTTCCAGTGTCTCACCACCCTCACAGTAAAGAATTTCTTCCTAATATCTAATCTAAATCTACCCTCTTTCACTTTAAAACTGTGACTCCTCATCCTATTGCTACACTCCATCAAACCTCATATGGAAGTGCACCCTTCTTATTTAGACAAAATGTTTCCTGTTGCCATTTCTTTAGAAACACAAAAGTGGTGTACATAATCTATACCTCACTAAGATAAGTTTACCTTGTTCCTGGCCCCATGGCTCTTCTTTTCTTTGTCACAGTGTTGGGGCTGCAGCGTTGCAGGAAGCATTCCCTGTGCAAATCACCTCGGGGTAGGTGGAGATCACTACTGTCACTGGGAGGAGTTCCCCCTGTGGAATATGTCCAAGAAAAAGCAGAGAACTAGCTTTGGTGAACTGTGCATACAAATAGCCTCTCAAGTAATTTTTAATGATACAAGTAACGACAAAGTCTTCTGCTCTTTGTCTTGTCTTCGGACGTTTTCCTGGATGAAACCAAAACCAGCCATGGAAATGAGTAGTAGGCTGGACAACAGATGCACAGTGTTACACAAATGGTCAGTACCTGATGAAGAGAGAGGTAGCCAGGACATGAATTGACCTCTGACTGTGCCAGGACACTGCCAGCTACTGCAAAGTCATTGAAGAAACCTATAAGCCTAGCGGTGCAGCTCTGAAAATCTTTAACCTCATTTGACTGAGATCTTTTTTTAATGAACTCTTTGTAGAGAAGTTTTTAGTTATCAGGAAACTATAATAAAAGATAGTGAAAGGATATAAGGCATTCACTTACACATAATGCTGCTGTTCACCTTCCAACTTCCACGTCAGCTCAATCCTGTCTTCTCCATTTTTATATTGGTCCCAGAAGCAGTGTACATGCAAATGTGCCTATTTAATGTTGTGGGAATTCAGTCCAGTCACACAACTGGGAACATCTCCAACATTTTTCTGCTGGCAGAGCTCCAGGCAGGTCTGTGTCACGCAGTGGAGGTGCCCAGCTAGCTGCTCGTTTTGCTGGCAGTGCAAGGTTCCTTGAGTTGAAATATGGACGAACGCTTTTCAGGGAACACATGTCTACCTTTGTAAATTGAATGTGTCTTATCTGTCTCTCCAGTACCTTATTCAGTGTTAAAACTGAGTACAGGGGTAGGAAGTCCTGATTCCCCTGAGAAATTAAAACTTTCTGTGAAAGGGAGGTTTTCAAAACATTACCTTCACATGCACGAACTCTCAGGTTTTCCATTCCTGCAGAAAATTTCCATGCAATTTTGTAAAATATTTTCTCGTGCAGTCACTTTAAATAAAACCACATCAAGTGCAATGAAGAAATCACAGTAACAGAGAATAGTTCAATATTGATCTGTTTAAATGATTATGCTCAGTCCTACTTGGAAAAGGGAATTTCGGTTGACGGATACCTTGCCTCTGACTCACTTGGTTATGTACCTCCCCAGTAGGATGTTCCATATCAAGGACTTGGCTAGAAGATACTGATCTTTGGGCTGGGTTTCTTTTTGGTGGAAATCAGAGTATGATGGCTGTTGCACGCAAAAATCTCTCTCCGTAATGGAGTTAGGATGTTCAAGGGCGTTAATATCTTGGAAGTGTTTCTAGGTCTATTGATTTAAACATAGCCACAATCCTTTTTCAGCCTCAACTGAAATTTGTGAAAATGTTACCGCTAGTGACTCACTGGGACTACAGTGAATCTTGTGGTCTTTATCTGTGTCTCATGATGTCCTTTGTAAAGTTTGATTGCTCACAGGTTTTGCCTGGACCTTACCCAAAAGTCCACCAAACCCAGTGAGCTTTGGAATCGTACCCCAAAGTGCCAGAGTTTTTGTCCTCTATATTTCCATTGCTTCCTAGCAAAATGAAAATGAGGGATGCCACGGTTCTGATCATAGGTTCACTTATAATTCTTTCTCAGAGTACTTTGGGTGCAATCCTTCAAATACAAAATATAATGTGCTTAAAACTATTTTCTTAATCTTAGACAAGTTTAACATTTCATTGGCTCGTGCATTTTGGCATGTCTTACTGGATTTCTCCAGGAAGTGAATGACTCCATGTGAGTATAATGATCCAAGGCATCCTTTAAAAGAAGAGCATGATATAACTTGATAGTAGGAATATTACAAAGTAAAAAAGAAAGTGGTTTTGCCTTTTTTATTTTTTGGACCTGCTGCCCAAAACTTGTTTAAACTTGCCTTTGAATTTCCTGATAAGTATTTTGTAACAACCATTTCCCTAACTGTGTTCTTAAGCCATTGCTTCATCTCTGCCTCCCAGGCTCCTCTTTCATTTGGTCACACGTATACATGGTATAGCCAATATCCATAAATTACTATGAGTAGGGTAATCTTCTCTACAGTGATTAGAATCTGTGCCTCAATCAAGACACCAGCACTGACTGAGAGATAAGGATGCAAACAGGATGACGAGAAAATCCTCACATTCTGTGAGTTCTGGTGCAGCAGTGGTGGGATGGAGTCAAAAGATGCTAAGTTGTCCAAAGTAAAACTTCTATAGCTCCTCATAAATGGTCTATTGGATTGTGGTAAGAGTTGGAGGGTCTTTGTCTTTAACTTTGGACAACATAGCCTAAAAATTAACTTGGGGAAAATTTGTTTAGTGAGCCAGAGCTGAAGCCTGGCTTTCAAAATACTATAGACTGTCTTTCCTCACCCAGCCCTTGAACTCTGTCAACAACCTTAATAACTTCAATATTTCTAGTATTAATACATCAATACCACTCTAATAACCTTTTTTATCAGAGAGTTTGTGCCTGTGATGTGTTAGCTAGGATCACTCAAACTTTTTCAGGAACAACTTATCGAATAGAGAAGCAAGTCCATACCTGGACCCTTGGCAAGTACAACTAGGGTAGTATTTTGGGGGGTTTTGTTTTCATTTCCTGGTGATGGCTCTGTCATAGTGTAAAATGCTAAGGAACCAAACTCCACTGTCATTTACATTTATATTGGAGCAAATCCTGCACTGCATCATTTAAGTCTGAGAAACAATTTTTGGAGGAGTGTTCCCAGCGTTCCCAGCCAAAGGTATAGTGAGTTCCACTTGGGACCTAAGAAACCTTAAAAACCCCCTCATTTATTCTTTTCTTGGTGAGAATTAGAGCAAATAAAGATTTAACTTTTCCCAGCCTAACAATGGAAATTAGTGCAGCAACTAGGAGTCAGGTACCATTTTCGGCTGGCCAGGAGTCCTGTTTGCAGCTGCGAAGCACTCACGCATCGCTGCAGGCACTTGCTGCTCAGCAACTCAGGCGTCAAACAGCAATATCTGGTCCCAGTTACCTGAATAACCATCGCTTAGACTGGTGCCAGTCTGGACCCCTGTTTACATGTCTAGATTCGTATTTAAATGCCTACAATTTAAATACTGCCTACAATTAAATACTCAGGTTCAATCATTCAGCTTTTGGATGATGAATGTAATAGATATTAGTCAATTTGCTATATGATTATATGATTTTACCGGGGGGGTACTGCCTTTCTGTCCTATCTATTGCAGGCCTTTAAAAAGCAGCGATGCAGAGCAACCCACCCAAAGCAACATGTGTAAGCCCGTTCAGAAACTGAGGGTTTAGAAATAAAAGGCATTTGATCAGCCTCAGAGTTTGGCTTCAGAAGTCAGTGGAATATTTCTTTGACTTTGGTGGGCTTTGAATCAAGCCCTGTAGGACACCATGCAAAAAAGGAGAGAGGTGACCCATTATTTTGTAACAGTGTTTCTGACTTTTTTTTCCTCTCGTCTGGATCCTCTTTTAAGGCTTCACCTGTTCTGACTAAACCGGTTGGCACCTGACTTTTGGATAATGGCTCAGCTGAAGCACACGTATGAAGCAGGCTGAGTTTACCCTTTGACTTCCATCTCCCGTTTCAGATACGATGCACGACATTTGGGTTGCCGTACAGCACAGCTTCTGAAGCAGAAAGCTTCACTTACGTGTGCTGCTGAGAGATGCAGAGGTGATCACAGATCAGATGCACCCTCTCCTGCCGAACTCTTGGCACTCTGGTTAATTACAGAGATGGAAAAGCACTTTAAAGACTTGCTTTGATTCTGTCTCTCCCTCATCTTTATCTTGTCTCATGTATTTAATCAGTTGCCTAAATGTGGGAACATCCTTTAGCTTTCATCTACCCAGGATTGTCTTTAAAAGGTACAAAGTGTTTTGACACACAAAGATCATTTGCCCCCACCCTCTGTTCTCTAAAAAGGCAGTCAGATCACACGCTTTGTTTACTCTTTTGACATCTCTCTGATTCAATTATTATCACCTACCATGGTAATGCCTTGATTACCTTGTCAAGACATCACTATATCACAGCAGCTGTCCCGGCTGCTTTGCAGAGCGAAGATAGCTATAGCAGGGCAGACACTGTATAGAGAGGTTGTTCACCAGTTAAGTGGTTTAAGCTGAGAAAGTCTTTAACAAAAGAATCTGAAGTGGTCCGTAATGTAATGATTAAAAAGCAAGTTGGATCGGTGTTCTGACTTCTCTGTTACAGCTTGCTCGTGGTGCTCTACATGGAAAGCATCCCTTGTTTCATGTCTGACCAGTTCTTAATTACCCTTAATGCCTCATCGTAATAAACGTAGTGCTAAGTTTTTGAGATGTTTCAAGTATTAATTCCTCCCTGTAGTTACTTAGACATGAAATGCTCTCTTTTTAGTGTAAAATCTTGCCAATTTCTACCCACAAGTAATTTTTAAAAGTAATTAAAGCAAAAAAGGCTTGACCTTTTTTTTCTGAAAGAGTCGTGAAATTATAATCATATCTGTAATTTATTCCAATGTTTCAAAATTACGGGGATTTACCTTGTGATTTTCCCTAGTTTTTTTTCCTAGTGATTTTATGTTTTATTTTGCCTAAAGGAGTGTGTAGGGGAGTATATTGACTACATTTGAATCTGATCCACTCAATTACTTTATTGTGTACAGTGACCATCCACTGAAACTTAGACATATATATTTCAAATTATGATGTCACTAATTCAGTCAGATATTCTTGTTAATCTACCCACAGAAACATTAAATATTAAAAGGAATGTAGAACTGTCAAATACAGTCTCAGTTTTGCATATTTATTTTGCCTGGTCTTTGAATAAATTAATTAATCAACGATGACTTTGAAAACTAAATTATCTCTGATGTTCTGATCAGTGACCCTGCTGACCTCTCTAAATGCTTACCTTTAAATAGAAATCATGAGGGCTTTTTTTGCCATTCTACAATGTGACAAATCATTGACAAAGCGTCCTCACACTGTGTTGTTCCATGTCATATGCAGATAATTTAGTATTGTTGTATTTTCTTTGATCTTCATTTAAGAAAGAATTTAAGAAAAAAAAAGATGTTATTATTAAATAGCCAAATCATGTTGCATCTTTACATAGTTGAGTGAAGTCATGTCATTAGGAAAAATGGGTTGAGATTACCAAACAATCTTGGGTTTCAGATGCATGATGTAGATACATATCTTGCATTAAAGTTAATGAGAATGCCAATGAGTCCTCTACATCATTTTGAATACCTCAGCAAAAAGCTGCAACTTGAGGCTTTTTGGAAGTAAATTATTATTGATGTACATTATCCTTCATAGTGAAATTAATTTAATAGCCAGATAAATATGGTAACCAAATGTATTTCACGTGAAGTATCGTTTTGCTTTACACTTCACAAGCAGACAATACCAATACAACAAGAGAAATAGGCTAAAAATAACTCACAAGCCATGAGTCCATTAATCTTATTTCCTGCCTCTTCAATAACAAAACCTGAGCTTATTTTGACAACATAGGTTGTCTAGATTAAATGTTCAATCACGTCTTGTCTCCGAGATGTTTTTCATAGACTATTAAACATATATATGCATTATATGTAAAGACAGAAGTTTGTTAATGTTAAATGGCTTCCTTGTAACTTTGGATATTGATAAAATTAACCTTTCTTCAAGGGAAAAAACATACTCTGAGGTTCATGTGTGTTTTAGCATGAGTTGCACCTGTAAATTTCAAACTAAAGATACGTTTTACATGCTGCTAGTACCAATTGTTGTTTGACTACTCTAAAGGACTTGGAAGGAAGATCAGACAATAAACTGTGTGTCCTAGTCGATATTATAATCATATGTGCTGTGGTTATATCAAAAATCCATTCTAAGGCTGAAGTCACCAGCCCCTGTATTATGGTCTAGATACGTCTGACTCTGCAACCGGCTGTGCAAGGAAGAGGTCGGTCAAGTATTGCGTCTTCAGGCTGAGTAGATACGGTTTACCCCTAAGATCACTTGGAGCGGTGTGTGCCAGGAGCTGAGACGTTGGTTCTTAGCCTGTAAAAAGAAACTTTAACATCTGCTTTAGTTTGTTTAAATTTTAATTTGTTAATATAAAACCATTCTAATATCTACCTATGAGCTTCCTTGTCATACACTGTGTGATTTGGTTTAAGCATTTTAGAAGTTACAAAAAACATTTCTACATAATACTTCTACCAAAAATGTGCTTCTACAGAAGTATAAAGGCTTCCCTGCACGTCTTCTGTGAAGTTAAGGGTCGTATGGTGGACTATCCACTGGAGTCTGCAAAAAGCAATTTTTAGTAACTATCAAAATGTTATAATTATTTTGTGCATCTGGATGGACAAAATATTGACTATGTCTTCTCAAAAGATTAGCACAATACCGTCGCAGAGTACCTTCTCTCTAGAAGGTGACACACAGGAGCCTGACAGTGCACGTTCCCCTTCTTCTGCAGGATCAGATTTGTGACTCTATAGGGTTACAGTGCAAACCATAGACTGTTGAAAAGGGCAGAAAAGACCATTTGGAGTTTCTATTTGAAATAACTATTTTTTCGTACTTTTTTCTCTGTGGTCAGATAAAAAGTGAAAAAATCATAATCACAATGGGACATTCAAATTCACTCAAAAAGCATTTCTTTTTCCTGCTGTTCACTTCTCAGTTTCTTGGACTGAAATGGTTCTTTTTTTTTATTATGAAAAGGAGCACACGGTCCTCTGAATAGTTTTGTTCTGATGGGTATAGACTCTGGTTCAAATCCTAAAAATAATTATTTACCCATTCAATATTGAGTGCAAGAGAAAACACCTGGCTAAAGAAAAAAATATGTGTAAATTGTTCTATGGAAGTGTTATTTAAATGAGGAAAAAGACACATTATTCTGAAAAATGCGATTACTATTATTGACAATTGATACCATAGTCTTAAGTATTATTATTTTTGCTCCTCCATTATGACAGTTTCAAAATACTTGTGCAGCTTATAATAATACAAATATGCACATCTTAAGTTATTTGTAAATCATTCCACTTTGCAATAGCTACAGTAGATGACAAAAAATAACATTTTAAATGAATATATTATTTGGGAGATGAAATACTTTGGTAAAAGCATAAAAATGAATTTCTAAGCAGAGTTCAAGCTACCCCACGTGATATAATTTCGTATGGTTGTCATTTCTGCTTTTATTGCTTAGTGAGTGGTGAGACATTGTGTGACTAGACAAGTTTTATCTTACTGGAGGATTTCTGAAGCAGGCTGTTTCACACAGCTTTATGAAATGCCAGTTATTTCCCACTTAAATAAAGTTTCCAATGAGTTTCCTTAGGAAGCCCCCACCAGTCCTTTCACTCCCTCAGAACTTCAAAGGTAGGTTCACATCTTACCTTGAATACTCACTCAATTCTTCTTTACTTGTTCTTTGCTCTATGATGTTTATAGAAATAGGAATTTGGAAACACAAAACCTGTAGTTGGAAGGACATGAGGGCTGAGGTACAAAGCACCATCAAAGGAGGCACAGAGTGGGACAGAACCCTGCCATATGCCCTCTGATTCTCTAGCAGGGCACATTAAGAAAGAATTTAAGTAGGTATCCTGTTGTGCCTAGCCTCTAGAAAAAGATATTGTATAATATGTTCTTTTATGTATTCCTTTTATCACTTTTCTCAGTTTGTGTCACAACATTAATGCTTTCTTAATGTTGGTTTTGAATGTCAGTTAGACTTTTTTTTTTTTTCCTGATAGTTAATAGCTTGACAGAAGTCTTTAAGTTGTGATTAGAGCATGCTTTCTGAGTAAACTACATTTGCTGTCTCTGGTTAATTTTGAATTGTTGGGAAAAATAGGTCTGTGTTTTTGCTGAGAGTTACATTGTAGTTCTGTGCATTGACTGCTAAATCCAAATATGCTACAGTCCAATAGAAGACATAAACATTATTTTAAGGGAAGAAATTAGCTCAGTTGATGGTTGTTTTTCTCTTTAGCATGATTTTTTTTGGGGGGTGAACAACCTCTTAGTGTAGAGGCTGTCATTCATGCACAGAGTAACACCAGCATCCCCATCATGTCAGCTGCTCTTACCCTGTTCATGTCACTAAGGAGTCCATGAGACTTTCCGCACATCAACTTTTTAACTTTTTCCTTTGTTCCACCGTTTTCTTAATTTAGAAATTGACTGACAAATTATATGGTTAAATCACAACATTTGAAAGAACATGCAATAAAATGTCCACGTAAGAAAAGTAGGATTGACAAAAAATATTTTCTTTTTAATTTTATTTTTGTCTTGGCTATTAACAGCATTTTTGCAAAAGTTTTGCATGTTTTCAGTGATGGAAAATCCTGTTATTTTCCAATTTGTTCATTTCCACATCCACAGCAGGCTCTGGATCAAGTGAAGTTTGGTTAAGGAGCTGTATTGCACAAAGGAGATGGGGATAAAAGGTCACATTTCTTTTGACCATGTCCCACCTAATCCTTTTGGCAGCATCTCTCTGCGACTTCAGGAACTTGAAAGAGGAATCAAGCTGTAAGCAGATAATGCTCAGCAAGAATTTAACTGGCTTTTGGATCCAGCCTGGTTTGTAAGGGGTTGTGGAATCCATCAGGCTGGAAGCCGTTATAAATGTGCCTGTTTTCTGCTCTCATAAATTGTGTTACCCCATAACCTGCTGAAATATGCATATGCCACTGAGAATAATCAAGCATAGCATCTTCTCCTCATATTTTAATATAAACTAGCTTATCAGCTGATAAGAAAAAAGATGCATGTCATGTAATCAAGGAAAATGAGATAAATATTAACATATTAAATCACCTCTACCTATAAACATTATTCTGAGCGTTCAGCATTTCAAGGTGAGAATGTCCTTTGTGAAAAGAAGCAAGCTTCTATGTATATAAAAGAAAATTAACTTAGCAAGTAATTTTCTATATTCCCTTTGCAATTATATTTGATATTTGCCTTTGAGTAAGAATTCTGTCTTTCAGAATCTAACTTTTTTCTACCACTCTGTCCTTGGATTATAACACTCTCTATGGTATCCCATTTGTTGCCATGGAAATGAATGTAATGACAGATTTAACATTGTGGATTCTCTGGAAGAAACAATATGGGTGGAAGAGTTGGGTTCAAAAAAGGCAAATATTGAATTTGAATGGGTTTCTTTTGGAATTAATGACTGTCAGAAAAATGGATATTAACTGAAAGAAGAATGGCTTAAAATCTAATGTGCACACAAGATTTTGCATATGTAAGAAAAAAAAAATCTTTTTTTTGTTCTTTTTTTCATAAAAAAGCTGCATTTTGCAGCTTTGACCTCCTAGGACAGTGGTGTTTCACTCCAGCTTGGGAGGAGACTTTTGAAGAGTTGTGTCCTTGAGAAGAGCTGTGTCATCTCTGTGCTTATTCATCAGGAATGGGACTGTGTCAGCCAGCTGTTTTCCTGCCCAGCTGCTCTGCAGAGATTCAGAGTGATGATGGACTTGCCTTTTGTTATATTTTGGGCATTTGGCTAGAGGCGCGTGTGTTGCTACAGAATCATGCCAGTCTGCTGCGTCTCCACACATCTAGATTTTGGGAAGATGCCACAGGCTTACAGCTGTGTCGGATGCAATGGTTGCACAGGTCTCGACAGCTTCTTTGCTGATGATTAGCTTTCACTGATTAGATGTTACTGAGTCATCAGGCAGTAAAGAAAAAGTTCATGCTTTGTTTTCTTTTTGTGATGAGTAACTGTTTATGCCATAGAGTCTGTTAAAATGAGTCCCTCAGGCTTGTGCAAAAACTACTTCAGAAGAAATGTTGGCTTGTTGCTCCTCGAGATGGTTAGTGCCTTCAAGTCTAAGGAAACTTTCAGATTTTCCTGCTTAGGTGAGTGAAACTTGGGGTCTGTATATTTTTCCTCATTTTACCATGCGAATATAGAATCACAGAATCATTGGGTTGAATTGGTTGGGGTTGGAAGGGACGTCTAGAGATCACCTAGTGCAATCCCCCTGCTAAAGCAAGTTCACCTAGAGCAGGTTGCACAGGATCGTGTCGAGGTGGGTTTTGAATATCTCCAGAGAAGGAGACTCCACAGCCTCTCTGGGCAGCCTGTTCCAGTGCTCTGCCACCCTCGAAGTAAAGAAGTTTTTCCTCAAGTTCAGAGGGAATTTCCTGTGTTCCAGTTTGTGCCCATTGCCCCTTGTCCTGAAAAGAGTCCGGCCCCATTCTCTTGACACTCTCCTTTAGATATTGGTAAGCATTGATGAGGTCCCTTCTCAGTCTTCTCTTCTCCAGGCTAAACAGAGCCAGGTCTCTCAGCCTTTCCTCATCAGAGAGATGCTCCGGTTCCCTGATCACCTTCTTAGCCCTCCACTGGACTCTCTGCAGTAGTTCCTTGTCTTTCTTGAACTGGGGAGCCCGGAACTGGACACAGTACTCCACATGTGGCCTCACCAGGGCAGAGTAGAAGGGGAGGATGACCTCCTGTGACCTGCTGGACATGCTCTTTTTAATGCACCCGAAGAGACCATTGGCCCTCTTGGCCACAAGGGCACATTGCTGGCTCATGGTCAACTTGTTGTCCACCAGGACTCCCAGGTCCTTCTCTACAGAGCTGCTTTCCAGCAGGTCAACCCCTAACCTGTATTGGTGCATGGGGTTATTCCTCCCTAGGTGCGGGAACCCACACTTGCCCTTGTTGAACTTCATGAGGTTTCTCTCTGCCCAACTCTCCAGCCTGTCCAGGTCTCACTGAATGGCAGCACAGCCCTCTGGTGTGTCAGCCACCCCTCCCAGTTTTGTGTCATCAGCAAACTTGCTGAGGGTACACTCTGTCCCCTCATCCAGGTCATTGATGAATATGTTCAACAAGACTGGACCCAGTACTTACCCCTGGGGAATACCACTAGCTAGAATGCAGCCGTAATTGTTGCCTTGGGATGCTTTAGGATCATACCACTTACCTAGTCACTAGGAAGGAAGATAGGCTTCATTGTAGCTGTAAAGGATGTCACTTTTTCTAATCACGTAAGGATATTTCCCTTCAGTAGTAAATGAGTAATGGGAAACTAATAAGAAAGGGATACGCCAATTTCTTCTCTCTGACTAACTATGCTCTTTGGGAATGTTAATAACTGTGGAAATGGCATTGGCTCACTTTTCAGGAATGTAATAAGGTTGACTTTCTGATGTCCATTGTATGCTCTCATGGATCAGTGTTACGATCAAGATCTGTGTCTTCCTTTTTGGAGCTGCAAAGAAGCTCCTTACTTCCTTACTGCCTCACCTGGCCATGCGGCTTCTCTTTTTCTACAAGCTCCAAAACATGCAAACAGACTGATTGGGTTTGGAGACCCAAAGCTGTAACATCTTGCTGTGGCACAATAAAATTCCTCATAACAGAGAAATATTCTAAAACATTGATTCTCCATGCGACTTTGTGATTACCTAAATTCAGTTTAGTGCCAATTCTTTGGAGGAACTCTAGTCTTCCTGAATTGACAGGGATGCTTTGAAACTTCAGGGACAAATGTTATCAATGATCTGTCAGCCCTTACAATAAATGTGATGTCATATTTTGATGGCTACAGGCTTTGGATAAGCCTATAACTGACTTGTTCTATGCTTCAGCATCCGCTACTAAGGTAAAAACATCACTTTTCTATTCATATTCTATTTTTAGTAGAATTTTTATCAATCTCCCCTTGAAGGGAACAGCTTTTAACTAGATTTTTTTTTGTTATAATCAAAAACATAATCTTCTGTCATTCAGTCTTAGTTGTCGTCCTGTCATTATGATGATCTTTGATAGATGTAGCTGAAACATATTTAGCATATTTAGTCTTCAGATGCAAAAATTTAGTTCAGTTCAGTGCTACTAGATGGAAGTGCCACAGAGGGTAATCTTATGGAGGCAAGTGTCAATTCTCAATCATTGTTTTCCCAATTTAATCAAAGGGACCTTCAAGTGTTTTCCCCAGCTACTGTTGATATATCTGTCCACAGATATTAGTCTAACTTCTGATATGAACCTCGAGGATAGATGTTCGACAGTCCCCTTAATGTGTTTCAGTGCTCAGCTCCTCTTACTGTTTCACTTGCATCTTCCATGCCGCACTTTATAACACAGACTATTCATCTCCTCTTCATAGCAGTTCTTTTTTTTTTATTTTATTTTATTTTTAAGGAATGTTGTACAGCCCACACTCTTGTCTTTGGACTAACCAGCAGCAGCTCTTTCAGTCTTCCCTCATAGGTAATATTTTCAAGCCATAAGTGATTTTTTTTGTTCACCTCTGGATTCCCTCTAATCTGTGCATGTGTATGTTGAAGCGTCCCACATGGGTCACAATATTTTAGCTAAGGTTTTACCAAAGCTGAAATGACTGAAGGGTTCTTTCACTTCCCTTACAGGCTATACTTCCAGTAGAAAAATATCTACATTTCAGCAAGATTGGAGTTCTTTTTTTCCACAGTAATATTGTACTGCTGATCAATTTTCAGCTTGTGACACACCATCTTGTCCCAGATCCTTCCAAAAAGCAGCTGTTTTGATATCTGTTCTAGGATCTGTTCTAGTCCTTATTTGATTAACCTTGTTATGGGTCTGCATTGGGCAATGTAGTCACCTAGTCCAGCATAGCGTAATCATTCTGGAAGGAGTCCCACCTGTGTGTGCATAGCACAGTGCGACCTGATCAACAGGTAGCATCACCTAAGCTGAAGCCTGTTGTGTGGAGTCCTTAGGAATGAGAGAAACAGAGTTGCTGAGAGCAGGTGATTTGATACCCATGATTATATCTTGAAAATCCCAGTCCCTAGAGCTTAGTTCCGTTATCGTCAAGCCCATGCAGGATTTCAGTCCTGCGCTCTCAAAGTAGTGATTAAATATATCCAAAATGACACATGCTCCCTCTTTGTAAAGGTAAATGCCATCCATGAGATTTATACTCCACAAGAGTTTTACAGTCTACAGTTTTATATCTACAAAAGTGTGCTTTGATCAAGTTAGTGATCTGCATTTTGATGGATCAGACAGCCCTAATTAATTATTGATGCTTTGTATTGAATGTTTTATGACAAATCAGTAAAGCAAAAGCTTTGCATGTGGATATTAAAAACATTTTGATGTGGTTTTTTGGCCAGAGAATTGTATCAAATGGAATAAATTATGTTGAAGACACAGTATTCTAGTAAACTACCTTCAAAGAAAATCTTTTTTAAGGCTTATTTTTAGCACCTAAAATTATATTTTTAATACTCCAACCTACGGACTGCTTTTTTTATAACAGTACAATTTGTGAGATGTAACTCATAGGCATGTGCATCTAGTGTTTTGCCATGCATGTGCAATTTTTCATTTCTGGTGAAGTATTGTGTCAAAACCAGACATTCAGCGAGGAAAACTCGGAGGCCATACACAATCAAAGAGTGAGTAAAAAGTTTTGTGTTAACTTCAGCTTTGGTGGAAAAAAATTCTTCCCTTCTCTCGCAAAGTAAAGCTTCATGAGAAAATGGGAACTGACAGTTGAATGTGCTCACTTCTGACATGATTTCTGTAGCCATATGTAACTCCCAATGAGATCAGGAAAAGAGATTGTTTACTTGCATTAAGTATGCTACACTGATCACCTTACATTTGATGAAAACAGATTCAACCCCGAAGTGTGCTACATGATGTAACATCAAAAAGTTCTGGTTTACTCACTTTTGTTACCCATATTAATAAAACCAAGCTATTTTCATAACTCTGTTCATCAGAGGAATTATTACACTACTACCCAGAATGCTTGTCATGGCGTTTTCACTTTGGGTGTTTAATCGAGTTACAGTGTGTGGCCTCCTATTAAGGAACAAAGAAATTAGTGGTTCCGTTAGTGGATCAAAGCAAACTACTGGGTATTTTCAAGATTAGGTTGTGTAAGGATGGCAAAATGGTGGTGTGACATAGAAACAGTTACTGGAAATTCATGTATCACCTGTTTGTGAGCTTCTGTCCTATTGCAAGAAGCTGTTGTGTAGAGGGGAGAAAGGGAAGTTTTGCTTCCCCTTATCTACCTGAGCTTATATGTGAGCTTGGGGTATAGACTGTTTTGTCTTGGGTTGAAATGTGTTTCTAGAGCCAGAAATCAAGATCTGAAAGAGGACATCTGTTGAAGCCCTGGCTGAGACATGGCTGAGATGCATCCTTGCAGTTTTGTACTCTGGGTTAGACTATATGTGGACACTATGCTTAGACTGATCATTACTTCATTTGAACTTACTGCCTGATGGTTAATGCATTTGAGTGAAAAGAAGAGCTTTTTCGCTTCTGCTGCTGCAGTGGATGGTTACACTGTCAATGCTTTGCTTCGCTTTGCTTTTTCTTCTTCTAGTAACAGGCTAGCACTGTCCACCTTACGTCATTGAGTAACCCCTCAAAACCATTCCCATCAATGGGTAGGAGACAGCTAAATGTTATTTCACTTTTAAAATCATTCTTATACTTTTCTGTTTGATTGTTTATTTATAGTCACTGAATAAAACCCATGAAAATGTCATTATTTGTGTGTGAATGTGAATCAACACATTTGTTTAGCTTTTAAAGGCACAAGAGCAAAGCGTAAATAGAGTTCTTCATCTGACTTCTAGAGAACAAAGGCAGAGGCCCTCTAATTGCTGTAGTCATTTGACTAATTACCTCTTATAACTATAGTTAAGCTGCAATTGATTCTCTAACAATTGGGTGTTACCAGGGATGATGCATATCAGAAAGTGAATCTTTGGTGGGAAAAGATTGCCAAGTTAGGTACACTGTAATTATTCAAGGACAGACAGTTTTGAAAAACAAGCATATAAGAAGGTCAAGCTGAGCAATTATTTTGGTTTAGAAAAACCCTCTCTGGAATGTTATTACTTGCCGTATGCCGTACACAGCCCTGATCAGTGTCAGGAAACAGCCAACAAGCTTATGCTTACAGCTCCTGCGGTCAACCAAAGACATGTGAAGTTGTTAAAATGGGGCAGCTCTCTGACGGTAAATGGGAAGTTCTGAAGATTTCTGCACCAAGTAATAATTTTCAAATGTGAATTAATAACCATGTCTCATAAAGAGCTCAGCACATGGGATTTTCAGTGTTTTTTAAAGTCTGGCCCTAAGTCTTGCAATGGGAACTAGTTTCTTTGAATAGCTGATCTGTAAGACAGGCTAACTGATGGTGGGGCATGAGATTGCAGTTATCAAAAAGTTTTGCTAAAGAATTTGAGTCTTCAATGTTCTCAAGTCATGGTGGAGCTAGAGTTCATGGGCGTGCTGGTGACCAAAA
This sequence comes from Burhinus oedicnemus, assembly GCA_008921705.1. Classification (NCBI taxonomy): domain Eukaryota; kingdom Metazoa; phylum Chordata; class Aves; order Charadriiformes; family Burhinidae; genus Burhinus; species Burhinus oedicnemus. The sequence continues at coordinate 66,391 of VFFE01007622.1, read as the reverse complement.
GTCACAGAGATGCTGGCCTACGACTGAGTATATCTCACCTCCTGTATACTGTAAGAAAAACCATATTAAGCACTTCCATATATATTTTCATTTTCTTCAGATTTAAGGCAAGAAATTTATGACAAGATTCTGGGGATGACTCATTTTACAAATTTTACTTCTGTTTCATTCATGAAGTGGTAAAAAAACCCCACATGTGTGTGCATATATGTATGTGTGTGTATACATGTTGACAAACAATAAGATGGCACAAATGACAAAGCACAGACAACTCTTTTGGTCTTTTTTCATTTTCCAGTGCCAGAGTGGCATCTAGGAGTGTTTCGGAGGTAACATATTGTTTTCTTTTCTCTCTGACTGGCAGTGGCACAATTATTCTAATAAAGCAGGTAAACGTTACACCTCAAGCAAATGGAAATGCATTGAATTAAAGCTTCATATGAAACGTGCTTCTGGAGGCACCCAATGTAGAAACTGGACAGCCCAGAAATATTTTTGGGGGGTGGTTCTGGTCCTCCAGATACATAAAAACCCCAAAGATCATCTGGGGAAAAGAACTGTTGTTGCAGTTGTAGCTGGTATTTTTGGTAGCTTCAACCCTGTGGCTGGCCGTCGGAAGGCGACATCACATATCTGTTTACACAGAGGCAGAACATTGCAAAACATACCTAGACTTTACTGAATATATCTGAATAAAATCCTCAAATCATGTCCCAGCATGCTCTGTGCTCAGATTAAAACATAGTGAAACCCGGGTTTACATTCTCCAGGGGCGCAGATTCCCGTATTTGCACAAACATCTATCTAGTCAGGGGTCTGGAGAGATTATCTCTGGAATACAGTAGTATTGGTTTCAAAATATGACTGACACATCTAATTGGCTATTGATAGAAATGCTGCTTTTTCCTAAAGTGGAAATACACTGACACTAGGTGTAAAGCCTGAGAATGATAAAGCAGGCAGTGAAAATCAGAGGAAGATTGCTTATTTTGTATAATGTTTGGTTGATTTTTCTCTATAGCACCTGGAAAATGTGGTATCGCTGGTAGACTGTTGTAGCAGCCAGAAAGAAATGTCAAGGGTGTTCCAGCCATGGAGATTTACATTTGAGTTGCATATCTGTGTAATACCCTGCAACTATTGATACATAATCAGAGGAGGAATAAGAGTATTCATTTAGGATCTCTGTATATGCATAAAGAAGAATGCTGTATATGTTAGTATTCACTTAGAACATGAGTGCATGTAAATAAGAGAATGGAGTTTGAGTGCACTTCTTGGTAATATTTTTTTTTTTGATACAGAAATGAATAATGCAGAATGATTCTTAAATACTCAAGTAAATCACTGTGTAGCAACAGCACTGCAATAAACAAATTGCTGCTACTGGGAGAGAAACTTATTCTAATCTTAAGCCTTTCTCTATGCCAAGTAAAAAATCAGAAAAAAAAAAGTCTTGTAATAAGCACAAAGACGCCAGTAGAATGGGGAGCAGGCTCTAGGGCATAGCAGAAAGCAGATGAGAGACAGGATGGTGTGTAAAGCTAGGGATAGAAAAAGAGAGGATGCCGCCTCCCAAGCAGAAATGGGTCACATTGGGTGGAAACAAAGCAACCTCAGGACAACAGAAGAGCGACCTGATAAAATGCAATATACTGAAAAGGAAGGAAAAGCTCCGGGGGTGGGGGAGGGAGGATGCTCTGCGTGGCGAACACTGAAGCTGACAAATGAAGGGCAGAGTACAGCCAAACAAGGGGACAAACCTGCAAGTGATTAAATAGACAATTCAAAAGACATTAAGTTCCTGTGGAAGACAGATGGAGTTGACATTAGGAGAAGAAAGCTGCAAATAGAAATGGGAGGAGTAACTGAACTTTGGTTTTCTCTCTGGGGAAGAATTTTATGTAGTCTTTTTTTTTTTTTTTTAAACAGAATTGGCCAGTCAGGTGACAAACTCATAGAGGAATGATGGTTTCTCTTTTGTTCACTTCCAGTAGATCTTTTCTGCGTGCAGATCTGATCTCCGCCCTCCAATGAATCACAAGTGTTTGATACACCGGACGCTTACACTGATTAATTTGTATTAACACTGTTAATATATGTGACAGCTTACGCTGAATATCACTAATAACTGTTTGGTGCAAGTTTACCTGGGTTTACTGTGAAAAAAGATCAGTATGATTTTCATAGATAATTGTATGTTATGGCTGTGCGTACATGATGAGCATTAGAAAGAGACCTCTGCTACACAACTCAGATGTGAGTCCAGAGTTTGATACTCCCTTCTAATTTGTACGTATTCAGTTTTGACTTGGCTCATTATGAATGGAGAGAGCAGCTGCAAAATTCAGATGCTGTTCTAAATTTGGAATCTGGAACTTGCCAGAGGTCAGGGATTTTCAGAGATAAAAGTGAGGTTTAGAACTATCTCTAATAGGAAGATAATATATATTTTAGAAGGAGTGAATCCAGATTTCCTCTCATCTGTGATTTACTAGGTACATGACACTGGAGGTTTTTTATGGAAACTCTGTTTGCATGACCCTCCCTGACAGTTCTGTGTATTGCTTGGATCAGATTCTGATCTTTTACTGCCCTAAATCAGTTGTAAATCTGTAATACTTCTATCAGGCATGAGAATGGAGTAGCATAAGAGAATGAGATGTATGACATATATGAGCATACATGTCGCGTGTGATTATGACATACGGCGTTTGTGATTCCAGATTACTCTTTGCAAGTTGGTAGGGTTAGATCAGGAAAACACTTCTGTACCTAAGGCAGGATTTAGGCAAGATTTAGATATTAAATTCCAAAACTGTAAGCCAAAATGCCTGGTTCAGCTCTTTACGGTTTCCTGAAACTGGGTGCCTGTGTCTTTGACCTCCTGGTTTTTGTAGGTGCCTGAGCAGTTGATGCCGTGTCTTAATTCTCACAGGGATCCCGGCTGGCTGGTGTGCCCAAACCCACCTTACAGCTAGGCAGAATTATGCTCATTAGGAAATACAGAATTTTGTTATTCACCTTTTTATTACCGTAGTCCAGGTCTTTCCATGTCAAACCTAAATGTCAGGCAATATTGTTGGGATCCTGTAGGAGTAAGAGTGGGAAACCAGGAAACCTACACAGCACCACGGAGGTTAACAGATACTGCTTGCTGGTCTTAGCTGACATGTTGGTTCATAGTACTGAAATTTTGTGTTATGCTAGTAAACATTTCATGCTAGTGTGCTTCTGGGAAGGAGAGATACGGGGAACAGTACCCTAAAGAGGCTTTGCCAGGAGGGGATGTGGAGGAGGGCTGTGCTGCGTAGAGGCTGCTGTCAAGCGCTGCTGATCAGTTAAAACCCACACAGGGAAGGGAGCAGACCTCTGCCAGCAACCGCAGCTCTCAGAGATGACTGAAGAACACAGCGTGAATTGCATGCCAGGCTTGCCACATGACACTGCGAAATATCTAACGCAAAGCTGAAACCTGAATCATTCAGGTGTCACCCTGCATATATTTTTCAGGTGCTCCCAATGGGTATGCTGTAGATTTTTGTTTCCTACATCTTGTCCATGATCTATGGCTTATATCAAGGTTTCATGCATTTAAAATACATTGCCTAATACTGCCTTTTTCTTTATAATAACCCTGTGAGTTTTGAATGCAGCCCACCTAGCTGTATTTTAACAAGAATACTTTGATGTTGATGTAGTTCTATGGGAGCACTGACGCTTCTGAATATGTTTCCTCCCTCTTTGGAGAGGTGTTGCCCTCCCTGCTATCCAATAGCAGCCCCCTTTGTCCCTATTTTTCCTGACATTCCAGATATTGTAAAGTCTGTATGCTGATTCTGCAGACTCAGTGCAATTTCATAAAAATTAAATTGCTTTCACACTTCATTGTTTGAAACTGTTCCTGAGTTTACCATCTTGTGGAGGGCAGGCTTCTTGCTTTGATGTGGAGGAGGTGGGTCCTGTGGTAAGTGCTTTCTGGAAGAGGGCAGACACAGGGAGATGTAGCAGCTGATTCTAAGTGGAAGGGTTTGAAATCAATGAAGAAAACTCAGAAAACATCTGAAAACAAAATTGTAATTGATGAAAGAGTCTCAAGATGTGAAAAACTATAGATCTGAACCACTGCAAAGTAGAACTGAGATGGCAAACAGAAATGAAAAGGTGATGGGAGGACTGACTGGCTCAAGGGGCTTGTAACTGGTATAGAAACTTTTGTGTCTGGGTCAGTGGCTTGAATTTGCACAGGCTTACATGTGACTGCTGTTGAAAAATCATTAAAAAGTTCTTTTGTTTATTTCCTTGGGTTGATGCCATGAGTATCATTATGATACTCTGTCTATGTTATTTTTGACAGCTGGTACCCAAGACTTGAGGCCAGATTCACAAAGATATTTAAATGCTTAGTGTGCATTAAGCATGCTTATGGTGCAGTTAATCACATGCTTAAAATATGTGTATAACCTTAAATTTCAGTCATGTCTGAATGAACCTTGTATTATACTTGTCAATTAAGCAGGACTATCAATACTGTGTAGGGTCCTAGTGAGTATGGTTGGTCTACACTCCCGTGCTTATGCCAGTCTAGCCATAAACGTAACTGTCCAAATTTATTGGTTGAAGTCAGGAGTACACTGAAAGCAATGGACTTCTTCTTTACTTTGTTATCGTTCATAAATGTACAGTTATTTTTCTGGTTTGTTTTCTATTAATTCTCTTTGTGAGAATTACTGAGTTGAAATTTTTAGGCTGTCTTGAATTTCAAAGGAAGTTGTCTATACCTATGTCCTGGTTTGAGGTAAAGCAGGACCAGTTTTGTTCAGTAACTTTACTTGTTAGCTGGGCCTCTTCTAACTGCTGAAATTAACAGCATGTTGTGCAGGAAACCGTTCGTTCTCAGAGTGATAAGACCCATGTTTATGGCTGATGCCAAGGAACGGTATGCAGAGAGGCTCTGGCTTATACTTATTGCTATGGCAACCAAGGACAGCCAACTTTGCTACTTGCCCCGTTGGAGGGTCAGAAGCGGAAAAGCGTAGAGGGGTCACACCTGCGGGGAGGAGCAGACAAGACAGGTGACCCAAAACTGACCAACAAGGGTATTCCATCCCATCTGCCTCATGCTCAGTATATAAGCTGAGGGATCAAAGGGTCAGCCTCTTTTTCTTTCAATGGCCGGCGTCCTGGGAGGACTCGGTCTCTGCATCTACCTTTGATCCTGATCCTGATCCTGATCCTGACTCCAGATCCGGAATCCAGTTCCTGTCCGTCACTGAGTCCAGTCTGGGACTTCCCCTGAGCCTGCTGGTGACGTGATTGTCATCCTGGGAGCTTGATACGGCTTTGTATATTTCATTTCCTATTAAACACTTAAGTCTCTCTTTTTCTCTCTTTTCTTTCCCCTCTCTTTCCTGTCTCCTGAGCGGAGCAGGAGAGAGAGAGAGAGCATCTGTCGTTCCATCGGATTGGGCCAATCTGGCCCAAACCACGACAGTAATTTAAGTATTCATGCAAATCTAGAAACTGACAGTTGAATCTGTTTTCTTCTACTCTGTTTATTTCATTGGCTGAATAGAGTTGTAAGCTAAGATTTCACATATCGCTTATAATTCGTTTCTCACATACAATGCATTTATTTGAAATTAATGTTCATGACTTGGAAGCCACCCTATAATAATGGTAGATCTGAAAGCATGACAATGAGAACAAATTTTTGACACAGGAGTGTTTGCTGATAAATTGCCTGAAAGCTTCACAAGTGACTAGTGAGTTTTCTTGATGGGTAATATCACGAGCAACATCCTCTTTAAAATAACGGAAGCCTTGAGTATACGGTGTAATGGATATTTTAAAGGAGGTAATGCATCCATACCTCTACTGGGTATTATCATTTATTATGAGGAACCATTTTCATATGCAATATAGACATTACTCAGAAGTAATCAGTAGCTTTAGATTTTCTTTTATATGGAGTCAGGTGGCAATTAGAGTTAAACCAAATGTCCATGTGCTGTTGTCCAAGATACAATCTTAATAACTGGTGATCCTGGAAAGAACAGGAATTTAGAGAAGTGCTAGTTCAAATGGTATTTCAAAGAGTTAAGGAATGTAATCAGTGCTTGAGGGCAATATGTAGATCTTCAGAGAGAGAGAATCTTATCAAGAGTAGAGCAACAAATATAATTAGTCGCTTAAACAGACTTGGTAAGAAAATTTAACAATTAAGACAAACTTACAGATCTTAAAATGTAAATGTTTGAGTTGAACGTGTTTGTTAAAGCCTTCAAACGTGCAACCGACAAAAAACTTTCAAGTACAAATGGAAAAATAGCAGTTTAAATGACTGTAAAATGAAAATAGAGCATAGTAACTCCTTCTGTCTAAAGGTACCTAGGCAAGAAAATGGAAATATTTGTTTCTTTGAGAAAGCCAGAACAACAATCACACTCATAGTGCTAGGCTGGGGAAATTGCAAGAGGGATCATCTGGGAAGATTCTTGTCCTAAGAGTGACTCAAAGCCAAGAAAACAGACTCCCAAACCTGGAGCGAGTGTCCCACGTAGAGCCTTGCTGGTCCTGGTCCCAAGGTGCCAGATGGCATGTGGCCGGTTCAGCTTGCAGGGGAGGTCGGTCCCCCACCAGCAGAGTTAGCTGGGAACATTTTCAGTTTCTTGGAAATCCTTAGAGGAATTACTTACAGGGGAACGTTGTCTTCATAATACTTTCAGTAGATTTCCTTGTGTGTTTCTCTTGTATTTGCTCTAAGAAATTTTGAAGTTTCAGTGTAACCTATAAACCTGTAGTAGTTATTCTTAGATCTGCTATAGGTAAATATTTTGTCCTTGGGATAAGTAAGAAAGCAAAATGAAAATCATAGCTTTAAAGATCCCACTGATTTTCATGGGATTAGATTAATTTTTTGATCCTGTTGACAAAATTGAACCTGCAATAGCAGTCATTAGTAATTGCGGGAGAAATGACTGGATTATTCATTTCTTCAGATTAAGACTGCAGGTGAAATAGATTTATGGTACCATTTAAAATTCAATAGCAGTATGATGATTTGCTCTTTATAGCCATTGAAAAATTTCTAGAAAATAACCACACTAGTTCTGCAGATTTACAGAAACCGGCAGTGATAAACCTAAAATAAAATGCTGCCTAATCTGAATACTTGGGGAAAAAATGCTTTCCTTGCATTCAAAAACTGGTGAGAAGTAAACTAGCTAATTTTCTGAAACTAAGAACTCCACCACAATTTTATTTCCTACAAATGGTTTAGATGACAAATGACAAAATTTATAGTCTATAGAAAGAAATAGCTAAGAAATAGCTGCCTTGTAATGGCAAACATAAAAGCAAAATGGAGTTGGGTAATCATTTTCCTTTTAGAGCTGGCCACAACTGTAAAGAATCTTAATTCACTGCTATTTATGTTGCTAATGTTTGAATGCATATTAACATGGTACTATGATGATAAGAACCACAAATAAAAAGGAGATTACTGAGGGCATGTTAGGAATTTGTTTTTTCCACTCCTAATTTTAGCTACAAAGACCAGTTTCTAAACTCTAGTTTCCTTTACTCTGCAGCATTTGTGTTAGTAGAAGTCCCATGGAGTTTGTTGCAGCGAGCTGTTGTGACCTTCATTCAAACACTGATTGTTGTCAGGTTTTATAAGCTTTGCTGAGGAGCCAGGGACCCATGGGACCCCACAGCATCAAGCCCCTGGGTTAGTGGGGTATATTATGAGAAAATGCAGAATTACAGTGTTACGCAGTGAGAGGAGAACTGTGAATGGGGAAAGGAAAGACCTTGTGCTTCAGGGCATAATGTTGTCTTCAACCTGCAAAAACCAGAAAGAAACTTTAATTGTAGCTCTTTCCAGTCTTGCAAGATACCCTGTGAAAGGAAAATGTCTGTGATAACGGTTGGTATTGACAAGGGCCTAACACAGTAGAGAGAGAAACTGAGGCTGCTTTTTAGGTAGGTGCCTACATGTTTCTTCAGACTCCTCTAAGCCACTTCTAAATCATGTTAGACAAATTCAAATTATTCAATAGAACTGAAAGTGATGATTTCCAAAGTACAAAATGACAAATTTCAAGGAACTTGAGCATTTGGAACACTCTGTTTTATATGTTTAATTAACTTAAAAAACTAACACAACAAAATGTAGGTAGCATTTGGAGTTCCCAGCACACTTGCATGTAAGAAACTAACTGATTTATTATAAATGAGAGTCCCAAAATATTCCTGACAGAGTAGAGAGGACAGCATATCTGCCATCAATAATAGCACCAGGCACTGACACAGAATGACCTGTGCTTCTGCCAGCACTGTTGAATAATAAAAACTTTCTAGGGATGGAAGCAAAATCCTCTACTGTGGCATATCTCTATGCAGTTCAGGAACTTTGATGAAATGAAGTGGATCTTTAGATTTTTAGATTACACCATTAGCACGTGATATCCCACCACCATTCGGTTACCTACCAAAGTATGTACACTATGTTGTCTCCAGATTTCATTTCACACTTTCTATTCGAAATAGTCAATAAAAGGATATTGCAGTTTATTCTGCTACATTTGGTCTTGCCAAGGAAAAAAAAAGGCAAAAAATCCTTGAACTTTTAAAAAATTTAATCCACATAATTTTTCTATCTAAAATTTATCTGAAAGGAAGGTTGACTGTTGTTGTTAAAGCTTCCTTGAGCAGCTGTCTGTGCCAGCACTATTTGACTTCTACCTACTCAAGGTCCTTTAGGTCACCAGACTATCAGACTCCCGTTTAAACTCTGCTCACAGAGAAGTTTATGAAAATGTCACCAGACAGTTCCAATACACCGCTAAGTAATTCATAAATGTTTCCTTTCTTAACACTTCCTCAACTTTCTGTTAATGTCTCTCAGCACAGATTAGTTGTGTACACAGCTGGTGATGTCCTGGTGTGGTGCTGCAGGGTGCCACTGTGAAGGTTGAGGTGTGAAGTCATGTGGAATTTGAAATCCACCTTTTGTGAAGGGCTGTCTCCAATCCAGCTAATGCAGAGGCGTCCTAAAGAATGTGCCTTAGGCTGGATGAATGGCGTAGGAATTGTGGAGATGGAGATTGAGCGTCCTAAATTGAGGGTATTCTCTTAAACTCAAGGTGTGATGGCCTTTTGAACTGCAGTTCCAGCATTTTATCTTTTTAAACATGAGCTTAAAACTGGCTACACAGTCACACCTATAACTCTGAAAAGGCATGTGCAAAGTAATATCAAATCACAGAAAAACATTGACTGTTTTCAAATTTTTGTAGAGGTTCTGCTAGGACTTCCTTTTCCCCAGAAGGAAGACATACAGTTGAAAGCATCAGTCTTCCTGACCTGGCTTCCACACCATGTAGACCAGAAATCTGCAGGTTTTATGTTTTTGCTAAGCACATGCTTAAAAAAAATAAATTAATTTACTGAACTGGTAGTTGAGCAGTTTGTCTATCCCTAGTCAGCAAATGAAAGGCATACCTAATACCCACAGCAGCTATTTAATTAAAAGTTTCCCACATAGGTAAACTACCAGACCTCCTTTGGTTTAAAAAAAAAATATTCTATCACAGATGAAAAACTACATTATATTTGTTCAGTTTAAGACTTGTTTTTAGATGTGCAGTGTGAGTTTGTTTGGAAGTGGATTGCAGTGACAGTGACAGCATGCTCCGTGCTGATCTTATCCAGCACCACAGAAGCAAATTAGATCTTGCTGAAATGAACCTGTTTTATCCTTGATGCTTCAAAGGGATTCAGTTTCTCTGAATATTTCTGCCAGAGCAACCTTTATATGAACAAAGCTGTTCTGTAAAAAGTAGCTTTCACAGAAATGGCAAATACACGTAAAATCAGGATATACATAAATTGAAAGAATGGTTAAACCTTCTGTGCCAGGCTTTAATTGAGCTCTAAAAAAAATATTTTCCTACTTGATAATCATCAACATTTCCAGTACTGCGACCTCACCCCAGTTAACTCTTGGTTAACTAACAGTCATAGATCTCAGGGGAACAACACAGAGGCAAAGATGGTCTTGGAAAACAAGCTTTTTACCTTATTAACTAATTGAAGCTGACAGTATTCAAGATCCCATCAGACAGAAGTCAGTGTCTTTGTGGGTCTTCTCATAGTAGTTTACTTTTCAAAACTTTGATTTGTCCTTTAGTACATAAAAGTCTCAGGTATGAGCACTGCAGTGATCAATGTTTGGAGAGGAAGAGTGGGATTAAAGTATCTGGTTTATTTTCTTTGCATCTCTAAAACCTCAGAGCTTTTCTGTGCCTCTCTTCAGTGAAAAAGGAATAGATGAACTCATGGCTCTTGAAAAGCCCTTGAAGACTCATGGGTAGTAAGCAGAAAAAAGTAAGTTAACGTGGTTATTCATTGACATAAAGAACAGTGTAGTTGAAGTACATCCTCCAAAAGTGCATATGCATAACTATTTGGCTTCAGTCAACTATAATGATTATATTGCTATGCTAAATTAGTTTTATATTGGCACAAGTAAACCCTAATTTAATTTATAGTGCCTTTTGGTAACAGATCCCCTAAAATGTAGTGCTTTGAATTGTACACAGCTCATGTTTGCCTGTTTCTGCAGTATATTTGCCCAAAAATCTCTTGGAAACTCTACAGATAAGATTTGTGAAAAAGACCCGGAGGGATATTATTTATGAGTTTTCCTTCCTCTTCAGGTTTTCCAAAATACAGAGGAAATGCTGAAGACCTACTGGATATTACTGTTTCTGCAACTGCTGAGCACGTATTGGTTGGCTTGTCCAAGGATCTGTAGTTTGTGATTTCATTAACGTTCACCTCAAAATGAATGAACTGTGTTTTCAGACAAATTCAACAGGGCATGTTGCTTTCTACGCTGTATAAGAATTTAATCAGAGAGCCAATTTCTTTCTCCAACTCTCCTTCGTTCACAGCTTCCAGAAACGTTTACAGCAAAAGTTCAAATCAGTTTCTGTGTTTCTGCTTCCTTAGCTGGGTGTTTCTTGTGTGCAAGCAGTAAACATCTACGCGTATCAGACATGTTTCCTTTTCCAAGTTAGATTGTGTAGGGTATAATATAGTGGCATTGTAGCAAGTGTCCAATGCAAGATGATGTAGGAGAGGGAGATGATTTCATTTAAAGACAAATATAATCTCACTCACATCCACCCTCTCCCATGCATAGATGTGTACCAGGACATGTACCCAGGTGGTCTGAACAGGACTTTTGCAATAAAAAAAGAGGACAAGAGATACTGCCCAGCAAATCTCTAATGTATGTCCTGGGTTCTTAGGCTGATGACCATGTGTTTGTTTGGGAGGTCTTTCTCCACCCATTAGGATCTGATGGCAGTTGTGATCTTCTGCCTCTCCGTTCTCTCCCACCTCTTTGAGTCATCAGGATTTTTACTCACAGTCCTTTGCCTCCTGGTTCACCTGTCCCAGGAAGCTGCATATCCTCCTGAGTGCTGGGCTCTGGATGACCTGTTAGTCCAGGAGCCATCAGCACCTGCCTCTCCTGCAACTGCGCTTCTGTTATTGCTCCCATTTCTTCTCCATTGGTATCAGTCTTCATATTTCTGTTAAGATTCTGCAGTTATCAGCATCGTTGGCGCTATGTTACCATATGCAGAGAGGTGGTTCCAGGCCAGCTGATCCACCTGGGGTGTGCAGCCTTTTACTGCTCAAGTATTCACAGCCCATTTGCACCAAAACTGGAGGATACAGATGCAGTTTTAACATTTCTTCCACAAATCAAGTCTACCTTAGAAAGTTTTGCAGATTGCCATGGTTTCAGTTGGGATAGAATTAACTTTTTTACTAGCAGCTGGTATAGTCCTATGTTTTGGATTTGGGATGAGAAATACTTTTGACAGCACACTGGTGTTTTTAGTTGTTGCTAGGCAATCAAGGCCCTTTCTGCTCCTCACACTGCCCCACCAGCAAGTAGGCTGGGAGGGCACAAGAAGTTAGGAGTGGACACAGCTGGGACAGCTGACCCCAAGGGACCAAAGGGATATGTCATACCATGTGACATCATGCTTAGTATATAAATCTGGGGGAAGAAGAAGGAAGAGGGGAACATTCAGAGTCATGGTGTTTGTCTTCCCAAGTAACTGCTACACATGAAGAAGTCCTGCTTCCCCGGAGATGGCTGAACACCTGCCTACCAATAGGAAGCAGTGAATGAATTCTCTGCCCGATCCCAACTGGGGCAAATGAACGAGCAGCTGCATGGTCCTATCTGCTGACTGGGGTTAAACCACAACACAGATAGAGGGAAGCTTTTAGATCAATGATAACAAAACCAAATCTCCACAGTTTTTAAAATATTCTGCCTGCCTGTCTGTCTAAAAAGTAGATTAAAGGACAGTTTTGAGTTACCGCAAGATGGTGCCTGAAAGAATTCACTCAACCTGGGTGAAAATACATGCACTTTGATGTGAATTAAAAAAGAAAAATTAAATTGTATGAAGTGAGAATAAAACTGTAGAATGGGATCTTGGCAAAATTGACAAGTTTTCCAGAATAAACAGTTTCCCTCTAGGTATTTTAAGGTCTATAATAAACAGTACTGTTACATAATTATAAATAACTTAATTAGCTGCCAGAGCTGATTAAAAACTGTTTTTATAAATCAACTTTAAAAAAACCTCACTCCCTTGCTACTCTGCTAAACTGATAATACAGAAGAAGTGATTTCTTTATTAAACTGACGTCTAGTGTTTCACCGGTACAAAATCTAATTTTGTGTTAAGTATGCAGAGAAGTAACACTCCTGGAAATAAGACGTGCAGCTCTTCCATAACTGTCCAAGGACATGCTGTGCTACCTCTGTTTCTTGTGCTGGGCCAAGGTTGTTGCCTATCTGCTGGAGGAACAGGAGAGCATTCATGGTTCTGGAGGTCCATTGCACCATCCTGCTGTTGCTTTGTCTGCTTGCATTGTACCAGTGCCTTAAAGCTGTTCTGTTGTTGTTTCAATGGAGTTTAAGGGGGAGAAAAAACCAACCCTGTTGCATTACGTTTTGGTCAAGGAAGGTTTTCCACTCTTTCTCCAGCCCCTTTCCAGCTCCTGGGTGTTGTGCTATTTGAGGAAATGGAGTACGAATAGGCCTGTTAGACACAGTTACGTACAGGGCAGCCTGCAGTCAGTACAATCCTTTATCTTTCCCGCGCATCTGGTCATTAGCTCAGCTCCCGTACAGCAGGGATGCCCAGCTTCTATGTGCTACATTACTTTGTGAGTCACCTGTATGTTTAGTCTTCTGTGAGTAAAGTGAAGGTGTTTTGTATCCTCACCTTGTTTACTCTCATTTATGTCTTATGACCATTTATTCAAGTCTCACAATTGCCCTTTCATTTAAATGTTTTTAAGCACTGATATCATATAAACATATGAAAAAATATAAGCATCGTTCACACAACCTTATTATTGGGGCATTAGGGCAGAATAATTCCTGCTCCTGCTGCCAACAGGCAGGTGAAAAGAGATGAAGTTTATCAGTAAGGCCTTGGACTGCTACTGTGATCGAGAGGCATTTGGTGTGTCTGAGAATTTATCTTCCTATCTGGTCTGTTAGCCTTCAAAGTAGCTAGTACAAAAATGTTACTATCTTGATTTTGTTTCTCCTGCATGCAGTGGCACCATCTTAATCTAGTTGATCAATTATCCTCAGGGAAAAGAGGGCAAATACTAGAGTTTTCATATCTGTACTGGTTTAAAGAAAGGAATCAGCACTTGATAATTAAAGGACTATTTAATTCAATGAATCTGAGAAATAATTGGGTTGCTTACTTCCAGTTTTAAGAGAAGAATAAGTCTCTAGAAACTTGTCTGACTTCAAGACAAAGAAAATTGACCCAATAAAAACCACACTTTGACCGGTGGCATATTTTTCTGTTATAGTTTTAGGGGCAGGGGAAGGAATCCTTTCTTCAACAAGGTGATAGTATCGGTTTCTAAATGCTTTACAAGACAAAATGTATTTATTGGCATAGATTTAAGTGATCTCCCTTTTTTTTCCAGACTGAAAAAAGGTGCCATTAATTTCATGAGCCACAGATGATCATTTTGTTACAAGCATCAGCCTCTGAACTTCTGATCTTGGGTTGTATTCCTGGGTTTGGGAATGTTCTTACTGGTATTTCTACAATTCTTTTTGAAAAAAGAAGCAAATTAAAAGAGAAGACAAGATGAATTGAAAGCCACAGAAAAAAAATCTTACTGTAGAGCGGAATGTGTTTATTTTCTTTTCATATGAGTTTCTGTCTGATTATCCTCTCATTCTTAACCCCAAGGAAGTTAGTACCTGAAGTTAATTACCAACGAATATTGGTAAATAAATATCAGGGGCAGTAGCATGGGAAAGAGATGCAAGAACTCGATTCTTACATTATTAATGGACAACTTGGCATTCAGAATTCAGGGTGTAGCTCTGGAGACATGGAGGTGGTTGTGTTTTATTTTTATTTCCCCAAGCTCAACCCTCTTTGTCGCCAAAAGTAAGTTTCTGTTCCTCAGATATTCAGCAGCGCTGTTTAATAATTCAGTTTACCTGAACCTAGGACTAAAATAAATACATATAAGTGAATGGAACTGCTCAAAACCTGTGTGTTGGGGCCTTTATTGTACCTTACAGCACTGTAAAGGAACGGTTATGCTCAAAACATTGTAGGCAAGGAGGAAATACACCTTACGTATATAGACAAGGATTTATCATAAGGACAATTGAAAACTTAACAGTTTAAATGAAGAATGATGTTCATTTTCCTGCTTTCGTCTTCCTCACACTAGGATCCAGGTGGGATCATTTTTATGTTTGCTATTACACTTTTACACCTTTTTATTTCTTCATTGATCTGCAACTCATGTAATTTCCAAATGAACTTACTGCATATGGTTCCTTGTACATGTGTTGGATACTTTTTCTCTATTTTCTTTGTTACCACCAAAACCTATTTTCTCTAGCTCCATGTCTGCATGTCTTTAACCATGGATTGGTTGTTTACAGCCATGGGGACTCCAGTGCTAGGTCATGTCCCATCACAGAATCACAGAAACATTTTGTTATGAAGAGACCTTTAAGATCAACAAATCTAGCTGTTAACCTAGCACTGCCAAGTTACTGCTAAACCGTGTCCCTCAGCACCACACCTACACATCTTTGAAATACCTCCAGGGATGGGCACTCAACCACTTCTCTGGGCAGCCTGTTCCAATGTTTGACAACCCTTTCTGTGAAGGAATTTTTCCTAATATCCAATCTAAACCTCCCCTGGTGCAACTTGAGGCCGTTTCCTCTTGTTCTATCACTTGTTACTTGGGAGAAGAGACCAACCGCCACCTCTCTACAATCTCCTTTCAAGTAGCTGGAGAGAGCGATAAGGTCTCCCCTCAGCCTCCTTTTCTCCAGGCTAAACAACCTCAGTTCCCTCAGCCCCTCCTCGTAAGACTTGTTCTCTAGACCCCTCAACCGCTTCATTGCCCTTCTCTGGACACGCTCCAGCACTTCAATGTTTTTCTTGTAGTGAGGGTGCGGCCTCACCAGTGCTGAGTACAGCGGGCCAATCACTTTCCTAGTCCTGCTGGCCATGCTATTCCTGATACAAGCCAGGACACTATTGGTCTTCTTGGCCACCTGGGCACACTGCTGGCTCATATTCAGCTGGCTGTCGACCAACACCCCCAGGTCGTTTCCTGCCGGGCAGCTTTCCAGCCACTCTTCCCCAAGCCTGTAGCGCTGCATGGGGTTGTTGTGACCCATGTGCAGGACCTGGCCCTTGGCCTTGTTGAACCTCATACCATTGGCCTTGGCCCATCGATCCAGCCTGTCCAGATCCCTCTGTAGGGCCTTCCTACCCTCAAGCAGGTTGACACTCCCACCTAACTTGGTGTCGTCTGCAGACTTACTGAGGGTGCACTCGATCCCCTCGTCAAAGTTGTTGGTAAAGATATTAAAGAGAACAGGTCCCAGCACTGAGCCCTGGGGAACACCACTTGTGATCACTCCATGCCCCCTCTCCTCTGCACCGCATCCTGTGTCTCCCCTTCTCTGACCCCCAGCTCTTGTACCAGCCTGTGTTTCTCCGCAGTGTTATGCTGTTAGCTCTAAATATCTCACTCTGCATAGAGCAACTGCTTGTTAGTGCTATCTATACCAAACTAGGGTTGTAGCTCACAAAGATAAACAAAAGTAAAATAAATTAGCCACAGATGCCTGGTCAATTAGGAAAATTGTTGTGACAGTTAAACCAAGTAAAACAAAGCTGCAGGCAGGAACAAGAAACACTGAGACAGAGCAAGCCTGATGAGGCTCTGTCCTGAGGCCTTGGAAACTCAGTACATAGCTTATGGCCTGTTACTAGCAACGGTAGTACTGTATTATGGTTTCAGAGGATACTATCAAAAAGGACAATGATAAGCTTATGGCATAAGATCACTAGTTTCATCTTAGAAATATAGTGCTTAAAATAGTTATACTTAAATATAGCCATACAAAATATGAAAACATGAAAACTTTAAGATATTTGTTCCTCATACAGAAATCTGTAATTTCTTTAGATGGACATTCCCAGCTATAAATTATATTGTGATGCAGGAAAGGCTGACGACATGTACAAATGCTGATGAAATCAAACCAAGTGGTTATTGTAACAGCTCAAATACTGAACTGGACCCAGCTACAGTTAAATTTTAATGACTACAAAATTTCAGCTCAAAGGAGTTGAAATGGAAGTTTAAGATACCTTAACAACTATAAACCTACTTGCACAAACCGTTATTTCTGGTGTATTTTAGTGCTTGCAAACCAGGATTAGCAGCAAGTGATCTTTCCATGCAGGGTACAATACATTTTTGTCTTTGATCTGAACCTGACACATGTGAGTCAGGCAGCAGGGGCTCGGCATGTATGGATTGAAGGACCGATGAGGCAAACTCAAAATCCATGTCAGCCAGAGCTTCCCACCGGAGTGACAGAGCCGTGGTGTTGCTACAGATTATACACACTTTTTAACAGGGCACCCATTATACCAGAGCATTCACCCAATATTGAGTTGACCTACAGCTTTTGGTAAGCTCAAACCTAATAAAAGATTAAGCTTTTTGAAATGTCAGAGTTTATGAACAGAAAGAAATAGAAATGAATGGAGAAGAGCAGTGACTGTATTCCTTCCATTGCTGGGGCTAGGGAGTTAACCATGGAGTTACTGCATAGGAGAAAGAAAAAAAGGTTCAGTAATATTATGGCAAACTTTTAAAAGAAATAGTTGAGTTTGATGACAGCCTAATGACCAGCCATGACAGGGGAAGAAGTTTGGTAGCACTCCAGCTGTACTTAGCACTTATTAAATATACTTCAATCAGAGTTATCTAGAGAAAAGTAGTTTTGCTCTTCAGAGTTTTGGTAAAAGAGGAAAAAAATAGTAATTGTACAATGTCTTCCACGTTTCTTTAGTCTGTCTGATACTGTGGTATCAAGAATAATTATGATGTCCAAGCAGGTAGTTTATTTATTGTCTTCCATGTTAAAGAGAGAATTATTTTCTCAAGACCTGATTCCTCTTTCTGACCTCTGTTGAAAACACTGGTCCTGATGGTTTGTCCAAGTCATAACTTACCTTTCAGGAAGCTTAATTGTGAAGTATCCTACATTAGTTAGCAAGGAAGGACAGACCAAAGTCTGAATTACTAACATGTGTCTCCTGAAAAATTGCATCAATTCCTTCCATTGTCCCAAGTTCTCTTTTTGGTTAGGACCATTTACTTTCTCAGCGACACAGCACCCATCTATGGAGCATGAATAACAACAAAAACCAGTGAATTACAAGAAGACTGTGAGGTACTGATATGGTAATGTGCTTTTTCTTTCCAACTACAGTTAGAGTAGGAGGTGCATGTACATATTTAGGAGTTATAGCTCAAAGTGCATTCTCAGCTTGGTTTATACTACTGGAAAATACTATAAAATAGCAGCAGCTATTTTAAGTAACCCATAATCTACAAAAGAGGCATGGGGAGAAGGCATAGATGGTTGCCCGGAAACTGTAGTGATCATCAAGATCAAGTAATAAATAGAACAAGTCTCTCCTGTTTTCCAGCTCTGTTTGTTCTGGTTCATGGCAGAGCCCCAGAGTCTCCTGGGATGTGTTCCAAGCATACTCATTGGCTTTCCAACATGTGATGTTTAGAAACCCTATAGCAAGCCTTCTACTCTTCATCCAACATTGGGCAAGTTACCACAAAAGGATAAGGACCAAATGGAGGTGGGCAGGTGAGGAACACAGTGAAAGCCTTCTGTTTACCGGCGTCCTAGCTAGGTTTGTTCAGAAATACCACCGGATTAATTCTGGTGCTATCTGTCCCTTCCCTTAGACAGGAAAAAGCAGGAATAGAGTTCAATTTATAAAAAGACACACTATACAATTGATGACTGTCAAAGGTAGATTTTGATAAGAAATAATAGAAAGGTCAAAGTTGAAAATGCAACAGCTAATACATCGTTTTCACAGAAACTAAGTAGCTGCTATAGGTTATCATGGACATCTGTAATAGTTTCAGTCTAGAAATTGTGGGTAGTTTAAGGGCAGACTCTTGTCATTTAGGTCTTTCTGTGATCTATTTACTCATCCCTCTGGCAGAGTAATAAAAATTCTTCTTCTCTAGAAGTCATATAGAAAATAACAAATATGAGAGTAATGATGTGACATTCTGTCATAGCCTGTGATTTGTTAGATAGCCTTTCTGTGGACAGGTTTTGGAAGATGGTATTATATAAAAATATTTGCAAAAGGAAGCTTTACTCTTCTTAAGCCGTTTTCCAATAAATCATATGTAGTCTTTGGACTTTGTCTACTGAATGTTTTCCTGGAACAGTGACGTTCCATCTCGTTTACAACCATCCTAAAAAGCTGTTATAGAAATTATAGTTACCTGCTAACTCAACTCTGGATAGTAGTGAAAAGATACTTATTTTGGTCATCAATAATACATCGTGAACTGTGGCAAGGGGGTAGAACTAGATGATCTTTAAGGTCCCTTCCAACCCAAACCATTCTATGATTCTAACGGTGAGCAATTAACAATACATCATGTCTAGTGAGGCTCTGGAGGAGCAACTCTCCCTCCTTTGTGACAAAAACTTCACAGGTGCTGACAATCAGGCTTAAGCAGGGCTTGACCCAAAGGATATGGAGAAAGTTCAAGGCTAAACTCTCAAGAAGGGGTTTCTGACAGGGCTTTGACAACAAAATGACTCTCCTTAGGAGAGAAAACCTGATTTCAGCATGACTGAGACAGCACTGTTGTTTGGACTACAAGAGGACAGAGCTGCTTTTCTTTTGTCTGCATTTGAAGAAATCAGGTTATAACAATGTCCTTAGAGTATCTTTAGCTTCCTTTTGCTGTAGACAAGAAGTTAAGACCGATCTGTACTTGTTTAGGAACAATCTTTAAACCATGGCTTCTTCATACTACACTGTGCAGATATTTGCTAGGCATTTCATGTAAGTTTAAGTTACTTTTTCCCATAAAATGTATAGTCAGGTTTTTATTTTTTGATATTTATAATCTGGAGAAGTAGAGATGACACATTGGCAGGACTGTGTCACGGGTTGTATGCTGCTCTGTCTTCCTTGCTGCACAAAATTTGAGAGGATGAAACTCAGCAAAACTGAATCCCTTTGTAGTATAATGCCTCCTGAACCACCAATTTAGACTTAGGTTAGAAGCTTTGTCTTGGAATAAGTTACAACTTGTAACAATGCCATAATATCATAAAAATTTGAGGATATTAGAGTTTTGCTTTTACTTCTACCAAAACATGTTTAACTGCAAAAGTGGTGATTTGAGGAGGAATTGGGGAAAGAGAGGCTGATACCTCAGCACCTTTAAAGTACCTTTGTTCCAGAAACTGGGAGTTCAGCATTTTCCAAAGAAGAAAGTTGGCAAGTTGGCCATCAGAAACACAGGTATCCAAAATCACTCTGATTTTGTCACTAATCTAATCTTGTGTGCTTTAATTAAAATTTAATCTTTCTTTATATTGCTACCAAATACTTCTTTGATTGTGGTTATTTTTCAGGTCACTAAATTCTTTCAGTTTGTTGTAGCTTTGATTGTTTTATTTGTCTGAAATGTGCAACCGTGGTTTTGATTTTACTACAGATAGCAATAGACAAGGAATTGGGGTTAGATTTGAGGGCCAGAGTATTTGAAGGGAACCCTGAAATTGCCGATGTCTGAGGATGCCTCTCATATGCATTTTAGAATGTAAAACATTGTACTAGACTTCTATCAAATGTAGAACAGATTAGAAAAAATAGAATTTTTATCCCGTGGGAAACTTCTTAGAACAAGTGTATAGAATTGTGAAATGTAAGGATTTATCCCATCTGCCCCTTCCTCAGTAGCATATTTACTCCGTGTAGTTAGGGCAAAGAGGGAGAATAACAGCCTGAGGGTTATTCACCTGTGAAGCTCTCCCTTGACGGGGCCTCTGCAGGAAATTTCACATTAGTGTGCATTGGCAAGTTCATGAATGACACCAGGGAAATGACTCACCTCCAGGAGTCTATATCTGTCACTGAGGAAGATGGAAGAGTCGAACTCTTCTGACTGAAGGGATAACAAACTGCCGAACGGCTGGTGGCCAGCTGCCAGCAGCTGCCCAGGAGCACAGCTGTCGTGGAAAAGTCTGTAAGAGGTTCGATCTACCAGCTGGGCATCTTGGAAAGCTAAACATACATCCGAGGCATTAACTTCTGTTTTCTTTTAAATGTTTTGGTGTTGAATGGATGTTCTTTGTTTTTTAAGGCTGCCTGGTCATTAGTCATCATTGCCTTTTGTCTAAGGAGAGGAGAATCACAGAAACAGAAAAAGCTAGGACACCTGAGCTGACCGTGGCTGTCCACAGCAGAGGGTGGCTCAGAGCCCTGGAGATGAGATGGAAAATCATGTCAGTTAGCCTCAGGAAAATTAAGTGCAAGGCTCAAGGTCTGTAAGAGATGATCTCAAGGAGAGCAGAAAGGAAGAGAAGTGTCTTTAGCTCAGAGATGGTGGCATGGGTTTTCTGGTGCACAGCATCATCACACACAGGGGCAAAAATGGGCATGGTTTCTTTACAGCTGTTCTCCTCATCACCTCCAAAAGCTGAAACTCTTCACGCTGCCTAAACTGTCCACTCCATCTTTCTGCATGGCCACTGTTTCTCATGATCCCTTCCCCTCTAAGTCAGACTTCCCTGCCAAAATAGATGAATAACTATGACATGTTGGTACACCTCTCTGCACCTGGGAAGGTGCACCTGTGAGCCCAGGCCATGTAGAGAAAATGCTGTGATGTATCTGGATTAGCAAACAAAATTGCCTAAAAGAACTAAAAAATACTTATGTTTTTACATATACTGTCTTTATTATGCTTCAATAGCTTTATATTCTCTTGTGTAAGACTTCCTTGCTACTGCAAACAAGTTTGTTCTGTAAATATCCATTTTACATGCACAGAGAGAATACATATAGATATCTCCAATTTTCCAGCAGGACTTCTTCAGAGGAACCCCAGAAAGCCAAAACATCTTTTCAGACAGTGCTTTTTTTCACATCCTTCAGCAGACAATAATAAAGACAAGAGCCTGTAATTTCCTGTTCTAGTATGCACATTTTCATATTTTACATCTCTGGAGGAATATAGTTTTAAAAAGTGCCAATATTTTACCCCACATTTTTATTTTCATTGTTTCTATGCATGTCTGATGTCTCAAGAGAGGAATAAACCAAATAATAAGGATACTTCTTACATTCACATTTTCAGAACCACATTTCATATTTGCTTTTCGATTAAAAATATTTTAATAGTATTTTAATGTCACACCATTTTAATATTTCATATTAATGCATTAAAGACACTTGGTTTTATGAAGAATAATTTTCAGTTCATTTTTTAACATCATAAGATGTATATAGATCCTTGGAAAAATAATAATTTCTAGCTGTACAAGGATTACTGAGGGACTGATTTTTAATTGATATTAAAAGACTCTGGAATTTTCACATGTTGATATTCCCTCTTAGTAGCAACTCAATTAATAATACTTTATGTGAAATGTGTAGAGATATAAAGAGTGCTCTACTGCTTCCTACCCCATCTTCTTGCAAGATACAAACCAGCATGTGGATAGGTCTGTCCAAACTTAATCTTTAAGCACAAACATAAAGAATTTGCATAGCTAGTGACTTCAGGGGGTGATTTGTGCAAGATTACAACAGGTTATTTAGAAAAACAATACTTTGTGTAGCCTACTCTTGCATTCTCTAAGGACAGCAAGATGTCAGTTCCCATTAGTAGGATCTTGACCTTGGATGTTTCCAAATGGGTATACTACTGCTGCTAATTGCCTGTGTCTTAAACACAGTAATCCTATAATGTAAGGAAAAGGGTACAGCAATTTCAGCAAACCATTCAGTGTTTGCTGAAATTTTTTCTGGTGTAGTCAAGATACATCATAGCTCAAGCAAAGATCTTGTCAAAGAAGAATTTGGGATTGTACCTGGCCCAAATTTTAGCTACAGTGACCAAAAATAGGTCACTCTTCTAGACCCATTCTCCATTAGCTGACACAGCAAGAGCTCCAGATTTTTTAGTGGAATCTTGTAAATACACGCCTTGTGGTGCATTTTTTTTTACTGGTTCACATATTCCCTTAAGAATTGATGTAATGAGGTGCTGGGGTCCAGAACTCAAACAGGTGGAAAGATGCTGCAACTGTAAAGAACTTTGAGTCAGACTTATATTTAGCAAGTAATAGATGTAGAGAAATGTCAAATGTAATGTAAACAACTTTGAATGAATTATTACAACATTAAAGGGAATGCATTGAAAAATTACAGTGTTGAAGAGCTTAAAGAGAAAGTGACAGATTTCTGAAATAAGAAGAGCTTTTCAAAGAGACTTAAAAAGAAAGATCTTGCAAAGCTTGTTTCCTTTTCCCCAATGGCTAGAACAGTGGATTTGACCCAAGGTTAAAGCAATTACTGGGAATTATTTTTAACATCTATAATGAGGTGTCTCACAGAAGGCAAATTGGCAAGTGCTCAGCCTGGTACTCGGTTGCTCTATGAGAGCTGTGCAACTATTAATGGAAAAGGTGCCAGTAGATGGTGCTCAAGAATATGCAGACTTGTTTCTGGTTCTGTAGGACCAGCTAATCTATGCACACAGTTATGTGCGAGCAGGTTTCTGCATAACTTGCGGAGTACCTTAAAAAAAGGCCAGATCTCGAGAGAAATGCTGTACATCCTGTGCATCCTGTACATCCTAAATAATGTCTGGAACCCTCAGGGTCATGATCTCCCCAAAGAAAGGGTCAGTGCAATTCTTTCTTCTTTTGTCAGGTCTAAGATGAATCAGTAGCAAGTCATGATTGGTGCTGTCAAACGATGCTGACAAATTTGACAGTGAGGGCACTGCTGATTGCCCTAAAACCATATTTTTATCTACCAAATTGTATTGCTTGGCTTATTCATAGCATTCCTTTCCTGGAGAATTGTCAGTGTCAGAAAAGGTCTCTAGGTTTTGCAGGAGATGTTGCCTGCGCTGAAATGCAGCTGCTTTCTCACTTCATTTTGACTGCGGATTTCATATCAGCAATCTGTCTGTAAAAGTCTCCTCAATGTTACAGACAGGTTTAAAAATGCGTGGGAAAAAAATAGTTAAGTCTCATGCACTTTTTAAGGTATTTTCTGCGTTCTGCTATAGTTTGCACTGGAGTATAGAGAGAGGCTCTGTCTCCAACAAACAAATATTTCTACTCAGGGACTGTCTACAGAGCAACACTACCACAAGTAATTAAAAACTAATATTTTTTTTCCTTTGTTTTTAGAATTTGGGGCTTTTTTTTTCACTATTTATTTTTATTATTTCCATAAATAGCATGGCATGGCACTGTTTGCACAGAATTGTATTCCAGGATTTTTCATGTCAGACATCATTTAGGGCTTACCAAAGTGCTTCCAAATGCTGGGACATACATGCATCTTTAACACGAAGTGAAGGACTTCTGATGTGGGTTCTTTTCTTAGTTGTCTTCTTTATGACTGTCTAAACCCCTTGAACATTTCAGTTTTGTACCAGATTATAAAAAAATAACTATGCAACTACAACGTTAACATTTCAGTGTTCACGCTGCTTCTGTGTTATCCTAGAGTCTTATCTGCTCAGTAACTTTCGATGTTGGATTTAAACTTTTTTAAGCACACTAAAAAAATGACTAGCACAGACAAAATCATCCAGCCTCCAACAGTCCCACAGCTACAGGTGTTTCGTTCAAATTTGAGCTGTATTGATATTACATCGGTGGCAAAGGTGGTAGAGTTCAGTTAACCTTTGCTAAAATGCCTTTCCAGCCTGGTGATCAGTGCAGCTCCTCTGCAATCTGCGCTGTGAAAGGCAGCCGAAGTCTGGCCACCTTCTCCTTTTCAGGTAGTCAGGTTGGTAGAAAATCAGGAGCAAGTGAAGGAATGAAATGGTGCTTGAATGGGCAACCGACGCAGGGTTGAATTGTTGTTGCACTTGAGTGGTGCAACTGTTGTTGTCTGTGCCCCTGCAGATGCTGCAGAGACTCCCCCATGAGAAGGTGGCTGGGCAATTCCTGTCCATCTTTGGCAGCTGGACATTTTCAGTTTACTGTTACTTTTAGACGGGAAACTGGGGTTTTTTGGCTTGAGATTTTCAAGCCAGTGATCTGACTTCAGATCTCAGACATCAGGCCAGGATTGCCTCTGTTTATGGGAGTGATAGTTGCACCTTCCAGTCCAAAAATAAATCAAATAATCAGAATTGCTCAGAGACAGGCGGTAACTATGGAAACAGTGATTTGTGGACAGAACATTTTCTTACAAAGGCCCAGTCAAACATCTAGTTACCTGCAACTCCTAAAATCATCAGGCAGGGCAATGTTTAGTTGGAAAGTAGCGTTTGCATTCCTTTGCTTTGGCTTGCAAGGACCCAGTCTGGGTGGGAATGTTGATTTAGTACCCTAGTGATTGTAGCCTATGTGTTTCACCAGAAATAGAGGGCATCACAGGTGTATTTTGGGGCCACAGCTGGACAGAAAGTGTTGCAGCATCATGCGGAGAATGCAAGAGTACAGTTTGGGTCATGATGAATAAAACCAACTGGCAAATTCACTGGAGAATTAAGTCTGCCTGACTCTAGTTTTCCACCATAATTACTGGTACGGTGCTGGGTTTGGTATCAATTGCAATGAATAGCTTGCTGAAGTCCAATGTATTATCAGGGAACTGTGTAAAATAATTTATGAACCTATTAGAGAGGCTAAGTTTTTTTAATACCAAGCACTGTATCGTACGAGTCATAGAAACATTTGTGGGTTTTCGGAATCCTTAATGGCCTGCTATTCGAAAATATGTATTTTCAGGCATTCTCTGTCCAAACATCTAATCTGAAAATTGCTTCCTGTAATTCTTGCATAAAGTGTTTTTATGAGAAAATTTATCACAGCTCTTGCTGCTGCAGCATGTACAACAGATTGTCTGAAACACATCCTTAGGCTTGCCATTGAGATGCCTTTTGCCTGTTTCACCATGAAGAATTTTCTTTGAATATGTTTGGGATTCTAAAAAAGGATGATAGAAAGATCATATAATCTTTGGATACCTTCTGAATGATAATAGGAAAAAATAAAGTTGCAAATGGAAATTATGCATAGAAATAACTACTGAGTGCAAGACTGGAAAAGACCCCCCTCCACCATCAAGTTTAGTTTTCTGCAATCTCAGATAGTCCTGTGAAAGTATATTAGAGGTGGGTCCACAGTACATCTACTCTTCTTATTCTGTGAAACAAAAACCACGTTTAGGCCATTTTCTTAATTTCCCTGTAACAGGTTACGGTCAATGGTTAAAATCTCATTATACTAACTACTAAAACAGGGTATTCATCTTTCTGACAGCTCAATCTTCTGCATCAGTTTTTGAGGAAAACCTTTCATCTATTTCATGTGTTCTCTTAGGGGAACAATGAGGAATAACTTCTTTCTTGATCATCCTTAGTTCTTGTTTAATGGAGTATTTTCCTATTTTATGGCAATATTCTGGCTGAATATCTGTGAAAAAACATGTCAACAATGTATTGCTATGTAATACAGTTTGCTTGTGGTATTATATCTTTCTAAAATTTTTATTAGCTGCTGGAATAATCAGGAGGTTTTTTGTCTTTCACTGCAGATTTGCAAAATGCTCAATAAAACGTGTTTTTGTGCAAACTGACAACTAGAAGACACAGTTCTATGCATCAGTTTAATTTCAGTCTTGTTTGATTTTGAAAAGATGATACTTCTCATCTGTAAAAGATAATTCATATTAGATGTTACATATTTAATATTATACTCAGAAGTATAGACCAGATCTCATTTTTAAAGGTACATATGTAATAAAGACTCTTTGACACTGAAGGTCAAGAATAGGGGTGGACAGAAGAGATTTAGCTGGATCTAAAGGATGATCTTACTAACAACCTAGTAAGCATATACTACAATTTTGATTAGCATAGATGTTAATAATGAGAACTAAATCGTAATTACTACTAGATCAAACACTGACCAGGGCGACGCTTAGCAGAGGTTAAGCGTGCAGGAACACAAGGCTTTAAGCTGTTGGCCTGTCAGCTTGATACATTTGCTTTCTGACTGTTGTTTCCTCTTTTCCTATTGAAGAGACAGGTCAGTTTGTCTGAATCCTCTCATTGACCACTTGACCGTGCAACACATTTGTCATTCATATTATTCTTGTGAGAATCAAAGATCTGAGGACTGACTTACTGCTTTTTGTATTTGAGATCAGTTTAAAATCTTTAAGTCCTACCTCACAAAAGTCCTAGCCTCGCAAACTATTCAATAAACTAGTGCATCTCTGTCTCAATCTTTTCAATTTATGTTTCTTTCCACACTCTGTTTCATAACTCTGGTTATTTTCCTAATTTACTAGTAAGATGTGTCTCAGAGCAATTCAGTATCATGCCACTGTCTTTGACCAGAGAACTTGCCCTTTCAAAAACAGAACACGAGAATCTTTAAAGTATCCATAAAACAGAAAGTTTGCTATTTTATTCATATTTTCATCATACCAATCAAGTACATACCATCAGGTCCAGAACCATCTGGAAATTCATATCCTGTCACTGACAAGGGCTATTCTGGATTCTCCTCTCAAGTTTCAGAGCTTTGGGTCAGATGGACGTTTAATTGACACTCCTGTAGTCTTTTCAAAATATTTTTTTTTCTTCTTTTTCCTGTCAGTTAAGGTGAGAAATACAGCAGGACTTTGTTAGACTCAGACGTTTTGTTTCCTCTTGTATAAGTTCCCTTATATCCCCATCTGTAATGCTTTTTAATCTGGATCAGGATATTAACTATTCGGGCTAAACCTCTAGTCCCACAGAAACTGGAATAAAAAAAAAAAAAAGAAAAAAGTAAGAGATGAAAAAGAAGAAGAAGAAACTGAAAAAATTCTCTTTATTTCAAAGAGAACTTGAAATTTCAGATGAAAGTTTTATCTGACTTCTTTTGATTATAACATCATGGTCTGCTATAATAAGGAGCTTTATTCTCCTTGTTTAAAAAGCAAACTTGAGTCAGACCTTGCACTCTAAAAATAACAGATCAGAACAAGGTTGACTAGTAGATGAGCTTGAGAGAACAGGCAGGCTTCGGAGAGTCCTTCCAGGGGAAGAAAGATTAATCACCTGCTCTTACTCTAAAAGCAATAGCTGTGCTCAAGCTTTGGAGCCAAAGGCTGTGATTGCTCGTTACCATCTTGAAAGTATCTCTTTCCTACTTACCATGGGGTAGAAGTGCAGATGAAGACAAATCATAGAGGTAAAGCTCCTTCCCTAAACGGAAACCAGGTGCAACTCAAAGTCATTGGAATAAAATACTTTGAACTGGAACTACTGGAAGTCTGACCTAAGGCACATGGAAGGTGGTAGGAACCTTTCAGCTAACGTGACTAGATCTTGCACTGGAAGCTTGCAGCTACTTGGCTGATACTGACGGCATCAAACACAACCATATGAGAGTAACCAGGGACCAATTCTTCTTTTTTCTCTTTCCCAAAGTAGGAAAATTGCCTAATTCTAACTGTCGGAACCAAAGTTTGTTGAAATTAATAGTAGTCTGTCGAAGTGAGAGCTAGTGAACAGCATAACAGCCACAAACAGCAGCTGCGTTATGTACCTTGCTTCAGGTCCTTCTGGAATGAAAGCCACTAAAAATAGAAACACCGCCGTGCTAAAAGTTAGCCCAGTGAGCATACCCCAGTTTTATCATTGTAAAATTGCTTTCTTACCGGTGGGGGAATTTGATTCCTTGTCTGTGCCAGAGGGATAAAAACAAACAAACAAAATCCTTTATAATTTCTGGACTCTCTTGTATTTTTGTACTTGAGTGAAGGAACAGTTAGAAACAGAGTACATTTTTTATTTCTTCTAAAGAATTCTGATGCAACAGAAAAATTACAATATCCAGCAAAAAATTTGGGGTAAAAAAAGTTAAATAGCAAGATAGCCATCTTCTTTTTTTCTCCCCTCTTTTTATTTAAATCCCAAATACCAGCTGACACCAACAGGTACCTGAAAGACATCACAAAGCCTCAACAACTTGTACAAAGCCTAGACTGCACAGAGGAAGTCATGCATCATTTGACTCCATTAAGTTTGGCTCCACTAAACAAAGCTGACAGAAACAAACAAAAAGAAACCCTTCGATATTGTAAATTATACAGCAGAGATTTATCAAATACGTCTTTTGGCAATAGAGCCACTTTACAAACACTGCTGTTGATTCTTATGCAGATGAGGCAATTTTAAAAAAGTGTGTTTCAGCAATCTATGGTTCTCAGAATTAATAAAATTATTTTATTAATGGAAAAAAATTCTCCATACTGGACTTCAGAACCTATTGATTTTATTTGGGTAGCATAGTGGCAGATTGCTAAAGGTATGAGTTCAGGAGAGCTGATGCAGCAAAAAGCAAGATAGTGTCTCTTACAAAAATTTAATTATCTTGACACTAAAACTGCATCTTATTTTTAAAATTAATCTGCATTAAAAAAAATAGGCAATGTCTAAAAGTGAAATGCCTGTCATGTGTTATTGGCAAATCTGAAATGAAACTGCAGGCAAGAATGATTGATTATACCTAAAGCAAAGAGCCATAATATGATAGTAAAAGTGGTTTGACAGAAAAATAGGTGACTGAGAAAGAAACTTAAGTTGAGACTCAAGAAGTGAATGTTCTCATCAAAATACAAGTAGAAGTGTGACACTCCCATAAAACCTGAAGATACTTGGTGCTCTGCTGGATGGTAAAAATCAAAGTTCAGCAGAAGAAATGTTGGTGAAGTCAACCAGCAGATCAGTAGCACAATCATCAGTGCTTTTTAACACCTTCATTTTTCCAGCATGAGAAGGGAGAGCCTTCAGCAAGTAGCCTCATCTCTCAGCCATGGGAAGATCCCTTCAGATTTTCCCAAGCAGGTTTTTTGGTTGAGTTGTCCTGGAGTATATTCTCTGCTCTTTACTACAGTGTGTAGTACACTGGTGTGTATAAAAGTGCTGTTTTCTGGTGCTTACAATATATTACCATAGTATGCTATGCCGTAGAGAGACTGTGTATATGTATAGCATATATAGACTTGGGTATATATTATTGTATTGATTAATATATCATAGATAAACACATACAGACTCACTACTCTAGATGTAGAAATACACTTTGTATGTAAAAGGCTATATTAGTAGTAAAATATGCACAGCGTATTTGATATACTCCTTTCCCCTTGGTAGTTCGAGGCTGTAGTGATGGCCCGTGGGTCTGCAGGAACAGCAGACCTGTGTGCTGAAGTGATGCCCTGGCATGCTGTCCCTGTGTTCCCAGCGTGTAGGAGTCATCCTTTCTCCCTGGGCATACTTTTTGTTTTGAAGTGCAACCAGATCTACAGATGCCATTCACACACAATTTGTCCTTCTGCAGAAGACCTGCCTTGACTTGGAGATTTTAGAGGTGGGACTATGGGTGTTGTAGCAAAGCATGGGATGAGGAGACTTGGGGCGAAAAGGTAAGAGACTCACCCAGAATCACATGAGTATCTTAACGTAACAGCCTTTTATTAAAACATTATTAACATCCACCTATTTTCTTCTACTACCGTGATAATATAAACTCTTTTTTAGCGCCGAAACTGTGTTACTGTTGAATTCCCACCAAACAAAGTCAGAGCTTATTTAATCTTCTGTCTGGGAGGTGTTTAATCCTTTAGCTTTTTTCCAGTTCACGTATGACTTTCAAAAGCTTCAAAAAAATCAAAGGATAAAGTAAAACAATCTGATGAGTTTTGCTCATCAGTAAAGACAAGTAAAAAAAGAAAACTAGAGCTCTTGCTAAATTAAACCTTCACGTATAGATCCATGTGGCTGCAAGGATGGCAATGCTTACCTACATAGGCCAGCAATAAAAGTAGAGACCTGGGAGTCCTACGGATAGAGGAAAAACAATATATTTACGCTATGGCCAAGTATGAGGTGCAGAAACCGGATAGCCTCTGAACAGTGGTGATGAAAATCTTTTCCTTATCAGCTGTAAGCTCACTGACATACTAATTTTCTCGGGCCACAATGAAAACAGGCGTTCATTGTGTATACTGAGTATGAGCCCCCTTTTAACAGTAAAATGCATGAGTTTTGCTTATTTGTAAGGTGTGGTACCGTGGGATGGCCGGGCTTACCTGCAGCTGTCCCTTCCAGCTGCAGCTTGTGCTGGTGCTCTCCTGAATAACCTCCCTCAGGTGCTTCCTGGTCCATCCAGTGCTTGGGCTGGAGCAGCTCTGGCAGGGAAAGGGCAAAGCACATCAGCTTTGCCTGGGTAGTACGTCTTCCTGGGCTGGGAGAAGAAAGGTTGAGTCTATTTGTGAGCGGCTTAATTTTTGCCTGCATTTTGGAAGCCTTTGTCAGGGTCAAGAAGTTTGGGGATAGATGTCCACATTCCCTTAGAGAGAGATTTTCCTTCAAGGAAAAATCTTGGCCTGGGACCTTGAAGAAGCGAGGACTTTCCCTGGGGCTGGCTAGGATAAGACTGGGAATATTTGATCTGGGGGTGCAAGGGAATGAACTTGGCTGTAAAAATCTCTGCAGTGTTTCATGTTTCTCCTCCTCCTTGAGAATACACACTAAATGGGCCTGAAACAGAGACCTGCTTACCACGTGCTGCCTTAGTGACATTGAAAAGGCACACTCTGTTTTGTGTTTGCCTTAATAAAATAGCTATAAATTAAATTGATTTCTACATTTTTTCCTCTGTGCATCTCGGTAACAAGATACAGTGGCTGAACTGTCTGGCATTTGTGGTTAGGCGTATTTATAGACCAAGAGAAGGTAAAGAGATAGAGATACATTATTAGAGATAGTGTATCTTGTTTAAGAGGAGAAGCTTTCCCACTGCTTGCCATGTGCGCATATATGGAGTGCAGTAAAAGGCAGAATAGGAAATAAATCTTAGGCCTAACAAACCTAGATTCGGATGAAACCGGTGGACCACATCTTGCTGTTGAAGTTCTTCGTCATGTATAGTTAGAATAGGAAAGTAGAATTTTCTGGGCTATAATATTGCAATTAAAATTGATTTATGGACAGAGAGCCTTCAGAATGATACCCCACTGCAATTTCACAGCAAAAGGTCTTGCCACCAACAAACAGCCAAGTGCTTGTAGTATGTGTTAATGACAGAGAAGTGTAAATAAACCACCAAAAATATGATTGCAAATTTCCCTGTTAAGTTTGAATGTATCACATGGACCCCCACCCTTTCCCACAAATAAAGCCCTGCAGATGTCACTAACACAGAATCCAAAATATGATATAATTATTAAGGGAAAGGGTATTTATTAGGGCATCTCTGATTTAAATTTATCATAACATCTACTGTCCAAAAGGCTGGAAGATCCTTGCTTTTCACTATGGAGGTCATTCACAAAGTTCTGTGAGACTTCTGTATGTGATCAGGTAAACATCATCATTCACACAAACATGCGTAGCAGTGAGAATTTCTACAGGCCACATTAAATTAATATATTCACAGAATCACAGGGGTTGGAAAGGACCTCTGAAGATCATCTAGTCCAACCCCTCTGCCAGAGCAGGTTCACCTAGAGCGGGTATTCTTTTTGAAAGGAGAGACATTACAGCTAAAAAACTAAACCCGCTTTTTAAAAACACTTTATAAAAATTATCCCTCTAAATCTGCATTTCAGAGCTGAAAAGCTGTTCTTATTTGACTTTATTCTAAATGAATGCTTAATACCTAAAATTTCCACTGAGAGTTGTAGTTGTTTTAAAATTAAGCAAGAATTATTTACACAATTTTTGAATTTAAGAAGTGTGACACATAAATGGTTTTTATAATCTGAGCCCAGAGATTCAACCTGCTGAAGGACATTGATTCCTACTCTTCTTGTGCTTTGCCACCAAAGGGAATCCACGCCCCCCAAATGTCTGGGGAACACGTTCCTCGTATGGAGACTCACCTAAGCTATGCGGTATGCAGTACCTGGGTGAGAGTTGAATATCTAGCATAGGCTGAAGAGATGCCTTTCACCTGTCATTTAGAACCAGAAAACACACAAAAATTACATTAATTTTATAAAATACATCTAGCAGTGCTTCTAACTCTTTCTTCTATCCGCAGCTTCTATGGGTCGCAGAAACATATCCGAAAGATGCTATCAGAGGTCCTATCTCTTGCTTTTCACAAAAATGGGTGAACCGTTGGCCTGCCAGAACTAGGGATGTCTCAAATATTCCTTTGAACCTGTTCTAGCCAGGAGGAGTTAAATTAGTATTCCTGGAGATCTGCTGTGAAATGATGTGGTGGTTAAGGCATACTCCAGAAACAGAAAGGAAGAAGGGGGGAAAAGGAACCTTTCAGTTTGTGTGTGTTTGTCTGAATGTTGTATTTTGTACAAGGTGAAATAGCCTACAGTCTTATAACATAAGAGGTGGAAAAAGCCTAAGTCATTTGATGTGCCTGAACAATTTTGTTGTATTTTTGTATTCACATGATATTTAGAAAAAGACATCTATTTATATTACGTGTTTTGGCTACTTAGTGGCTGAGCATCTGTTAGGTAATGGTTTGGATGCTATTTTCTGTAATTTGTGTTTGCTTTTTTTTTCTGCGTAAGATCACACAAGGTTCCTGTTCGTGTATTCGCAACATATATTTCATTGTAATTCCCTGACAAACTACTGATAGGCGAAAGAAAAGTGTACACTCTTCGTCACTGCATCTCTCACCTTTTCCCTTCTTGATTTATTTTTTCTTCTTCTTTCCCCTCTACACTGATGTACTGGAAGACAAGGAACAGATAGAATGATTTCTTTCTTTTCATTATCTTTATTTATTCTGTGATATAAAGTCTTTCCTGAAATTCATAAAATAACATCTGAAGAAGGAGATATTTTTAAAGAACTGACTCAAGATTTCCATCATAACCTACCAAGGAAACACACTAGGCATTTTTCTAGCAAGAGTTTTGAGGAAATGTTCTCCACTGCGTGAAGGAAAGGAGGGGAGAGAAATGGCAGTAATATCTGTGCTTGCCTCAAGTAATTCTGTTGACGATAGGGGGTAATTAACAAAATTAACCGTGTGTTTTATGCATTTTTAAGTAAACACATAGAATATTAGTTACACAGGAAATAGCTCTCTCATTTGTAAGCATACAAGAAGGACCATGGGGGTGACACCAAAGATTCATTTAACCGAGTGCACTGTTTCTTCACTTGGCAGCGATGGGTGCTAAAGGAAAGTCAGAAGAAGAGACTGCATAGAGGGAGTTTTCCTCCCAGCACGCTGTCCCGGCTTGCAGAACAGTGTGTAAGCTCAAGGAAAAGGAAAGAGAAATTGGATTTGAACACTGACCCATCCTTAACATTTTCATTTAATAGATTCAGGATCCCCAGTTATCAGACTCAGCATCAGTTGCTCGAACCCTAATTTGGTTTTTTTTTTTCACCCTTTTGGCTCCCAGCTCTCCTGAAACATTGTATTGTAAGCCTAAGCACCTAACTATGGGCTCATGTGTCTGTTTTTAAGTCCTTTACCGGATATAGCTCCTCAGCTGCAAATCATGGCTCACAAGGTTTGGGCCCGTGATGACAGTAATGCTTCTCTATTTTTCTTTTCTGTGTTTCTATTGGTTGCTATTAGAAGCAACCAGAGTCTTCTCTGATACATAATTTAAATTACACAAGTTAGTCTTCATATCCTGTATTATTCCATCAAGCTTAGAACAGAACAGAACAGAATAAACAAACTTTACCATAGTCCCCAAAATCTGACTGTGAAAAGGGTGAGGGAAGAGTTATATGCCCTTCCACCATCTCCTATCCCATTGCCAGGGTGCAGGAGGAAAACATTTCAAGATAACAGTGAGTGCAGAACATCAGGAAATCATAGGCATTTTGAAGTCTTCATCCCAAATATTGCCTAAAGGTCTTAACTAATCGTTTATTAGTGGTTTTGTTTTAAAAAGCATTAGAAATATCGCATGAGGTTGTTGCTGGAGACTACTGGATGAATATTTCATTTTTTTTTCCTCCTTTCTCTATGGCTCCTGATGGCAACTAGATGGCCACACAGGCAAATTGTCACCTTCCTGCTTTTCAGTCATCTTCTTCCCACTCTCACTCCGCAGGTACCACACACCCCCCTCAAGTGCCTGCATTAATTTTGCCGTCCTTATGTATGTAATTCAAGTTTCTCATTATCTCTGACAGTGTGACCTCCCTCATTCATTTGTTCCCATTTATTCAAACCGCAGGTTCTCACTCACTTGCATGTGAAGATAAAGCAATCCAAGTATTTCAAATATACACATTCAACATTATGTTTTCCAGAGTTCGGTAATTTAAAAAACCACACCTATTCTATGAAGAAGTACTGTATCAAGCTATGAATTGGCACATCAATATCATAGTAGATCAGAAAAGGTACCCAAAATAAAAAGCATAATTTTGCTCTTTTTACATTACTTTCAAGTAACTATGCTATGTAATTATCTGTTATTTTAAAAATCTCCATTTCCTACCGAAAGATGATAAAGGCTAGATTATTGTGAGTCCATATTGTAATTAGTAATGTCCAAATTTACTATGCCATGCATATCTCCTGTGAAGCCTGAGTTTTGCTTATGCTGATATCACGATGGATTATGTACATCGTGTCTTAAATTTAATTCATGTTTTACACTAATGTCAAGTTTCCACAATTTTTTCTTTATTATAATTATGGAACGGAGATTAAACTATGTATACAATAGGCTACGAGAACACTAATCCTAAATCCAGATGCCACAAAAACCATGTGTAATTTTTCAAATGCAGGTGGACTCGTCAACGTTAGACAGATCTCAGGCAGCTCTATTCAGCACTTTCCCCTCAGTGTCACTTATTTTGGGGCATGGTACACATTCTACTCCATTTTCAAAGCATTGTATAAGGGAAAGGGGCACCTTTTTGGAGATCAGCAAGAACACACCTATCTCCCTGGAGACTGCATCTGGCTCCACAGTCAGGGGTTCATTTTTCCCTGCTGGGCTTACTGGGAGTCTAATAGCACTGACTGATTTTCCTGAGGGCTTAGTGTAGAAACATGTGCTATTCAGTGAGGTAGGATGAATTCATCTAATTGATTTGGTTCATTCAATATATATTTGAAAAGTCAGAAGGGTAAACCCAGGAACATGTATGGAATGGTTGCTTTTAACGGCAATACACTGTTGCTTTGGTGACGGTCTATTGAGTCCTGGACCAGCTGTTGAATTCTACAAGTTCAGTGTAGATTACTAATATGATTTTGGCAGGCCAGGGAAATGGCAAAGAAGAAATAGAATTTTATACAAAGGCAGAACGTTGGGTTTGGCGTTTTTTTATACAGAGCTGGTATGAATCAGGAATGTTTTAAGCATTACAGAATATCATAGTTCTAATAATTTGCATTTGTTTTCTGCAAATCCTCAAACCAAGTGGTTTAGATCCAGATTTAAGTTTTCTGTGATGATAGTTTGCCAGGGTTTAGGAGGAAGAGAAATGAAAACTCTGAACTGCTGCTGATGCTCTTCAGAGGTTTGACCTCCCTGAACCCCGATGCTGAAGCAGAATAGTACCAGCCATCCCTTTCCCGTTTAATGAGAACTCCCCCTTGTGCGTTTCTGCTGCTGCATTGTTGCCCTACCCAGCGCAGGAGGGTGGGGAGAGTGTGGGCACCTTCTGCACAGTATTCTGATTTTCCTTTAATAGAAGGCAACATGTAGAGAATTAAAGGGAGATGGGTTTTTAAATATAGGGTTTAAATGTTGATTTAATCATACGGGTTGAGAGTGTCTTGTCATTGTTTTCCCCATAAAAGAAAAGATACTTGTTTGAAGCCTATAATGCATGAAGTATGAGCCATGCTTTTTCCATCTACACCTCACACGGTGTGAAGACCCCCGCACCAAGTCTCAGGTCTCACGGTAATCAGCGGCTGTACTTGCACCATCATGTTATGTGAAAATAGAGCTATTCAGCAGGTGAAATGCAGCTTCCTGGGACTATGTCGGAAGCCACTGCACAGAGCACGAACTGACTGCTGGCTGAGAAAAGACCTAATGATAACTGCTGCACCTGAACAGTCTTGGCTGTTCAAAGAAGAGAGCAGCTATTTTCTCCTGATTATTCTCATCACCTTCCCTTTCAGAGGGTTCATCACAGAAGGACCACAGTGGCACTGCAAGGCTACAAGTTCAGATCCTCGTCTTCCTTTTCAGACACCAGAGCTTTGCAAAAGTCACAGGTTCAGAGATTTAGAGATCTGAGATTTTTTACATTTATATATACATGCGTATATACACACACACACTTCAGAGCGAATGAGGAACTGCAGCTGAAAGCAGTAAGAGATTGAGTAAAATAAGAAATCGGTCAGGGACAGGATCGTGGCAATAGATGGAGTCCTGGAGCTCTTGGCAGGACCCTCCCTGGCAGGTACCGCTTTGCTGTCAGACATTATTGCCTCCCCCACGCTCAGTGTGCTGGGAGGCAAAGCCTGAAAACTATGAAATAGAGAAGAGGGCACCAGTTGGGGCTGAGTTTTGAGCCAACCTGTACCAAATATGGCTGTCAGCCGCAACCCTATGAAAACGTGCTGTACCATACAGACTGATGTGTGCAAAGGCTGAAAATCCAGACTCTCTCTTGCTGCAGTTTTGTCAAAGCCTTTTTCTTGAAGTGTGGAAATCTGAATTTTAAAATGCTCTGTAGAAGGTTGCTTTGATTTGGTTTGCGTTGAAGGAAAACACAAATGCTTACATTTTATTTGAATGACTAATTTTAGGGTTCAGAATCAAGAGGCAACTCAGCATGAGATCCTTATGTGACATGGCTCCCTGCAAAATAAATAAATAAATACACATACACAAATAAAAGAAATGGGTTATCTTTGAGGCTATAAGAAGCAGTACAGCATATGGATCTTAGAGATTATTTTTACCTGATTATCCAGCATTGCTGAAACAGATGAAGCAATATTTTATACATTTCTAGTATCAACATGTTTTATAAGCTGCTGAAACACTTATATTGGTACTGAAAGAAGCACAGAAGAGATTTTAGGAGCTGAAAAAATATACTGCTGTGAAAGACTTAAAGAACTCAAATCTGTTTAGCATCTCAGGAAGATAGAAGATGATTTCATTGCAGTTTGTGTAAGTATTTGCATGTGGAGAAAACAGTGGATACAAAAAGAACCTTTAATCTCACTAAGGCAAGTCGGCGAGAGTTACCCCTGGAAGCTGATTTAGAGAAATTCAAATGACAACTTGTGCAAATAGTTTTAAGTGTGAAGGTGATTAACCTTCAGATTATAAAGAAACAGCAAGGAAAACAGTAGCTTGTCTATCTCTTGATACCTCAGATGAAGACTCGTGCTTTAGGAGAAAGATGGTTATGCTTTATTGAGCTTAATAGAGGAGTAACTGGATGTAATAGCCTGTGGTATACTGGAGATTGAATGTGATGATCTAATGGTTCTCCTGGCCTTAAAATTCATGAATCTCTTGAAAATCCATGCAGACAGAATCACAAAAGAAAATAGTTTACTTTAGCCCCCGAATGCTGCTACTGATAAAATGTGTTCAGCTCTGTTCTCTGCACAAATGGAGTGGCAAACACCACGGCAAATTGGCTGGACGGCAGAAACATTCACATGCCAACGTTCTGGTCATCCTTATTTGTGAAGCCCAACCCGATTGACAGAAAACCCATTTCAAGAGCATGGGCAGAGGAGTCCCTGCTGGGCTTATTTGTTGATGAAAATGCTTATCTGACATTGCTGTCTGAACAAATG
Organism: Burhinus oedicnemus; assembly: GCA_008921705.1. Taxonomy (NCBI): domain Eukaryota; kingdom Metazoa; phylum Chordata; class Aves; order Charadriiformes; family Burhinidae; genus Burhinus; species Burhinus oedicnemus. The sequence goes on along the minus strand of VFFE01007622.1, from coordinate 27,912 downwards.
TACACTGGTAACTAATTGTGTGAAGTAAGATGTTCTGTCGCTTTGATTGTCCTATTTGCTGATCACCATGGCTTGGGTAGCAGCATTCAGTTTCAGCCTGATGTGTTCATTGTCATATCAGCCACACACCTGTGGGTTTATATACACTCCTGGGTCATCATTATTTCACTTTTAGGGCCAGGGTTGAACACGGAGCTGTTACCAGGTCTATTAGTCCATTTCAAATCCTTCCATAATGGGGAATTTCTGTGGTGTGACCCAGAGGGGGTCAAGAGCTACATAAAATGTGCTTTACTTCATGTCATTTTTGTGTTAATTAGGCAGGTTTTAAAGGTTTCCATAGGCTGTGCATGATTGTGCCTTTCTGAAGTATAAAAACCCACCTAACTGGTTTGCCTCTAGCAATTCAGTACTTTATTTAAAATCATTTTAGGGGAGCAAGCAGCAAGACACTGACTAACAGAGGAATATTTCAGCCCCCAGAGTAATCCCACAGATGGGCTAGAAGTTAGCAGAATTTATCCAGCTAAATCTTTAAGTACTGCATTCACCAAATGAACAGCTGTGGGTAGCCCATCTCATCCTGCGTTCATAGTTTCTTAAACTTTTGTGACGCCTCTAGCATTTTAAGGGTCTGCTGAATTTCTCAAGCTCTAGTGCCAGCTCTTAAACTCCACATTGATTTTCCTTAAAAGTGTCCTCAAATAAAACATATAAAATAGGCCCATGTCTGAAATTCATGTTCCTGCCAGACACAGTTCGTATGATATATTGCAACAATACATCAGAGAAAAGCAGCCCTGGTGATCTATTACAGTGATATTATACATCCTTGTAGAAGAAATGAACAGGAACTCTAAACTGAGAACCTGAACAGCTTTTTGAAGTTATCCTCTGGCAAAGGTACTGACACCTATTGTGTTTGTCAAAAGATCAAATGTAAAATTTAACCCTTTGTGTACTAGTGGTACACTGATTGGTGATTCTTAAATGTGATTCTGCTTTCTGTCTGCAGGAATGAATCACAAATATTCAGGATTTTTTACAGAGGAGTCTTCTGTAATTAAGGGCTAAATACACCCTGATATTGTAAATGTGATTTGCACCTAGAAAGAGAGAAGTAAAATTTTCTTTTAACTTCATTCTCTCTGATGTCATTTGAATCAGAGAAGAGCAAATACAGTGTTACCCATCAAGGGTGTGATAAAAACCTAACCATTAACATCTGAAACCTGTAGCATAACGAGGAAAAGCTTCTGCAGCTCATTCTATATTTTTGGAGAGGAATGGGACCTGTGACTCACTGTTACTCCTATGGGCTCGACAGTACCAGAAATATTTCTCCTTAGTGATATTTTACCTGGACCTTTTTCAATGAGAATTGGAGTGTGTCTTCCCTTGAAGCCACCTTTTTTCAATAATTTTAGCTCTTTGATACATACCTTGTTTCACTAACCTGAAAAATCTTAAGCTTTGCCTTAGAGTTCTCCCAGTTTGCCTCCTGGGCTTGCTTCAGCTGAGTTTAGGGAGGTGATTCCTGCTGTGATCACTTGTGCTGTTGCCATGGGGCCTTTCAGTTTGCATGCTCGAATGCTAGTAACTAGCCAACAGTATCCCTAAATTTCACTAAATTCACACAGCCTGAAACTTGTGTCTTCAAACTGTATTCCTGCTTTATTAGAACATCAAATGTTCCTGCTATACGCTCAGCTTTCTCATAGCAAAGAAATATTTCTCATCATACTACCACACTGCAGTCATCACTGATGGTTATTCTGCCTGAGCAGTTGTGTCAATGTGGTATCGATTGTGGCTGTGTGCAAGAAGGCTAAGTACTCACTTTTAGGCTTCTGCCTCCACTTATTAAATAAGTGACTTTCCTGAACCATCTACAAAACTACATTTCCTTCTGAGGCATCTTTTGTATGGACAGATTTTGTACAGTTTGCATTCCATCTGGAGCTCAGCTCTGCTTCCTTCAGGCCAAAGATGTGACTATTGGTGCTCCACATCCTGAGTACTTGCTCTGGCACACAGCTCTGTAAAAGGGATCTCTTCCTAATTCTGACCAGAAGTTGTATGACAGAGCCAAGAAAACTTTTTTGGATACAGGCTCAGTGGAAACTTGCACGCTTTCATATGGTTCTGAATTACTCAATCAGCCCTTTTTCAGAGAAAATGTTCTGCCAGTGCTGTTTGAAGATATTTTGGCCACAGTGCTTTGGATTATTTGACCTGCCGGCACAGCCATATTGCACTGGAAATGGGTGAAGCTGGGAATGAGATCAAGGAAAAACTCTAGGTCTGGTCTCTTCTGTATCTTAGGGCTGTTTTTCTTCTACAGTGAGTTTTAAGCCCATTTCCCAAATTCAGTAGGCAAAGACAGGCATAAGGTAACAGTGAAAAAGAGCTATTACTCAACTACCCAATTTTTGCCATTCCCTCTTAGCTCTGAAGTGTGAGAGCATTTTGTCCTGTGAGAAGTGCTTCTGTTTATTTCACACATTCTCCACAGTCAACTTTCCTAGGTCCTTATGATATTTTTAGTTTCCTACTAAAAGTATGATTTCTTCATACTTTCTGCCTCTCTTTCAAAAAATAAAGCAGGAAAAAAAAGGTAACGGAAAGCCTATTTTTAAAAAGAAAATAGCGTAGAAGGTTATAGCTAAAGGTAATAGTCCTTTTTTTGGTTTTTGTTTCATTTTTCCTTCAAAGTCACGTTGTCTGGTTCTCTTCCAACTTCTCTGTCCATGCTAGTACAAAATGTTGCACAGTCTGTTAAGGTTCAGACCAAGAGGCTGCAGAAGTGTAGACTATTTCAATTTGACTCGTTTACACCGTCTCACATTTTAAAACACAACTTTCACTTTTGATGGAAAAAAACTTTTGAGTGGCATCCTTTTTTTTAAAAAACAATGATAACCATTTTTCAACCTCTTTAAAAATATATTTTTTTTGTATTTTTTGATAACGTTGGGTATTCTGGTGTTTTTGGTCAGTGGGAAATACACAATTGTTTTGTGTCTTCTCAAATGATGAGAAATAAGAAGTCTTAATTTATTGTGTTTGGAAGATACATACTCAATCAAATTTAAGAGTCTATCTGAATTGATGAATTTATTGTACTTCCAGTTTTAGTACAAATGTTCTTGAACTGACACTTCTCCATTTCAGGAACTTCCTAATAATGATTGTATATTATATCTCTTGAGAAGAAACAATGTACATCTTTATTTAGCATGTGTAATACAATATATAAAGTAAGTGCACAAAGCAGCCAAACAATAACTGAATATAACTGCCACAGGAATATAGATATCTAAAGATGGGGAAATACTCTAAGATACTCACTATCGCTTTCAGTCTATCAAGTGTTATAGCTAGAAATTTTAAAACAGATGACAGTTATTTTCTTAGAGACAGCCTACCTGCCAGCTTGAAGTTAACTTAAAGATTTTAAGAAGCCTACAATAGTGAGTTCAGGCAGGTACTACTCCATGACAGCAATTGCAAAATCAGGAGTCAGTTTGTCACTTCATGAGTGTTCACCAATATTGGCTGGCATCTGCTGGAGGCAGACTTGACTTCTTCCAGTTGCCACCTAACGAGCAGGTTCCTCACAGGAAAAATTACTCAGGCATAGTCTATGTTGCTTTGGCCTCTGTTAGCAGATCTTGATCTGAGACGTATGTGCTTGTGACTGGGCAGGATTTGTCCGATTTGATTTCCACTATGCTTGTTCTTGACAACAAGAAAGTTTTCAACCCCATGCTCACTTTTGCATTACCAGAAATATCAGGTCTGCTGTCAGCAGGGATGGTCACTGCAGCCAGACCAGCTCTTAGAACAAGTATGGTGGTATAACTGCTCGTGAGCAGGAGCCAAGCGCAGCAAGAAATCTTGCGAGGAACGTGTCTGCCTCTGATGATCTTGTCCCATCCCTTTTCTGGCTTAATTCCTGGCTGTAGCCCTGAGACTGTCCTGCTGGGTCTGATCAGTAAATATGGATCAATCTTGCTTACCCACATTTGGCTTCCTCTAAGCTACTTACTTACATGATTTTTGGTAGAGGACAGATATTTTTGTATAATTCATTCTCTAGTGCCTCCTCGCTCTGCTGAAGATCTTAATGTGCATGGCTCTCTAGGGTAAAACAGGACAGCGAGGTAAGCAAACGCAAATGCAGAAATTCTACCTTTGTAAATCATTAGTTACTTTCTAACCCCTGCCTGCTCCGAACAGTTAGTGTGCACGTTGTGAACTTGCCTGAGCCACAGGTTGAATGGGGAGTGCCGGGCACAGACCTCTGGGACAAAGCAATTAGTGTTCGAGCTCTTGCTCTGCAAGAGACATTTTGGGTAGGAGGCTGACATGTCACGGGTGAAATTGCACAGCACTAAAGGGATCACACCTGAATTCCTTTCCGAGAGGCTTCAAAAGACGCTGGGATCAAGTGGCTCCACAGCAGTCTGGCGAACGACTGAGTAAATTGCAACCTTAACACTACATGCTTCTGCTTTCCCTAACAACACAAATGAAATGGGATTTATATTTCCTCATCAGGTCTTGGAGCACATACTCGCTTTCTTTTTGTATAATAATTTCCACTGATTTGTGATTTTGCCTTTTTATTCATCTCTTTATTGTTTGGAAGTACTTCAGAATTAATATATTTAGAAGAATATCTCAGATCAGAAAGATTTTAGATTAGAACCTACAGGCAAAATCTTTACTCATTTTTGCTTCAGGCCCTAGGTAAAAATGGAGCATCACCATAATAGCAATTATGGGTGGTTATTACTCTTGATTAAAATTAAATTAAATTGCAGTTGTCAACTAAAAAGATTTAATTATCACATAAAACCTGTCAGCCTTTCATTTTAAACATCTGCTAGATAAGCATGCCAGTAGCAGTGATGTGGAGTATTTGCCAGATACCTCATCAACAACCCCCTTTGTATCATCAGATAATTGAGACAATATGGTCTGAAATGCTTCGTTTTTCAAATCGGACGGTATCTCACACACTACATAGATCTTAGAAGTCTTTATTCAGTTCAAATGTTAACAAATCCAATATTTTAGGATTTTTTAATTTTTCAGATAAAGTATTCTCTGGTGAGAGGTTGAAAATATTGTTGCGTCATATCAGTATCCAATGTATTGATGTTTGGGATCTAAAGGATTTATCTGGCTATTCTTCTCTTTTCCTGGCCCGGGTTTTCAATGTCTGTAAATCTCTACAATCCTACCGACACCAGTTCAGCAGACTGATTTCTCAGGCGGGCATTTTCAAGGGTATTTAGATGTTTACGCATCCCTGAGGACCCCAGACTAACATGAGCTGCTCTCTGAACTTCTGCCTGTGCCTCCTCTGTACCAGACAGGAGGGTCATATTCTGATACCAGGCATAAAAAAGAACTGGTCAGCGTATCCAAATACCTGCCTGGAGGAATCGCTAGTTACAGAGAGCTCCTCCATGAGACGTGCTGTAAGAAAATGGTGTTCTGAAACTGTGAGTGTGCTCGGGAGGTCTCAGTGTTTGGGATTTGCTTCCATAATCTTGAAAAAAAGTAGAAATAACTTAGGATTCTGTACTACTTCTGAACAGGCAAATAGAAGGAATAAAGAGTGCGTAGGGGACATAGGAGTGAGACTTATGGTTTTTTTTTTTCTCTGAAACTACTCTTTCAGGTGATGAAGTAGTTCTGACCCTCCCATCTTCTATCTGACATAGGATGATCATCCTGTCTGAACTTGAGTTTCACCTGTGAGTTTCAGGGCTACTCCCATGACAGATTTCCACCTTGTGCCACGCTCTAGGTTCACCCACAGTTGCTATCTCATCCTTTCTATACTGAGGGGGAGGGAGGGGGAAGGGACTTCCAGTGACCCATTCTTATCTTTTCCCTGTCAACTTCTGCTCTCTGGCTGGACTGTTACGTGTTTCATACCTCCTGACCATATGGAGCCTGAGATATATATTTTGTACAGTAGGGAATGTTCACCACTCCTGGTTTCACGCACAGCTCCGTGAAACATAAATTATTTCATCTAAAGAACTCAGAATTGGGCTTTCTAGGTTATTTTGCAGCTGAATCTCTCATCTCTTGATTTTCAACGCAGGCAGGCATTGCTTTATATTATTTATGTTTTATAGCACCTTTCAAAAGAGAAAATTAAAATCGTTACTCTTTTCTCTTTAAATGAAAATGTAGAGTGAAGCACTGCCTTCTGTGTTAACCCAAAGTTCACATGACTCCATCTCTATCATCAGGTGGGTTTTTTTCAGTTCAATTCAAATCTCTCTTCCAATTGGCTCTGCCAGGTTACCTTACACATAGGGGAAAAAAAAAATCCCCAAAAAAGAGCACGAAGATTGCTTCCATGTCTTCAAATTCTCTTTTATGGAAAACTTTATTTCTTAGACTTACTCACCTAGAGAGGTGTTGTAGTACACTCCATATGTTTAATCCCAGCTCTTGGTTCTTCTTGCCAAGTGTGTTGTATGAATTTTGTTGCTGTTGTCCAAGGAAAGATAGGATCTGAATATGTTTTGAAGCAGTTCAGGTCTCTCTTCTATCTGTCCTGATAGTGATATTAAATATACTACTTAAAAAAACTTACAGGCTTCACTAGTGTAAGACCAATGTGTCTATTAAATTGTTCTTTGCAATATAAGAGCTAAAGAAACGAAGTCAGTTCAGATATAAAATTATGATTACAGCTGGGGTAGAAGTGAAGTGCACTTTCAAAGCGTTGAAAAAATGGTCAGAATAGATACAATCTCTTAAACTGTTTAAAATTAACATATTGTACTAAACCAAAATTAGGCATAGTTGTAGCACTTAATATAACCTGTCAGATGTTTTTAATGAGCTCTGTTCAAATATTTCTGCCAAAGGATATGAAATTTTTTCTTCTAGTTCAAAATGTAATTTCAAGCCTTGAGATACTATTTTTGAATGTTAAAATTATGAAGTTGGAAGTTCATGTTTGTAAGGACAATATTCATCCTATTTTAGTCTAGTAGAATTGCTTGTTCACATCTTTATCTGTATGGAGACAGATTCTGACCCAACAAAATAAGACATGTTTTGAAAGGCAGAAATGTGTTTTCACTTTTCTTAACCTTTTCCTGTAAAAAAAAAAAAAAAATTTAAAAAATGCTTGAGATAGTAAAAACAATAGATTTTGAAATACTAATTGCTTAATAGCATCACTTTTAACAGGGTAGTAGGTACATAAAGTACCTTTCAAATCTGTGTAAAAGTGCCTGGACAAGTAGTCTATTGATTTATATTTATAATGAAAGACTAAATAGTACAAAAAGTAAGCCAGCATCATAAATGACTTAAAATGTACTTTTCAGTTCGTAATTAAAAATTACTATGATTAACACAGATTATGATTTTCTTATCTTACTAGTGTCTGATTTTTTTTTCTTGATTAACATTTTAAACCCTTATACCTATTGTTAGTTCCCTGCTGAATCTATACGTACCAATGTATACCTTGTTCCTCTACTGCTCTGTTTATATGCACTCCTGACCAAACAATTCTGTTTGATTCTATAATTCAAATGCATTCTTAAAACCATTGTACGGCGGGTTCTTGACTGCTGAATGATTTTGCACAGTTGAATTAAATAGTCTATTATTTCATCATGAGGATAACCTAAGAACACCTTTATCTGGAAAACCAACTTGGTCTTGGGAAAAGCAGAAAAGAACCATAGTGAGGTCTTTGTGAGAGATTAAATGCCATTTCTGTGTTTTCTGTAGCAAGTTGCATATCTGTACAAATAAACCTGCAATACAGTGGAAAGAAACCAGATGCTGTTGTGCAAATACCAACTTTCCTTAAAAAAAGCATTATAACAGAATAGAGCAATATGAGATTCCAATTGAGTGGACTAGTGGTAAACTCCCTCGTGTAAACTAAGTCTATGAAACTGGGTAAGGTCAAATAGAAGAATCCATTTAGGAGGTTATTTAATTAAAGTTTTGTCACCAAGGTCTACAAGTTTCAGTAAATAATAAGTAAAGTTATGCACTCTCAGGAGTACAACGCACACCTTCAGCAGTCAACTTTACAGTAGAAATAATCTCCACACAAATTACTTTTGAGATAGCATTAGTAGAATATTGGATAGCACTTTTATTATTCTATGTGAGTCTGCTTATCTCCAAGGACAGGATTTCTTGCTAAACAGTGGATATTTACGTGAAAACAATCCAGTATATCTAATAGTCAGGAGGCTTTTTTGCAATAGTTATGGAAAACTTGTCTTTCTTAAAAGCCAATTTAATGCACAAAGACTTTGGTAGGTTTGCTTCTCAAATAAGGGTATTCCCGACAAAGAATACAGGTATTTCTGGGCTGTACTGTTTATATATTTATGACAAATATGAAGTTAAGAAATTATTAAAGAACTTTTATTTCAAGTTAGAAAGCCTTTAGCTAAGTCATCTGCCCTGTACTCTATCATAGGTGTATCAAAGGCTTTTCCAGCATCAAAGAATACAGCTGCAGTAATTTTTTTACTCCATGTTCTTTGATGTCTTTGCTAGATTTTGATATTTTCAATGGCTGACACTTTCCATCAAAAACCAGCCTGATGGGTTCCCAAAGACCTTTTGCTTTCATTATACCTTCACAGATGGATACTCCTGCAGAAACTTACTTAAAATACATTATGACCACAGTCAGTAGCTTGATGTACCTGCCGTTAGGAATCCTGTCATCTTCAGCTGTTTTGATCATTATGGTTACTACCTACACAGCTACATGAAAACATGGAGAAATGTTTTTGTTATTTGTTATAGTTTTTATATTTAAAAATGGAAGTTCGGGGTTTGCAGTGGAATTCATTAGCTTTGCATGATAATCTCTAAATTTCATTTTTCTGAAGTGGCTAAAAATTTGCAAATTCTTTAGTACCAGAGTATCCAAAACTTTCAGTCATGGCAAGCTCAATAGCTACCACAGAAGAGCCCAGGGGCCCTCTGCTGAAGTCTAACAGGTGGCAGGGGCAGACAGACAGGTGTCCCATGTCATCAGACTGGTGCAAGGGACGGTGTGTACATGGAGCTTATTGTCATGCAGTCTGGTGCACGTGTGCATACTTGTTACATGGCCTGATGTGTGCTACTCACCTAAGGGATATCTGTCCATCATGGACTAGCAAGCTATAGTCCAATATATCAAAAGTCGGATATATTAAGTGATTAGATGAATCAGTGTTAACAGAAATTGAGAAAGACCTATCACACTTATTCCCAGTTCAGGGGGAATTATCATCAATTTGAGAGTTAACATTTAGAAAGGTGGATCAGAATAAAATGAGGGAAAGTATTAGTACATCCAGCATTGCATTTAGACATCAGCTATCAGACTCTTTAATATCCCTGAGAAGAACTAAAATAAACATTTAAAGTTAGCTTCTAGAAAGTAAAAAGGTGTTAACTGGTGATGAGAAGAAAGTGGATCTGCTGTTTTAAAGTCCTTACAAAAGAAGTAGCATGAGATCTGAGTATCTGAAAGAAGTGCTGGCAATGAAGAAAACTGAACTTCAAAAATGTTCTAAAATTATTGTGGTTTTTTAGTATGTTTAGGAAGTGATCATGTGTTTGAAATACCGTACCAAGAATGCAGGAAGGAAAAGCAGAAAGCACCCTATAAGAACATCTGAAATTCTTGCAAAAGAACATTACTTTTTTTTTGGTGAAACTTGGTATAACTTGAAGATGTAAACCCAGTGCTTGATCTCTCCACCTACAACTTCTATGGTTTGATTTCTTCAAATGCTTCTCCCCCATCAGCCGAGAGGAAGCATTGAACTTCTGAGGCAGAGACTCTCTAAGTTGTTTGCAACTTTGGGACAAAGGAATCACAGAATAAAATCATAGAATCATTTTGGTTGGAAAAGACCTTTAAGGTCATCAAGGCCAACCGTTAACCTAGCACTGCCAAGTTACTAAACCATGTTCCTCAGCACTACATTGACGCATCTTTGAAATGCCTCCGGGGATGGTGACTCAACCACTTCCCTGGGCAGCTTGTTCCAATGTTTGATAACCCCTTTGGTGAAGAAATTTTTCCTAATATCCATCCTAAGCCTCCCCTGGCGCAACTTGAGACCATTTCCTCTTGTCCTATCGCTCGTTACTTGGAAGAAGAGACCAACCCCCACCTCGCTACATCCTCCCTTCAGGTAGTTGGAGAGAGCAATAAGGACTCCCCTCAGCCTTCTTTTCTCCAGGCTAAACAAACCCAGTTCCTCAGCTGCTCCTCACAAAACTTGTTCTCTAGACCCCTCACCAGCTTCATTACCCTTCTCTGGACACGCTCCAGCACCTCAATGTCTTTCTTGTAGTGAGGGGCCCAAAACTGAACAGAGAATGGGAACTGGAGGGTGTCTGTGCTCCTACCTACCCCGCAGGAGCAGGGTATCTGCAAAAGGGGGCATGTCATTCCTTCAAGGAAAATATCGTATACTGATGCCCTGGTTCCTTCCTGAGTTCCCAGACTGATACTATCATGGGCTGAAGTATTTATTCCAGTCACGACTCATCAATATGGGATAGTACACATGAACCCTATGCTCTAAGCTGTGTTTCAGAAAAATCATATCCTAAATCATGTTGTTCTTTAGATAGAAAATAATTTTTTAAAACTAAAAGCATGGGACTATTATGAAAGAGAATCACTGGGGTTAGTCTACTGATGTAGAGAGGTTAAGCCAATCGAAAATGATCATACTGCAAATGGTGAAATGCCAATTTCTTACTCTTTGTTTATCCTGCCTGCCTCTGTTAATATCACAGTTTTATTGAATAGAATTATTTTTAAGTGAATCATAATCAATTGTAGTTATAGCTCTAGCTAATGGAGAGAGTGATACACATTCTTAAATATTTCTGAAGATTTTATCATAGGTGATGAGACTATCTATTTATTCAAAATAGCATCAAGTTACTGTGCTTTCATTTTGTGATAGGTACTTTTCATTATTTATTTTATACCAAACACTGCCTGACAAATAAATCAATAATTAAATGTTTGTCCAGCTGTTTCAACTGAATATGCACAAACCACACAAGCAATGCTATAGCATGTATGCATGGAATGTCTTTTGAAGGGACTGTTAGTTACTATTTCTGCTTTTTGTTTTACTTACTTATAAATGTAGTGGTAAGGTGATATTTTTTATCATTCTAAAAGAAATATTTTAGCTGAGCTTTCTCCTGAATTTTCCAAGACCCGTTGCATGCTCAGGTTCAAATCGTAGCAGAATTTATATTAGGCTTTTACTTCTAGATAGAGATAAGCAAAATTAATGGAATTGTATTATAATGAGTTATTTCAGTAGACCTTTATGTAGGCACTGTTTCTTCCGTGACCTTTCCCCTATTTTTAGTAATGTAATTTTAAAAAAATATAACGATATTTCAGGAGACTGTTTCCAACAGTCCGCTCCTGTGTGTCATAAATTGGAATAGTTCTGTGGCTGCCCTGAATTTTTGCTGAGTGCTGCTCAACTCATGATCTGTGCTAAGATTTTTATTTTTCTTTTATTTCACTTTCTACCCAGGCCAACCAAGGACAAAATGCAGGGAGATTTTTGCTGCAACTCTGTACATAAACCTGAACTCTATTTTGTACTTCGTGCAAGGAGTCTTTATGTGGCACTTGGCCCCAGCTGGAGGACACTTTCGTTTACCCTTTCACACAAAAGAAGTAAATTCTGGTATTCAGAACCTGTGTATCCAACTGGCTTGTAGCACCACAGGTCCAGAAAGAGACTCAGAAAAATACCCCACAAAAGCACTTTATTGTTAGCAGAGAAACTGGCACTGTGTAGGCCAAAGGGCCGAGTTATTCTTTACCTGTTGTAACAAGAATAGAATGATGCAATTTGAGGGAAGATCCAAATTTGACCTCTCTACCAGAGCTGTGCTGCAGAAATCTCTGCCAAGGAAAATGTGTAAATGCATAGGGGAAATTATAGCTAAATTCTTTTCAGATCTGTGCCAGGGAATTAGATACCTGTGAGCTGGAGAAGCACGATCTTCTCATGTCAAGAGAACTGAGGCCAGTATGACAGTGTGAGCTTATAAATGCATGATAATTTGTCTAATTTTACACAAAATAAATTGAATTCTCCCCTCTCCTTTCCAGTGATGATGAAGGTTGATACTAATGGGAAGCGAGATGTTAGGAACACGCGGGTTTGTGCCAGTGTTAATAAGACAATATTATATGCCATCATTTTTCATTGCTTATCCAAGCTAAGAACAAGCCCTTAAAGTGAAAATACTTTTAAATTGATACAACCATATCTTTTGACAAATAGCAACTCAAAGGATGTCCCACTGGATATTTATCAAACCTTACCAATGATGTCACAGGCAGAATAGATATGGCAGCTCAACTGTTTCATCTTCTGAGATAACACTTGTGTGGAGTCCTAGGCAGCAGAAGACAATATAAGTAAAAGTTAAATTTGAATACAAATTTAATATGGTAACATTGGTTTTTTGTTAAGGTGGACTAATACCAGGTCTGGTTGGGAATATAGCCAGGTGACATTTGATTGTTACAAACATTTCGGCTTCCACCCATAAACCGATAAATAGATTTGTGAGGCTTGAGACAAAGCCTAGATTTCCAAGGATTATCTGGAGCCCCCTCTGTCATTCCCGGTAATGCTGTCTATCGTTGTTACAACTGCTCAAACATCGGAGGTTCTGGTGCTAAAAAATGCTTTTAATAAGGCTTCTTCATACTCAGTTTTGTATTGTCTGAATAGTCATATGTATACCAAGAAATAAGGTCAAGAAGATGCACATAAAGTTCTGACTGGCTTTGTATGGTCTTGTGTATGGCTTTTTTTTAACACTGAAGTAATAATATTTTTTTCTTACATGTGCAAATTGTATTTAAATTTACCAATCCTAATGGGATCAACAGGGAAAAGTTCTTTTGAATTTAATGACTACAGCATCTAATTTGAATTTTCTTTCTGCTTTAAAATGAGTAAATTTAATAAATTATTTCACATAAATGTTGATAGACTTCTTGTTTTCCGCACAAATGAATGAGGACTTGTGTTACCAGGTTAATTAGTTCCAAGCCTCAAATATTTATTGACACCAATGAATACAGACTATATTTGAATACAGCTGCGTATTTGTTGCTGTATTGAGATTCCAGAAATTTTTCTTCTGTTTGGTAAATGATCTTAGGAACCAACATTTTGCATAATGTTATTATTAAATTTGAGTATATATTGAGGACATAATATGTTTTACCTTATAGATTGCAATTTCGTTTTTCAAGGGAGTACAACACTTCCATGTCTTTTTTCACAAATTATAAATTAATTCACACTGTTGTTTGAAAATACTTCTCTTAAACATAGCCCCAGTCATTATAGTAAAAATACCCACAAATGGAATAATAAAGCAGTACTGTCAAAATATACCAGAAAATTCTGTTTGGTTTTATTTCAGCTACATAGTTCATCAAAGACCTTGAGGTTTGCCCACAATAGCTTTGGCTTGTCTTTACGTAGTCTTAAGATATGTTTTATTTACTTAGAAAATAATCACAAAAATTCTGCTTTGCTTAGAAATGCATTTTTCTATTTTCAGTAACATCTACTGTCTGCTCTGTTCCATTCTCCCATTTAAAATGACCTTTGGCTGCATTTTTCCTTACTGTTTGCCATTATTTCCTAAATTACTGTCGTTTGCCAAACTGCAAGTTTTTCTCTAATTATTCTAATGCATACAGCCCCCACCCCCCAACTACTGACCAAGTTTCACTAATCTGTAACACCATTCTGGTTACTTTTCCCTACATTTTTCTAATTACATCTATTTATCCCGAAAACCTCACTATGAGCTATGTTTTAGCTATATTCACAAAACACAGGGTTTGAACAGCAGATGTCTCTGAAAATCAGGTTTTTAAGGAGGTCATGAATATCAACACTTCCTAAACCTAGTAGCTTCTTCTGAATCAGTAACATATTGGTGCAGATGCATTATCCATCTGATCCTTTCTTTTCCCTGGATGCTGCAGTGGATAAGATTGCCTTCTTTAGTGCTGTTTTATACTTCATAGTGCAAAAAAACCCTGAAAATATTAGCAGAAATTCTGCACTAAGTACAGAGAGATATAGCTTTCATTCCTTCGAAACATCTAATAAAAATGCTTCTAATGTCATCCTTATATTCCTTGCTACTGGATGCTATCACAGCACTAATTGCTACCTCCCTAAATTTCCTTAATTGCTGTTGGCATTGGTAGGAGATGAAAGTTATTGTTAATGTAGGTTGAGAGATTGTAACTTAATAAACTCTGAAGAGTTTGTAACTTAAACAGGAGAAACAAAGCACGGGGAAAAGGGCACAGCACGCACACACAGTTGTCTGAGGCATTCTGTTCCATGATTTTTCATGTCTTACTTATCTGAAATATTTCTTGGGTTTTTTGTTTGCTGGGTCTGTTTTTTAAGGACAAAAGGAGGAGAGGAAAGATAAAGGTGACGGCTGCAAAAGATGGAAAGTTAAAGAAAAAATGGAGGAGAAGAATTCTTTCAAATAAGTGGAATATAAGGTATTTAGGAATATTTAAGGAATATAAGGTATCACATATTCCAGTGTGATCTCAGAGTCTGCTTATGCTCAGTTTAGGTGTAAATTAGAGAGAAAGAGTTCAGATAACTTAAATTCAGAATCTCATGCATGCCTCCTACACTATTGCTACTTTTAAATACCCTTAACATGCTTGGCAATTTTTTAATAATGTGATGTAGTCTTTTAATTAAAGTTATTTGTTTTGTTCTCCAAAGCATGCTTGTTTACCATTTTTTCCTTTTCTGTTTTATATGAGCTGCTGTTTTGTACGTATCTTCAATGCTAAGATACTGAAATAAGTCTTAGGAAATGGAGATTTTTAGGAATTCAGAAAAATGTATTTGACTTTGGAAGGATTTTAACTTTTCAAAAAGGTGAGGCAAACAACAATTTGCAGAAAATGGGACACAGGTCTAAGCTTTGTATCCTTTCTTACTATTTTATAAGACTCTCAAATTAATGGTTTTCATGACGTGAATTTTTGAAATAGAGAAATAATTTTGCTTCTTCCTTTTAATTTGATTGACCAGGACTGCCTCTGACATTTTGCCTCTATAGTCAGCATATACCTCAGATGTAGTCTGCAATCTACACATATCTCTCGGGGTAGCGTGCTTTTCAGGCAGAGTACCCCTCTAGCTTCCTTTAAAGATGAAGGAGATATCAAATTCGAGCTTCCTTGTAGGTTTCTCTTTTTTCTTCTTTTTGCATAAACAATAGCTTGGGGTTTTTTAAGTCCTGTTTAACTTTAAAGGTCCTGAAAGCCTCAAGAAAAAAAATACTATACAGAAAAAGAAAGGGAAATAATATCCAAACAAATGTTCAGAATGCAGCTTGTTTCTTAAACTGGGGGAAAAATATGAAAAACTACTTCAAAAGTAAAATGAATTTAAATTGACATGCAGCTTCTAAAATATACTAGTTAACTAAATGGAAAATATCTTTCTTTTTCATAAAACTGCTGAACCCAATATACAGTTACTTTTCTGGGACAAGAACTACTCTGATCTGAGCAAGTTTCTTTTATCAAAACTAATGTATTGCTGCACCAAAGTTTGATCTCATTGAATCAAATATTTCTATTCTACCTTCTGGCATGCAGAGGCTTTTTTCCCCCTACTTCAGTGAGAATGCAGTCCTAGCACAAAAACATATAGTCTTCAGAGGAAAGTATGAATTACTGCCACTGTTGTCCAGATGCAGGGAAGACAGGGTACAAATTCTGCTTCGTACTTTATAGATTCCTAAAAGAGAAATGGGAACATGAAAGTGGGTATTTTAAATAAATTTATCTGCCTTGATTTAGATTCAGACTTGAATACTTGTATTGAGCCAATGCTTTCGACATGAGAAGTACAAATAATATGGTATCATTTGGGATGCGGGGTGCTGCTCTACTTTTTCTAAATATATCTGAAGCTGGCTGGTAAAAACTAAAAATGGTTTACAGCTAATTTGCCCTTTGATCTCAACAGGACTGGCCTTTTAGGAAGCACTGTGCAGGTTGTACAGTCCCTCAGGGGCGTTCCTGTCCCAGCATGGGTCACCTATGGCCACAGAACGAGGAGGACCCAGGATGGGTCTCTTCACCTAGGGGTAGGTGGATCTAGTACCAAAACCCAAGGAGTACAGACGGTAGAGCTGCTGTTGTCAGCTTTATGTCCCCTACAACAGGCCTTATTGAAAAGCAATTACTAGATGCAGTCTTCTGCTGCTTTATGTTCATTTTGTGATGAAACTGCTGATAAAGGTTAGGTACTAGTTGCGTGTCATGCTTCAGTCAGAATAAAAAGTTCTTAATTTGAACAACAGATCTCCACAAGCTGTCCCTGCTGACCCTTCCAGCTATGCATCTGCAATATTTTGTAGCTCTTCAGTTGAACCTTATAAAAATAACACTGTTGGTATGAAAATGCTTTTCTCCCTCCTCATGCCCCCAAGATACATTTGAGTTTTCTTTGTAACCTTTGATTTTTTAAAAAATCTTATTGAAGAAGAAATACAAGAGGGGGAGCATGGTAGGGAAAAAAACAGGAAGAACAAACAACCAGTCAATACTTTTCAACACAAGAAACATCTTTGCATCAGATTTTCCAAGATGCTTTGCATCGGTCTCGTTTAAATCAATGATAGTATCTCCAGTACACTGAATGGGATCAGAGTTCATTTCAGTGCCGAGTGCTTTTGAAACTCCTTTCCCACTGATACTTAGCAGTGACCTTCATTTTCCTTCCCTCATATTAGTAAACAGCTTTAGAAATGCTAATTAAAACTGGAGCGCAAACTTAATAGGGTATTTGCCCACTTCTAGTTGGCAACTGTAAAGAGAGGTACCATCGCTTAAATCAGTGTGATTGTATTAGGTGAATTTTAATTCACTTAAATTCAGTCCATGTTTCTCTATCTCTTTCCATCCACATAAGCAGAGGAAGCAGATGGAGGCTATTTACTCTAATTAGATGAATTTTAGCAATGTATGAGGCAGAGCAGACTGTGGAGGAGGAGGGCATGACATGCTGGGGTAGGTGGGTACAAGTTCACTGCCCTTGTATAATGTGATGATTTTAATGATGTCAACATTGATCAAACCCTGATGTGGATAGAATGGGGATAGTGTTATGGTGAATGGTGAACTGCGGGCTTTATAGTAGTAAGTCCTCACATTGGCTTACGATAGGCAACTTTTTCGCCAGAGGTGTTTGTAAAGCGTCAAAGCCACACTGAAACCTTGGTCTCCTTGAAGTCCAGCAGCATTTTGGCACTGTCTTTCTTCAGTGCCAACAGTTTTCCCTGGTGGGCTTCCCCTGCAGAGGTGCCAGGAAAGACCACGATTTCATTGGCTTCCTGAGGGTCTCACTGAAGCCAAAACAAAAACCTAATCAATGCATCTGTTGTTGTAATGCATTGAATTAATTAAGTCAAGAAAAAGGTGCATGATATCTTTTAAAGGCATTCATTTTCCCAGTCTTCTCTGTGACTTCTATCTCTGTGCTCTTCTGGAGGAGGCATTCTCAACCAGAATGACAGCTGTATCTTTAGTTGTCACCAAGTAAAATAGAAAACAAGAACAGACTGACACAGATGCTTTGGTAACAGCTAAAAAACCCCTCTGCTTTATCATTATGTATAGAAAATGAACTTTTTACTCTGTACAAGGAAATTGTAAGTGTCTAGGTAAAAGGGAAGATAATAGTTACTAAATAATGGTGATAACCACACTTGTGTGCCCTGAGAAGTTTCTTTCTTTTCCTAAGGGACCATAATTCGTGTGCTTGTGTGTGAAATGCCGTTCCTTACACCCAGAAACATTGCTAAGCCCAGGATGACTGACATCAATAAATGTAAATTGGGTGTATTTGGGATAGATTTGCAGTGGGAGGAAATCACCATAACTCCGTGGATTCATAGAAACTAAACCTGGGGGTCACTGAGGACCTGGCCCATTACTCATCATGGCAGCAGCAAAGACACAAATTTATACTGGACTGGATTTGATCCCATGAGACTTGCTTAACACCCGTTTCTGTTCCCTCTTCCCATATAACAAACTCTCACAATTGATTCATATTCTTGCAGGACACTGGGAAAAGCACAAGTGGCAAAAATTTTATTCTGCAGATATTGTAAAAAAACCCCAAATGTATGGGCCCTATTACATTATATATTTTTCCCAGCTGAAAATCCTACTTCTTGGGGTTCTTTTTCCCAACTATATTGGAGAATGAGGTAGTTTACCTCTAGTAAGCATGTTATAACATTAAAATAACAAGTTGGTTTTGTAAGATTAGCATTTAGAAAATATTTCTTTAATTTCATGTTTTCTGTCCTTTTTTATTGATAGTATTTGTCACATTAATTTGAAAAGGAAAATGACATGATACTTACATTAATTTTACCCACATAAATAATTTTTTTTATTAAATACTTTCATTAGTTATTTTCTATTATAGTAGGGAACCTTTGTTCAGAAAAAACCCAAAATGATCTGTAGATAAGTAAATAATAATGGATGTTAACAAAAAAAGAGTATTTCATCTCACAGATACTATCATAAGCAATATTTTTGTATTCTCTGAATATAAACAGGTAAAACCTTTGGCATTTTCATAACTTTAAATTTGGGATAAAAGTTTTCAGCAGAAATCAGTCTTTTAGGAAAAGTCAGTTATAAACTTCATCCTGCCTCTCAATCCCCATGCTGATCTCAACTCTGAAACAGTACAGAAAAGTTAAACTTTTCATCCTTCTCAGTGACAGGACCTTGGCCAGGAGAAGCACCTGTAATGACCTTTGATTCTAGAGATTCGAGATACAATTCCTTCTTTCCCATAGGTTTTATATCAGCTCATCAAGGGATGAGCCATGAGCAGGTATTTAGGTGCAGCACTTCGGGGTAGTGTTTGAAGGCCATGTATAATGTTATAATTGTTTGGAGCTCTTCTTTGAAACACTAGTGGATTGATTTCCACCATTTACCAGTTAAAGGAAATATGTTAAGAAAACATTTGAAAAGTCATTATTTATAAACTCAAAACAGCATATGAAGCAAAGGAAGCATTATGTTGTTATTGGCATAGCGTCCCTAAATTGTTTGTTTCCCACATATTTTCCACAGGCACTGTAATATTTTTTTTGAGAATAATATTTTAATTTTACATTTACAGTTTTCTGTATGCTTGTTTACCATGATTATAATTTCTAGCAATTCATCATAATATTTTAATCTCTTAACTTTGTAACTTCCTCCTCCCTACTTCTTGATTACCTTTCCAAGCTATATTGTAAAATTCATAAACCTGGTAAATTAAAAATAAATTCTTATATTTTGCAGATATTTTGCACTTGAGCTGAAGATTTTAGGTATGACAATTCACTTAATATGAAAGGTGCTAAATGCTTTATATTACTTTGAAGTGTGCTATATTCCTCCCTCTCTCCCTCTACTTTCAGCCATGTAAAACAAGAACACTATTTTCTTTATCTCAGTTTAAATATGTGAAACCATTATTTCTGTACATACTAAAACATGCAAATTCTTTCACAAACACTTCTGTAGTGCACTGCCTTTAGTATAAGAAGAAAGAAACGTGGTCGAAAAATAATGTAAGATTCATAAGGAAAACTTTATTTCAAACTTTGTCTCGAGGTTTTACTGTCAGTGGATTAATGCAGCCTTCCCACCCCCATCTAAGACCTGATTTTAAATCCCAGTTTTGATAACTAGTAAAATGTATGATGGTTCCAGCTGAGATGCCACGTTTGCACATTTCATAAAGCTGCCAATCAATTAGGAATAGCCAAATCTTGATCTTCCAGCAAAGCCCTTGTCAGAGCTGAACTACACTGGGAAACGTGAAATCTCCTTGGTCTTCCCCTGGCATCTTGCCTTATCCAATTCACTTCTTTTTCAGGAGACTTCTACAGGGTTGTAACACTTCAGTGGGCAAACACACAAAGCAATTCCCTTATTTATGTGAATGCTAAATGCACTTGCACAGTGTTGAAGCAAACATATCAAGAATTTTAAAAGAGCTTTGGAAGAGCATTAGGTTTAATAAAAAACTTTTTCTTCTGTTTTCTCTACTGTATTTTTCTAACTGCTTGCTTGGGTCACCCAGCAGACAGACAGTACAGGACCTGTATATCAGAAGGACTTTGCAGGACATGTCAATAGGTCCTGGGGGACAGCTGTGTGCTAAAATGCGCTTTATCCTCCCTATGATATGGACACATTTCTGGACCTCTGGTGTTTATGATTGCAGTGATAAATTACCTATTTTTATAGCCACGCTATTTTATGAATATTTCATTTTATGCAAAATACTTGTCCTGCTGAAAACAAAAGTACCTGTTCCATATTTTTAGCTTTGGTTGCTAAAAGACGAATTCAAGTGTTTCAGATACTTGACAGAAGAATGCTAATTTATGCCAGTCTTTTAGCTGTGGGATTGATCTGCAAACTTATTTCTTTATATAGCTTTACCTTGTCTTTAGATGTCAGAAATGTTTTCCATACTTCTCTTTCCCACACTTCTGAACTTTAATGAGTAACTTCTGCAATTATTGTGGGGTTTCTACATCACTTTTATACAGTATAGAAGTTGGAATATATAAAGGACAAGCAGCATTAGAACTACCTGGGTGGTCCTTTTTGGAATTTAATTACCTAAATTATATTTGTTATGGTTTTGTCTCTTTTTATTTTTATTTTTTTAAAGCTTTTGTTGGTTTGTTTCTCTGATATACTCACACATCAAATTAAAGGAATGAATTAATAGATTAATGTAGTAAGTTACAAGAAATCCAATTCAGTTTTAAAACTAAGGGTTACCATAAAGTATCATTGAAATCTGTAAGGTAAGTAATCTCTTTTTATAGCCAAAATGCATATAGATTACTTTTCAATACGGACCTGTAAGAGAGAATAGTGCATTGGTGGGTCCTACAAGCCCCATCCGTGGAAGAAATCGGTTGTTGCTGGATCTTCAAGTCAAATTTGGCCTCATTTGGCCTAGTAGTTTTCCATTATATGGAATATAATATTAAAGAATGGAAACTTGGTTGTAATTTCGCGGTTTAAAATGTCATAGCACTTGGCTTCATGGTTATTCATATGAGGAAAAAGTTTTGGAATAAACAATTGGAACCCGTGAGTCTCTATCATGCTGCTAATTGGTTAATAACAACCACTTCTGCTAGCTGCAGCTGATGCTACCCTGCCAACTCATTCTTCCCAATACTTTCAGTGCTCCGTGACACAAACAGAGTTGAGGGCAGGTGCTGCTAGCAAGTTCATGTACACCATGTTTGATGGTTCCGGGCATACCTCAGTAGCATCCCCAACTCAGGGCTATTGATCCAAGTATATTGTTCCACACATTAGGCTTCAAAGAGCCTTATTCCTGTTAGAGAGAATCCTTGGCAGATTAAAGTAGGTGCGTCATAAGAACAGGAGCCCAGCCTGATTTCCACTGCTATGTGTCAAGACCTTCTTTCAGCTCTTCTCCTTCATACATCAGTCACCAAGTCTTGACTCTGTGGCCTGTGATCACCTGTGTCTGCAGGGCCTCCGGTCTGATGGTGTCCATAAAACGACACCAACAGTTTTTATGGGTCATTTGGAGTCAGTATCCATTTCAGATTATATGTGCCCTGCCATTATCTAACTGAGAGATATATACAGATATAGAACAACAAGAAAGGGAACATAAATGCAGGACATGGACTGATTTGGCCCTTAAAAGCACCAGAGGGCTTTTCCATACGAGTGCACTAAGCAAAAATTAGAGCTCATAACCTCCTATCCACTCTTTGTGATCGAAGTCTGGAGGCTGGGTTGTCCATACACATTAATAAGTGTGCCCAGAAAAATCTCTAACATGGTGTAGAGAGGGTACCCTGTGTTACAAAGTGCTACATGCTATTGGAAATTGCTGTGACGTCTCTCAGAATATTTGCACGGTGTAAAGCATCGTAGTTAGGTCATGTTGTGTTTCCCTTATACACCATCAGTAATTTCAGAGCAAATATGCTCCAAAGTCAGATGAGACCTTGATGATAAAAAGCAGTTCTCTGAACTCTTCCAATCTGGGCAGGTACTGATGGGAACAGGTAAAAAGTTTGGGGGGGACTCATATTTGCAGTGCAGATTCTAAGTCTGGTACTGAATAAATCATTGCAGTTATTTGTTTAATAGTACCAAGAGCAGAGTTCTTCATTCTTCCCAAAAATGAGTTGTCTCTTTGTCTCTCGTGAAAGTTACAACTTGAAACCCAGAACTGCAAACATAAAAAGAGATTACAAATCTGGTGCAAATGCGATGTGCTGAGGAAGGACAGTGCTTCATGTAATGGGGTTTATTTGGGGGGTAGGGGGAAGGCTTGGGGGTGAATTTATTCCAGACTCCATATCAGCATAAATAAAACTGGGTTCTTTTTCTTTGGGATTTGAAAACTTTTCAGAGGTTGTTCTGCCAGTTGTGATTTCTGACTCGTATTCACTAAGAGAAGGAGAGGAAAGATACCAAGAAAGGACTGAGAGTAAAGATGATTTCCATTTCTGTCAAGTGCAGACAGTGGGGGTCTTTTTAATTTATTTGTTTAACAGTCCCGTCTGCATAAATTAGCTAGGATGTCTTAAGCGATGCATCTTTTTTCTTCTTGTCTCGCTCTTTAAATTCCCTCCTTGCTGTTAATGCTTAAATTGTAAAGTAGGTTAAATATTTAATAAAAAGGAGGGATCCAAACCTTTTTCTTAAGTATCTTTCATGATTTCTGCTACGTTTACCAAAGACAGTCCTATATACCTGCCCATTTTGTCAACAGACAAGTCCTTTTAAGTTTTCTTTTGTTGGAAGTCATCTTCTGTTGAATCCTGAACAGGATCAATAAATGTATTTTTAATGCACAGGAGATTGCTTTTTATTTAAGCAGCATATTCTTAAAATATATAGAGTCCTTTCCATTCTCTGGTGAAATGTTTTCCTGTTTCTTTGCAGCACATGTTGACCTAGGTATTATTGCAGACTGTATTTCTGTTTTGTTTCATAGCTGGAACGCTATGAAAAGGGATGGCTGCTTATTAAACCTATCTGTTGTGGAAGCATGAAAAGATAGTACAGTGTTAATATACAGCTGGTTCTACAGGCCAGATCTTTACAGGGAAGACCTTAGAGAATAGCTAAAATCAACGACACTATTTTGAATTTCATCAGCTGAGAGTCTGACCCACCCTATTAAATGAAATTACACAGCACTTGTAAAAAGCCTCTCTCTGAAGATTTCACTGAAGACTTGCAGGGAACCCCGCACAGGTGGGCTACTTAAGCTTTTGTTCTGCAAACCCTCGTTTGTGCAAGTAATCCCATTGAAGCAGGTAATTTTTATTATTGGCTTTAGGCCTGGGTGTCTGATCACATGACTGAAGCAGCCAGGATTGTACTCTTCCATCTGAAGAGTGAAAAATTATAAGAGTATAAGTCCATGAAAGAATCTCCTCTAATCTTCCCTCCACCCTTCCACTGAAAATTTTATTTAGCAGGATATGATGGGTTTTACGCTGTTCTGCAGCTGGCTCTTTGTTAATGAGCAGAGAGTATCTGATCTCATTCATTGTTTGAGCTATATCTAAGGAAC
>VFFE01007621.1:19433-40431 GCA_008921705.1 Burhinus oedicnemus | reverse complement strand
ACCCTAGACTGAACCCACTCATGGCCAGGACCCCTCCACCCTGAAGGAGACCTCCATATCTGGGAACGTCTAAACCAGGACGCCCCTGTCTAGGAGCCCCACCCCAACTGGGACCCCCTTGCCAGGGACCCCCAACCTACCTGGGACCCCCCTGACCAAGACCACCGCCCCAGATGGGAGCCCCTTTTCCGGGACCCCCCAGAGTTGGGTGCTGGAGGGCAATGAGGGGGATATTGGGGTGCAATGGCAGGATATTGGGGTGCAACGGGGGGTTTGGGGTTGCTTCAGGCCCATGGGGCAGATCGGGGGGTCCCTGGGGTGCTGTAGGGTCCGCAGGGTGCTGGGTGCTGTGGGGGACAGATCACAGAGTCCCTAGGGTGCTGTGGGGACAGAGTGTGGGGGATGTGAGGTCCCCAAGCTGCTCTGGGGGACCCTGTGAAAGCCCCCATGATGGTCGGTGTCCCCAGGGTGACGATGGTGACACCGGCGGTGCTGCGGCTGGAGACAGACGAGCGGGTGGTGGTGGAGGCGCCGGGGTTGACTGCCCCCACTGAGGCCGTCCTCCTGGTGCAGGACTTTCCCCTCAAGCGTCACGTGCTCTACCAGACCCGCATGCCACTGAGCCCCGCCGAGGGCATGTTGGCCACCACCACCATCAAGGTATGTCACCACCCCCGTGTCACCTCCCAGCCGGTCACTGCCCCCTCCCGCCCCAGGGAGGGTGGCCCATGAGGGTCAACCTTATATGAGATGGCGGAGAATCTCTGTGGGGCTGGTGGGACCTGGGGGAGGATGGTCACCATGGGGATGGTTGCTCTGAGGTCCTTGGGGACAGTGACCATGGGGTCCTTGGAGATGGTCACCCTGCGATTAGAGGATGGTCACCCCTGGATCTTGGCGGATGGCCACCTCTGGATCTTTGGGACTGTCACCCCGGGTTCCTTGGAGGTGGTCACCCTATGATTAGAGGATGGTCACCCCTGGATCTTTGATGATAGTCACCCTGCAGTCCTTGGGTACTGTCACCTGGCATCCTCAACCCCGTTCCCTGGGCATGGGTGCCATCTGGTGTCCCCTGCCCAGTCCCTGTGGTGCAGGTACCACCTGGTGTCCTCTGTCACTGCAGGTGTCCGCCAAGACACTGCCGCAGGCGGTAGGGAAACAGTTTGTCTCCGTGACGGCACGGGTGGCTCATGTGACCCTGGAGAAGGTGGTGCTGGTGTCACTCCAGAGCGGCCACATCTTCCTGCAGACCGACAAGCCCATCTACACCCCTGGCTCCACTGGTGTGTCCTTGGGGTACTGGGTCTCACTATGACATGTTAGGGTGCTGGTGGCACCTTAGGGTGGTGGGTCCCCTCCATGGCACCTTGGGGTCTTGGTGACCTCTTGGGGTGTTGGATTCCCTCCACAGCACCTTAGGGTGCTGGTGTGACTTTGGGGTGCCAGGGTCCAGAACCCCTTTGAGGACCTTGCCATGATGTCCCCGTTGGGGTCCAGCACCCATGTGGGGACATCCCCCTGGCATCTCCACTGGGACCCTGCACCCTTTTTGGGGTCCAGCACCCATTTCTGGATGTCCCTGCACCATCCCTGCTCACCTTGTCTCCCGTGTCCCCTCCCAGTGCTCTGCCGCCTCTTCGCTCTGAGCCACCTCATGGAGCCAGTGCCCAAGACGGTGATCGTGGAGGTCAAGGTGGGTGCCCACTGGGGACACAGGGATATGGGGACACAGCCACCCATGCCACCATCCCCAACCACTCCATGTCCCTTCAGACGCCTGATGATGTCATCATCAAGCAAGTGCCTGTGTCCTCGCCGATGAAGACTGGCATCTTCTCCCTCAACCACAACCTGCCCGAGGTTGTCAGGTGGGTGCCACCTCCCACAGTGGCCTGGGGACATCCGTGACCCCGGGCTTGTCCCCTCACCCCGTTCCCCTCCTTTTCTAGCCTGGGGACATGGACAATAATGGCCAAATTTGAAGACTCACCAGAACAGGTCTTCAGCACCCAGTTTGAAGTCAAGGAGTATGGTAAGATGGCATGGGGGTCCCTAGAGTCCTGGGTCCCTTGTGTCTGTCGTGGATGCCTGGGTCCATTGGGTGTCCACTCCACAGTGCTGCCAAGCTTTGAGGTGGTCCTGGAGCCAGAGGAGAAGTTCCTCTACATCGACCGGAAGGAGGATTTCCGAGTGTCCATCACGGCCAGGTGGGATGGGGTCCCCAAAACTGCTCATTTCATGAGTCAAACCCCCACAGGTGATGGTGTGGGGTGACATTCCTGCACAAAGTCCCCAGGGATGAGGGAGTGGCACAGATGCAAGGTGACAGGGATGAGGGTGATGGAGATGTGGGGAAATGGGATGATGGGGACAGGGGGTGAGGGGGACACAGGGTGATGGAGGTGGCAGGGCATGATGGGATGACAGGGGGACACGGGCATATGGAGTGACAGGGACAGGGTGAAGAGGACACAGGGCAATGGGGTGAGAGGGTGGCGTGGCAAGAGGATGTGGGGACATGGGGTGACAGTGATGTGGATGTAATAGGGACATGGGGACAAGGGTTGAGGGTGACAGTGGTGGCTTGTCTACAGGTACCTGTACGGGAAGCGCCTGCAGGGGACAGCCTTCGTCCTCTTCGGTGTTATGGTAGATGATGAGAAGAAGAGCATCCCCCAGTCCCTGCGGCGCGTCCAGGTGACCCTGCCCTTGTCCCTGTCCCCATCCCTGTCCCATGCTAAGCTATGCCATCCTCTGTCTCCCATCCCTGTCCCCTTCCCGGTCCCCACGTCTGTCCCCTGTCCCACTAACTCTATGCCACAGGTGACCGACGGGGACGGGGAAGCCGTGCTGTCCATGGACATGCTGCGGCAGCGATTTGCCAACCCCCAGGAGCTGGTGGGACATTCACTCTACGTCTCCGTCACCGTACTCACCGAGTCAGGTGTGCAGGGGGATCACAGGGGACAAGAGGGGACTTGGGGTTTAGGTACAGCAGGAATGTGTGAGGCCAGGGGCTGTATATCTCTGTCACAGTCTTCAGCAAGTTGGGTAGGCGGGGGGACACTTGGGGACATGTGGGAACATAGGGGGATGGGGACAGCAGTGACACATGGGGCTGGGGACATGTGTGGTTGGGGACAGCAAAGGATGGGGAGACATGGTGTTGGGGACAGCAAGGATGAGGACAGGTGGGGTTGGGGACAGCAGGGATGGGGACATCTGGGGCCACCCAAGGTCAGACGGGGCTGTCCCTGGGAGGGACTGGGAGCCCTGTCCCGGCGCTGGGTGACACGGCCATTCCCATGGCCACTGCAGGCAGTGACATGGTGGAGGCACAACGCAGTGGCATCCGCATCGTGACATCCCCATACACCATCCACTTCACCCACACCCCCAAGTACTTCAAGCCGGGGATGCCCTTCGATCTGACGGTAATGGCACCTGGGAACAGGGACGGGGATGGCGGTGGCATTGGCCCAGGATCTCCATGGTACCAGGGTCCCCCACATCGGGATGGGGGCGGGGCAAGCCTGGGGGTTTGTGGGTGGAAGAGACCTGGGGACCAGGGTCTGTCCCCATGTCATATCACCATGTCACCTGGAGAGGGCCTGAGGACCATGGTCTGTCCCTGTGTCACCTGGATGGCACCAAGTGACATATCCCTCATGCCACATCCCCATGTAATGTCCTCGTGTCACACCACATCCCCTGTAGGTCTACGTCACTAACCCAGATGAGTCCCCAGCTCCACGTGTCACTGTCAAGGCTGATGGCTTCCAGGGTCTCGTCTCCACCCAGCGTGATGGCACAGCCAAGCTGGTCTTCAACATGCCGGCCAACAAGGACACTGTCCCCATCACTGTGAGTGGGGACAGGTACTGGGGTGGCCTTGGAACTGGGATGGCTGAGGTGGCTGGGGACAGGGGTGGTTGAAGTGACCTGGGGGTTGGGGTTGCTGAGACAATCAAGGTGGTTAAGATGTCCAGGGTGACCAAGGACCATGGCTGTCATGGTCACCATTGACCAAGGGCCAGGACAGCAGGATCAAGGGACCAGGATGGCCTAGATATCTATGGTGGCCAAGGGTCAGGCCACCCTGGTCACCATTGACCAAGGACCAGGATGGCCAAGGTCAGGGGGACCAGCATGGCTGAGATGACTGGTGATCAAGATGTCCAGAGTGACCAAGGATCAGGGCTATCCTGGTCACCATTGACCAAGGAGTAGGATGACTGGTGTCAGGGCAACCATGATGGCCAAAACAATTGGGTTGACCAAGACATCTAGGATGATCAAGGACCAGGATGGCCAGTGTCAGGGAGATGTCCATGGTGGCAAAGTTGTCCATGGTGGCAAAGTTGTCCATGGTGGCCTGCAGCCAGGGTCAGCACGGTTCACCAGTAACCAAGAACTAGGATGGCCAAGGTCAGGGGGATGGGAGTGGCCATGATGTTCCGGGTAGCCAAGGGCCAGGAGGGCCAATGTCAGGGGGACTAAGGTGGTTGAGTTGACTAGTGTGGCCAAGACATCCAGGGTAGCAGAGATGATCAGGTTGACCAAGGACACCATCACCATTGACCAAGGACTAAGCAGGGATCAGGGAGATTAGGACAGCCAAGACCTCTACAGTGGCCAAGACCTCCATGCTGACCCCTGCCTAGGTCCACACCTCTCCCTGTTGACCAAGTGCCACCATGTCCCCTGTGTTGCAGGTGCGGACAGACCAGCCGGGGCTGCCTCTCGACCGCCAAGCCTCGCGGCAGATGACTGCTGAAGCTTACCGCAGCCAAAGTGGTTCTGGCAACTTCCTCCACCTGGCTGTGGGGGCCACCGAACTGCAGCCTGGTGAAAACCTTGCCGTGAACTTCCACCTCAAGAGCAACAGCAACTCCGTCCGTGACTCTGTCCCGTACTTCACCTACCTGGTGAGCACATTTGGCCTCTGCCAACAAACTGCTCCCCATCTTGGGGACTCAGGTGTCCAGGTGGCCACCAAGCCTGCCTTTCCTTGCCCGCTGCAGGTCATGAGCAAGGGACGCATCATCAGCGTGGGGCGACAGCGGCACGAGGCTGGCCAGAGCCTGGTCACCATGTCACTGCCAGTGACGGCCGAGCTCATCCCCTCCTTCCGCATCGTGGCCTACTACTACGTGATGCCCGGCGAGATTGTTGCCGACTCTGTCTGGGTTGACGTCAAGGACACTTGCATGGGCACCGTGAGTGTGTCCCCACTGTCCCAGATGTCAGGAGAGGGGGAGGGGGACTCGTGGGGGTATTGGCTGGGCCTTGGAGGTGGTTAGGTGGCTCTTGAGGTGGCCCATAATGGCGATTGAGTGTCACTTAGGTAGTTTGGATAGTCCATGAGGGGCTTGGGCATCTCACAGGGGGTCTTGGGTGGCCCATTAATGGTCCAGACATTCCATGGTGGAGGACACAGCCATCAACTACCCCTGAAGGACTCCAACACCCTGTGGGGTTGGGGTACCCCCATGGGGCAGCTCCTCGAGGGGTGAGGAAGAGGTTTTTTTGGGCATGCCGTGGCCATGACGGCCCCCACCCCATGTCCCTGGCAGCTGGTGGTGAAGGGAGCGACGGAGGCTGACAACCGGGTGCATGAACCAGGGACACCCATGCGGCTGCGCATTGAAGGTGACCACAATGCCCATGTGGGGTTGGTGGCCGTGGACAAGGGCGTCTTCGTCCTCAGCAAGAAGAACAAGCTCACCCAGTCCAAGGTCGGTGCCTGGGTCCCTGTCCCCACTGTCCCCAGGTGGCGGCAGTGGCTGTCATGGCTGTCCCATGTTGGTCACAGGTTTGGGACACGGTGGAGAAGAGTGACATCGGCTGCACCCCAGGCAGTGGGAGGGACAATGTGGGTGTCTTTGCTGACGCTGGCCTCAGCCTGGTCACCAGCGTGAAGATCACCACGCCGCAGCGAGGAGGTAGGGGACACACTGGGGACGGGGACATGCTGGGGACTGGGACAACCTGGGGTGGCACCTTGGGGATGGGACAGGTGAAACCTTGGGGATGTGGCACTTCAAGGATGGGGGAGTGCGACACCTCAGGGGTGGGGGATGCATCCCCTGAGCTTTGGGATGTGACAACTGATGTCAAGGGGAAGTGACACGTGGGTTTGGGGCTGTGACACCGTGGGGTCCTGACCTGTGTCCTCTCTGTCCCCAGAGGTCCAGTGTCCCCAGCCTGCGAAACGCAAGCGCCGCTCCCTGCAGCTCATCGAGTACAAAGGCACCAAGGGTAGGTGGCACTAGGAGTGTCCCATGTCCCCAAGAACACTGGAATGTCCTGTGCCCCTGGAGAGACTGGATTGTCCCATGTCCCTGAGGATGCCAAAGTGTCTCAGGTCCCTGAGGGACACCAGAGCATCCCATGTCCCAGTCAACACCAGAGCATCCCACATCCCAATCAATACCACTGTCCCATATCCCAAGGGACATCAGAGTGTCCCATGTCCCTGGTGATACCACAGCATCCCATATCCCAAGGGACACCAGAGTGTCCCATATCCCTGGTGACACCACAGCACCCCATATCCCAAAGGACACGAAAATGTCCCGTGTCCCTGGTGATACCACAGCATCCCATATCCCAACGAATACCATTGTCCCGTGTCCCTGAGGGACATCAGAGTGTCCCATGTCCCTGATGATACCACAGCATCCCATATCCCAAGGGACACCAGAGTGTCCCATGGCCCTGATGATACCACAGCATCCCATATCCCAAAGGACACCAGAGCATCCCATGTCCCTGATGGCCCTCAGGCCAGGGGCTTTGGGACTGGGTGACAGTTGGGTGCTTTGGTGCTGGCAGCGGCTGAGTACATGGACAAGGCACTCCGCAAATGTTGTGAGGATGGCATGAAGGAAAACCCCATGGGCCACAGCTGCGAGCAACGGACCAACTACATCCAGGATGGAGAAGCCTGCATCCGGGCCTTCCTTGACTGCTGCAACTACATCAAGGGCATCCGTGACCAGAAGCAGCGCGAGTTCCACCTCGAGCTGGCTCGAAGCAAGTGCTGGGCAATGGTGGGGTGGTGGTGGAGTTGGTGGTTGGGCGAAGCTTGGGTGAAGCTCAGGTGAAGCTTAAGTGAAACTTGGGTGAAGGTCAGGTGAACCTCAGGCATTGCTTGCGCTGTCCTTGGGCAGATGCTTGGGTGAAGGTCAGGTGAACCTCGGGCATCGCTTGCGCTGTCCTTGGGTGATGCTCAGGTGAACCTCAGGTGTTGCTTGTGCTATCCTTGGGTGATGCTTGGGTGGAGGTCAGGTGAACCTCAGATGTTGTTTGCGCTATCCTTGGGTGAAGGTCAGGTGAACCTCAGGCGTCGCTTGCGCTATCTTTGGGCGATGCTTGGGTGAATTTTGGGCAATGCTTGGGTGAAAGTTGGGTGATGTCTAGACAATGCCTGGGCAAAACAAGGGTGGTGCTTGGATGATGCTGGGGTCATACTGGCTCCACCCAGGGGCTGGGCCCCTGAGGCCACGGTCGAGAGGGATTGTACCACCCCTAGGCGAGGAGGACGATGGCTTCCTGTCTGACGAGGACATCACCTCACGGAGCCTCTTCCCAGAGAGCTGGCTGTGGCAGGTGGAGCCACTGACGGAGAAGCCCAATGAGCTGGGGTGAGCCCTGTGCCCTTGTCCCACCACACCTCCACCCCATGGGGTGATCCTCCGCCTTGGGGATCATTACCTCCTGCCTGTCCAGATCTGGACACCGCCTTGCCCAGTCTGGAGTCCAGCTATGATCCCCCCCAAGTCCAGACAAGGGCTACCTTTGACTCCCTGGTGCTTCCTTGGGACTAGCTATGACACCTTGGTCCAGCTCAGGGGCCATCTACAACTGCCTGGTCTAGCTTGGGGATCAGCTATGACCCCCCCTTCCTACTCCAGCTTGGTGGCTGGTTACACCTCTCTAGCCTAAGTTAGGGCAGGTTATGACCCCCTTGGTCATTCTCATTCTCTCCAGCATCTCCACGAAGACTCTGCCTGTGTACCTGAAGGACTCCATCACCACATGGGAGGTCCTGGCTGTCAGCCTCACACCGACCAAGGGTATGTGATGGAGTAGGAAGGTGTCCCTGGGGATCAAAGGAATCCCCCAAACCTTGGGGGTGGTCCCTGGGACCTGAAGGGTCCCCTAAAGGCTGGTGGGTTTCCCTGAGGTTTGAGGGATTTCCAAAATCTTAGAGGGGTGCGCACCACTGGAGAGGTGCCCCAAATTTTGGGGAGATCCTCCAAAACTTGGTGGCAGTCCTCGGGACTTGAGGGATCTCCTAAGCCTTGGGAGGACTCCATGAGACTTGAGGGATCTCCTAAGCCTTGGGGATGTCCCTGGGACTTGAGGGGCCCAGCAGGCCCATAAGCCTGAACCCCATGTCCCTGGGGGCCACCCTGCAGGGCTCTGCGTGGCTGACCCCTATGAGATCACAGTGATGAAGGAGTTCTTCATCGACCTGCGCCTGCCCTACTCTGTGGTGAGGAACGAGCAGGTGGAGATCCGTGCCATCCTCTACAACTACTGGACGCACGATATCACGGTTGGCAGGGGAACCACACCTGGGCTTCTGGGGGGTCTGTAGCCACCTGAACCCCATGGCCAACATCTCTGTGCCCTGTAGGTGCGTGTGGAGCTGATGCACAACCCAGCCATGTGCAGCGCCTCCACCTCCAAGGTGCGCTACCAGCAGATCCTCAAACTGAAAGCTCAGTCATCGTGGGCCGTGCCCTTCGTCATCGTGCCCTTGCAGCTGGGGCTGCATGACGTGGAGGTGAAGGCCGCCGTCCGGGGCAGCTTCGTGGCTGACGGTGTCAAGAAGAAGCTCAAAGTTGTGGTGAGTGGCCATTGCTGTTCATGGCATCTCCAGCACATAGTGCCACCTCCGTGCCCGAGATGTCCCCAGCACAGTATCCCTGTGACATCCCTGTCTCCGCTTTCATCCTGGTGTTGGTACTCAGGGATGAAGGATCCTCCCCCCAGGATGCTCAAGTGGGGTCTTCTGGGGCTCTCCCAGTTTGTTCCATGACCTGGGGGTGCTGATTTACACTGGGACACCTTTCCCAGAGAGGTTGGGCAGGGGGGGACCCAAAACCAGCCCAGCCTTTAGCATTGGACTCTCACCTCTGCAGCCTGAAGGGATGAGGTTGGAGAAGACGGTGAAGATAGTTGAGCTGGACCCGAAGAAGAAGGGAGTCAGTGAGTGGCCCTGGCTGGTCTTGGGGATGTCTCAGCCCCATGGGGACGTCCCACTGAGGGAAGGATCTGGGGCATCTCAGGTTACAAGGGAAGTCCCACTGTGGGTCTGGGACATCTTGGGGGATGAAGGATGTACCACCAAAGGTAGGACTGGGGCATCTTGGGGGACGAGGGACACCCCACTGTGGAGCTGGGGTATCTCAGGGAATGAGGGATGTCCTACTGTGGGTCTGGGGCATCCTTGGAGGGACATGGTACTATGGAGCTGGAGTATCTCAAAGGAGAAGGGACATCCTGGTATGGCTCTGGAACATCCTGAGGAACAAGGGACATCCTGCTGCAGATGTGGGGCAGGGCTGGGTCACCTCAGGGTGGTGGTGGTGGGGGATTCATGAAGGATTTGGGGCCACCCATCTCCATCCTGGCTTCCCTGCCCCACAGATGGTGTACAAGAAGAGAAGGTGAGAGCAGCCAACCTCTCTGACATTGTTCCCAACACCGAGTCGGAGACCAGAGTCAGCATCCAAGGTGAGAGCAGGGGAAGGAACACACGTGGGGATGAGCTGGGAGGGGGCGGGCCGCTCCTGGCTTGACGTGTCCCCTTCTTCTGGTCCAGGCAACCCTGTGTCCATCATGCTGGAGAAAGCCATCGATGGGGAAAAGCTGAAGCACCTCATCGTGACACCAACGGGCTGCGGGGAGCAGAACATGATCGGGATGACGCCCACCGTCATTGCCACCCACTACTTGGACAGCACATTGCAGTGGGAGACCTTCGGTGTTGACCGCCGCACTGAGGCCATCAACTTGATTAAAAAGGGTAGGAGCGTCCCCCAAAGGGTGGGAGCATCCCCTGGTTTCCTCTCTTGGGGTGCAAAATGTCGCCATCATCCAAGGCGCTGAAGAAACCTGCACCTTTAAAGAAGACATGGGTTGGGTGCTACTAGTTTGGGGATTTCTAGAGCTACTGGTTTGCCCTGGGATGTGCTCCGAAGCGGGTTGGTGGCGTGCAGCTACCTCAACTTGGCTGGGTGCTCCTTGTGTTGGCCAATGGCTGGACGGTATTGGTGGCCTCAAGCCACCACTGGGTGCTCCTTGTGTTGGCCAACCATCATCTCCTCACCAGGTTACACCCAACAACTTGCTTTCCGGAAAACTGACAGCTCCTATGCCGCCTTTCAGGGCCGCCCATCAAGCACCTGGTGAGGGTCATGTTGCCACCATCACGTGGGTCCAGGTGACAGGGTTGGACATGACACTAAGG
Organism: Burhinus oedicnemus; assembly: GCA_008921705.1. NCBI lineage: Eukaryota > Metazoa > Chordata > Aves > Charadriiformes > Burhinidae > Burhinus > Burhinus oedicnemus. Next base: position 29,942 of record VFFE01007621.1, on the reverse strand, counting down.
TCCTCCTGTCCCCAGGTTGACAGCCTACGTGGCCAAAGTCTTCGCCATGGCCATCAAGCTGGTAGACATCGAGCCCGAGGTGATTTGTGGTGCTGTGAAATGGCTCATCTTGGAGAAACAGAAGCCAGATGGGATTTTCCAAGAAGATGCTCCTGTCCTCCATAGGCCGATGGTGGTATGGAGGGATCCAAACCCTGTCCCTGCTGGTGGCCAATGCCCCGTTGGCTCGAGGATGGGCTTTTGGAATGAGCTGTGGGGAAAAGACTACGTTGGGTGACAGGGAAGAGCATTGGGTGTGACAGAGCTTGCTGTGAAAACCACGATTCGGAGGTTTTTCCCCTCTGTTTTGTCACGCAGGGAGGCTACGAGGGTGCTGAGCCCGAAGTGTCACTGACGGCCTTTGTCCTCATCGCGCTGCAGGAATCCCAGGAGATCTGCAAGAACCATGTCAATGTGAGTGGCCCAGTCCTCAACCCCACGTGGGGTGGGGGGGAGGACAACAACCGGCACCTGTCACATAGAAGGACAGTGCTTCGAGATGTGGTGCCCGACCCTTAGAGCAGCCACCTGAAAATCCAAACTTACCATCCTTTCTGCCCAGAGCTTGGAAGGGAGCATCACCAAAGCCGCCGAATACCTTGCCCGGAGGTACCAGTCGCTGGCCCGACCTTACACAGTGGCCCTGACCTCCTATGCCTTGGCCCTGACAGGGAAACTCAAAAGCGAGAAAGTTCTCATGAAGTTTTCCAAAGGTGATGTCTCAACTGAGGGGACAAAAATGGGGGGGATAGGGGGGGAGGGAGAGGTCATTATGGGTTACCTGGTAGGGGGAGAAATCATCCCTAGAGGGTTCTGAGGGACCGATGTCACCCCAGAGGGCATACGTTGGGAGGAACACAACGCCCGTACCTACAACATTGAGGGGACGTCCTACGCCTTGCTGGCCTTGCTGCAAATGGAGAAGCCAGAGCTGACGGGGCCAGTGGCCCGCTGGCTTGCCCAGCAGAACTACTTTGGTGGTGGCTACGGATCCACTCAGGTGGGCTATGGACCCCTCTGGCACCCATGGGTGCTGTCCTGGCACCCACAGCCATGGAGGGGAGTGGTGTGTGCTGGGGAAGAGAGAGCTTGAGGGCTTTGTTGGGGGCTGAGACGTCACCTTGTGGCCCTGGGGACTCCAGGGACATGGCATTTCTCTTGGGGGACGCCTCTGGTCCCATGGCACCTCAAAGGCATTGGGGGACCCCTCAGGGCTTTTGGGTCACCTCAGGGCCCTTGGGACCCCCAGGGACATGGCATATCCTTGGGGAACACCCCTGGTCCCATGAGATCTCAAGGGCTTTGGAAAACCCAAAAGACCTGTCCCTGGGGGACATCCTGGTCCCCGGGGACACCTCCAGACCCTGGGGACCCTCAGGAATATGTCCCGTCCCTGGGAGCCACCTCTGCTCCATAAGACCCCCAAGGGTATGTTCCAGGTGATACCAGGTGGCTGCAGGACTTGGGATCACCCTGGGCTCAGGGCCACCCAAGGGCCTTTGGGGATGCTCCAGATGGTGTCCCCAGGTGGTGACACAGGTGTCCCTGCAGGCCACCATCATGGTATTCCAAGCATTGGCCCAGTACCAGGTGGCAACTCCACGGCAACTCGAGCTCAACCTGGACGTGTCAGTGCTGCTGCCACGACGTGCCAATGCCATCACCTACCGCATTGAGAACCGCAACGCCCTGGTGGCACGCTCTGCCGAGGTACCGGCAGCCTTGTTATTGTTGTCACTGTCACCATCAGGACTGTGGGGATGCAGCGCTGCTCACCCTGCTGTTGCTGTCCATGGGATGTCCCTGTCCCTTCCATGTCATCTCCATGTCCTGTCCACTCTGTGTCCTTCCAAGGCTTGAGATGTCTCTGCCGTGTCTCTGCATGTCCCAGGCTGATCTTGTCCCCTCTCTTGCTGTGACCTGGAATGTTCCTGTCCCCTTTGTGTCCCTCTATGTGCTCTGATTTCCTTGTCCCCTCCACATCCTTCAATGTCCCTGTCCCCTTTGTGTCTTGCAACGCTGCTGTCCCCTCCATGTCCTGGGATGTCCCTGTCCCTTCTACACCCCCTCCATGTCCCCGCATGCCTCCATGACCCAGGATGCCCCATCCCTTCCACTTCCCTCCCAGGGAATGTCCCTGTCCCTCCCCAACGTCCCCTGTCCCTGCAGACCAAGTTGAACGAGGACTTCACGGTGAAAGCTGAGGGTACGGGCAAGGGGACGATGACAGTGGTGACCATCTACAACGCCAAGGTCCCTGACAAGGACAACAAGTGTGAAAATTTTGACCTGCAGGTGCAGGTGGAGGACGTGAAGACAGGTGAGTCCCCCCCCATGTCCCCCCCATGTCCTGTATGTGTACCCTCCATGTCCCCCTCTGCCAAGTCCCTCCGTGGCACCCGAGGTCCCCTTCCATGTCCCCCATGTCCCCTCATTGTCCCCATGTCCCCCCATAGGCAGGGAACAGGACGGCGTCATCCGCTCCGTCAAGATCACCATCTGCACCAGGTAGGACAGGCTGGGGATGTCGGGGACATCAGGGACATTGGAAATGGGGAGGGGAATGGGGATACTGGGGACAGGGACATGAGGGAAAAGATGGGGACATTGGGGTCAAACAGAGCTCAGCCCCACCTCATCCCATAGGGATCCTTGGGAACACAGACATGAGGGATGGGGGACACTGGGGACAATAGGGCTGTTGGGGATAGGCAGGTGGCCTCAACCCTGTCCTCACAGGTACCTGGACAACGTGGATGCCACCATGTCCATCCTCGATGTCTCCATGCTCACGGGCTTCTCGCCCGACCTCCAGGACCTAAAGAGGGTGAGCACAGGGACATGGGGACACATGTGGGGACCCGGGGGGGGGACGGGGACACAGGACCTTGCATCTTTGTATCATCGTGTCCCACCATGTCCCCATGTGTGTCCCCCATGTCCTTACGTCCCCACATCCCCATGTGTCCCTGTGTGTCACTGTGTCCCCATATTGCCCTGGGCAGCTGTATCCCTGTGTCCCTGCCTTTCCCTCCATGGCCATGCGTCCCCATGTCCCCTGGTGTCACTGTGTCCCTGTGTCCCCGTGTCCCCTTGTGTCCCCACATTCCTGCAAGTCCACTGCATCCTGCCATGACCACATGTCCCTGTGTGTCCCATGTGGCCAGCACCACCGTGTCCCTATGTGCTCCTGTGCCCATACATCCCTGTGTCCTGATGTGGTTGTGTGTCCCCATGTGTCTCTCCATGTCCTGCATGCCCGGTGTCACCGTGTCCCTGTCACCAGCTCACGGAAGGGGTGGACAGGTACATCTCCAAGTTTGAGATAGACCAAGCACTGGCGGACCGCAGCAACCTCGTCATCTACCTTGACAAGGTGGGGACGTGGGGAGCATGGGGGACATGGGGATGGGGACAAGATGGGACAGGACAGGGATGGGGTCAGGGACAAGATGGGGCAGGGATGGGGACATGATAGGGCAGGGATGGGGACAGTGTGCGGACAGGGATGAAGAAGGGCAGAGGATGGAGTTGGGGATGTGGGCAGGGAGAGGTATGGGGATGAAGCTGGGGACACGGGTGGGGACATGGGTGTGGACAGGACTGAGATGGGGACATAGGTGGGATTGGGGACACAAATAGAGACTGGAACAGGGACAGAGATGGGAATGAAGGTGGGAACATGGATGGGGACAGAGGTGGGGACAGGAAAATGGTCTCGGGGGTGAGGACAAGGACAGGGATGGGTCCAGGTCATAGATAGGGGCAACATAGGGACGTAGCTGGGGACAGGCCCTGGCTGACTGCCATCCCCCTCCTGGTGTCCCCGTCCTCAGATCTCGCACAAGGCCGAGGAGTGTTTCTCCTTCAAGGCCCACCAGCGATTCCAGGTGGGCTTGATCCAGCCCGCGGCTGTCACCGTCTACAGCTACTACAAGATTGGTGCGCCCTGTGTCCCCTCGTGTCACCTCAAGGTTCCCTCCATCCCCACACTCCCCTCTGTGCCCCCTGTCTTCCACAAAGTCCTCTCTGTGTCCTCCCTTTGTGTCCCCTCCTGTCCCTGTGTCCCACCATGGCCCTGCTGACCTTTTCCTCATGCCTGTGTCACCATGTCCCCCCATGTCCCTCTGCCTCCCCTGCTGACCCTCTCCCTCCACGTGTCACCACTGTGTCCCCATGTCTCCCACTAGTCCTTTCCCCTTGTGTCCCCCCCATGTCCTGTCCCCTCATGTCCCCATGTCCCTGCAGATGACCGCTGCACCCGTTTCTACCATCCGGACAAGAACAGTGGGCAACTGAGCAAGATCTGCTATGGGGATGTGTGCCGCTGCGCCGAAGGTGACATAGGGACACGGGGACAGATGGGGTCAACACCCCTACCATGATGGGACACATTGTGACCATGATGGGACATGTCATTGACATGATGGGATGTGTCATGGCTGTGATGGGATATGTTGGTGCCACAATAGACCTTGTCATCGCTGTGTCCCCGCAGAAAACTGCTTCATGCGGCACAAGCAGGAAGTCCCGATCACTGTGAACCAACGCATCGAGCGTGCCTGCGAGCCAGGAGTTGACTACGGTGGGACACGGGGGACATGGGGACATGGAAGGATAAGGGGGCATATGAGGTCATGGGGAGAGCTGGGGCACATAGAGGGGACGTAAAGGACACAGATGGGGATGTGAAGGGCCATAGAAGGACGAGGGACACAGAGATACAGGAGGGGACAGGGGGACACGGAGGGACAAGGGGTACAGGTGGGGATGTGGAGGGACATGGGGAGGAAATGGGGGGACAGAGGCCACATACTGAGGGGCCATCTTGGAGTGGGGACGCTGTCTAAGAGTGGGGGTGACACAGTGACATCCCCCTCCCCAGTGTACAAGGTGAAGCTGATGGCAGTGGAGCAGTCGCCATCCCATGACAACTACATCATGACCATCCTCTCTGTCATCAAGATGGGTACGAGCACTCCAGGGGTGGGGAACAAGGCCACCCTGAGGGACATGGTGGGGGTCACCTAGGGCTGGGGACAGCCAGGGACAGGGATGCCCAGGTGGGTTTGGGTCACTAGTGTGGCTTGGGGGCCCCCAGGTGGGTTGGCATCACCCAAGGGTGCTGGGGACACCTGTTGGGAAGGGACACCCAGGTGGCTTGGTGTCACCCAAAGATGCTGGGGACACCTGTGAGGGCTGGTGTCACCCAGGTGGTGTGGGGCACCCAAGGGTGCTGGGGAAAGCTGGAGGGGGCTGGTGTCACCCATGGCTGATGACACCGATGAGATGGTGACAACAGTAGGGTCCCTGAGGATTGAGAGTCCCTGTTGCAGGACATGTCAGAGTGGGTGTCCCTATTGTGTCGGGGTGGAGGTGACATGTCACCTGTGTGTCTCCTCCTGGGACAGGCACTGATGAGGACCCAGCAGGAAGCAACCGGACCTTCGTGAGCCACCAGCAGTGCCGAGATGCTCTGAGGCTCCAGATTGGCCAGGACTACTTGCTCTGGGGGATGGCCACCGACCTGTGGGTCACCGGCAGCCGGTAGGGTCATGGGGACATGTGTGGGGGCATGGATGGGGCCACATCTGAGGGACCATGGGAACACAGGGACATGAGACACGGGATATTGGAGACATGAGGCCATGGGAACATGGGCAAACGGGACATGGGGAGATTGGCCATGGGGACACAGAGACACATGGACATGGTGACACCCAAGTACACAGGCCTCCCCCCACCTTCTTCTGACCCGTGTCCCCTCTGTCCCCTACTGTCTCCAGCTTCTCCTACCTCATCGGCAAGGACACGTGGCTAGAGGCATGGCCCTCAGAGGTGGCATGCCAGGAGCCTGACCTGCAAACCCTCTGCCAGGACTTCATCGAGTTCGCTGAGGCCATGACCATGTTCGGGTGTCCCTCCTGAGCGAGTACCCCCCACCCATGGGTGCCCCCCCAACCTTCTGCCCCACTGTTGCCCCCCTGCCCGACTTTTTTTTTTTTTTTGAGGGTAAAAGAGTCCTTTCTGACAGCCTGGCTCTGAATCTGCACGGTGCCAAGGGGATGTGGGGACACTGAGGGACAACAGGTCATGGGGACACCATAAGGGACAACAGGGTGGTGAGGCCTTCAGAGTTGTCATGGGGACTTTGTAGGGGATAAGAGGGTGGTGGAGATGCCATCAGGGATGATGGGGTCGTGGAGACACCATAGGGGCCATGGGGACTCCCTAGGAGTCAACAGGATTGTGGGGCCTTCATAGGGAATGATGGGACCATGGGGACACCATAGGGGCCATGGGGACCCCATAGGGGACAACGGGATTGTGGGGATCCTACAGGATGGGGTCATGGGGACCTTGTAGGGGACATTGTGGTCAGGAAGACTCCACAGGGGACAACAGAGTTGTGAGGAGTCCATAGGGCTCATGGGGCCTCTATAGGTGACAATAGAGTTGGGAGGATCCCATAGGGGACGTGGAGACTCCATAGGGGATGATGGTGTCATGGAGAGTCTTTGTGGATGTAAGGACCCTGTAGGGGATCATCGAGTCATGGGGACACCAATAGGGGACAACAGGGCTGTGGAGACTTCATAGGTACCATGAGGACTTCACAGGGGACAAGGGTGGGGTTGTGAGTGCTCCCCAAGTGACATGGGTGCTCTATAGGGGACAACAGCGTTTTGGCAGCACCATAGGGGAAGTGGGGCTCCGCAGGTGATGACAGGGCTGTGGGGACCCTGTAAGGGATGATGGGGCCTCCGTAGGGGACATCGAGATTGTGGGGACCCTGTAGGGGACAACAGGGTTGTGAAGAACTCCATAGGGGACACCAGGACCATGGGGACCAGTGCATGGTGCTGCATCACCCCTGATGCATGGCGTTGCACGACCCCCCAGTGCACGGTGCTGCACAACTCCCAGTGCATGGTGCTGCATGACTCCCCGTGCACAGTGTTGCATGACCCCTCGTGCACAGCATTGCATGACCCTTGGTGCATGGTGCTGCATGTGCATGGTGCTGCATGACCCTCCATGCATGGTGTTGCTTGACCCCTGGTGCATGGCGTTATGTGACCCCCGGTGCATGGTGCTGCATCACCCCTGGTGCACGGCGTTGCATGACCCTCGGTGCATGGTGCTGCACGTCCTTAGTGCCCTTGGTGCACAAACCCTCCATGCACGGTGCTGCACAACCCTTGGTACACAGTGCTTGGTGCATGATGCTGCACGCCTCTTGGTGCACAGGGCTGCACGCCTCTTGGTGCACAACCCTCGGTGCACGGCACTGCACACAGTGCACAGGGCTGCACGCCTCTCGGTGCACAACCCTCGGTGCACGGCACTGCACACAGTGCACAGGGCTGCACGCCTCTCGGTGCACAACCCTCGGTGCACGGCACTGCACACACTCAGTGCACAGGGCTGCACGCCTCTCGGTGCACAACCCTCAGTGCACGGTGCTGGACACCACTCAGCGCACGGTGCGGCATGCCTCTCGGTGCACAAACCCTTGGTGCACGGTGCTGCACGCCTCTCGGCCCATGGTGCTGTGTGTCCTCAGTGCCTGGTGCTGGACACCCTCGGTGCATGGTGCTGCACAACCCTTGATACACAGCGCTCGGTGCACGGCGCTGCAGACCCTCAGTGCATGGTGCTGCAGACCCTTGGTGCATGGTGCTGCACGCCTCTCGGTGCACGGTGCTGCAGACCCTTGGTGCATGGTGCTGCACGCCTCTCGGTGCACAGCGCTGCACACCCTTGGTGCACGGCGCTGCACACCTTCGGTGCACGGCGCTGCATGCCTCTCGGTGCACAACCCTCGGTGCACGGCGCTGCACAACCCTTGATACACAGCGCTCGGTGCACGGTGCTGCAGACCCTCAGTGCACGGTGCTGCACGCCCTTGGTGCACAGCACTGCACGCCTCTTGGTGCACAACCCTCAGCGCACGGTGCTGCAGACCCTTGGTGCATGGTGCTGCACGCCTCTCGGTGCACGGCACTGCACACCCTCGGTGCACGGCGCTGCACACCTTCAGTGCACGGCGCTGCACACCTTCGGTGCACGGCGCTGCACGCCTCTCGGTGCACAACCCTCGGTGCACGGCGCTGCACCGTGCACGCTGCTGCGTGGCATGCGGTGCCCCGTGCCCTTTGGCACACGGCGTCGCCCGTCGCTGGGCGCAGGGTGCTGCACAGCGTTCGGGGCGGGGTGCTGGGTGCTGCCCGGCCTTCGGCACCCCCGTGCTCAGCACCCGGTCGTGGCAACGCCGGGTGCCGCAGTGGCGGTTTCCTGCCTTCCGAGCAAGGCCTCGGCGCGGGCGGCGCTTTTCCGGCAGCTTATCGGGCGTCCGCAGCACGGCCGTGCACACGCGTGGGGCGTGCACGTGGGCGCACGCGTGTGGGTGCATGCAGCCCTGCTCCTGCGTGCACCCATGGGGCTGCGCGCAGGTGCGCAGACACGTGTGGGTGCACGGACACGCGTGGGTTGTGCGCAGACACGTGTGGGTGCACGGACGCGCGTGGGTTGTGCACAGACACACATGTGAGTGCATAGACATGCACAGGTTGTGCAAAGACACAGGTGAGTGCACAGACACGTGTGTGTGCACAGACTTGCGCGGGTGCACGGACACACATGTGAGTGCACGAACACACATGGGTGCACGGACACATGTGGGTGCACAGAAACACGTGTGGGTGCATGGACACACGTGGGTTATGCAAAGATACAGGTGGGTGCACAGACACATGTGTGTGCATGGACACACGTGCGTGCACAGACACGCATGGGTACACAGACATGCATGTGGGTGCACAGACACATGTGTGGGTGCGCAGGCACATGTGGGTGTACAGACACGTGTGGATACACGGACACACGTGGGTGCACAGACACACGTGGCTGCATGGACCCGCGTGGGTGCATGCACGAGCACAGGTGTGTGCACAAGCGTGTGGCAGGGGCACGTGAGTGCTTACACATGCGTGTGTGCACACAGTGCTTGTAGCATGATCACATATGTGCACACCCACATGCATGTGCGTGGTGCAAGCATGCAATGGCACACACACGTGTGCATGGTGGTTGCAGCATGACCACGTGCACACACACATGCATGTGTGTGCGTGGTGCAAGCATGTAGCACAAGTACATGTGCACGTGCCCAAGTGTGTGTGCGCATGATACAGGCGTGCCCAAGCGTGTGTGCACACACATGTGTGCCTAATGCCTGCGGGCAACAGCGCAAACGTGTGAATGCACACACGTGTGTGTGCATGCACAGCCATAGCATGTGCGCCGTGCAAGCACACGTGTGTGCCAGCGTGCAATGGGCTGAGCCTGTGTCCCCCTTGGTTGCATGGTGTCCCCAAAGGTGTGGAGGTGGCCGGGAGCCGTGTGTGGCACAAGGTGTCACCCCTCCTGTGTCACCCTCTCTGTGTCACCCCCCGTCGCCGTGTGACCCCGCGGTGTCACTCCATGTCCGGCCACTCCCCACATTGGCCTCGCCCTGGGGCCATGTGACAGCTGGGAGTGTCCCCAAGTTGTCCTCAGCTTGTCCCCAAGCTGTCACCTAGGCTGTCCTCAACTTGTCCCCCTGCCCCAAGCATCCCAAAACTGTCCCCAACCTGTCCCCAACCAGCATCCCAGGGTCACCATGGGGACAGTAGTGTCCCTGATGTCCCCCCCTGCAGTGTCCCTGGCGATGGGGACACCCACCCCCTCCGGTGACCCTGGGAACGCCGGTCACCCTCTGGACATTTCCAGTCCTGGTGACACTCGTGGGGTCACCAATGTCCCCAAAAGCAGGGTGATGCGGTCCCCATGTGTCCCCATGGGGAAATGCAGGGGACACCATGGGGGGAGGGGGGGGGGCGCACAGAGACCCCCTGGGGACACAAAGGGAGTGACACTATGGGGACACTGCACCAGTGGGGACAAGGACCCTTTCGGACAGCGGTGGCACCGTAGGGTGGGTGATGACACGTGGCCACGTGTCATCGTGTCGTCCTGTGTGTCCCGTCCCCCCCCCATCTCCCCATGACAGGGGGAGCCACCCGGGGGTGGTGACACCGCTGGGTGACGTGGGCCTCATTTCCTCCGGGGCCATAAAGCGGGTGCAGGTCCCCAAGACGCTGGGTGACACGCCGGGTGACACGCCGGTGGTGGCCCATGGGGGACGGCGTCTTCACCCTGGCGGGGCCCTGGCCACCGCTGCCCCCCCCCCAGGCACCCGTGGGTGCTGCCACCCCCCCCGTCCCGACGTGGCGGCGGCGAATTCGGGGGGGGGCTTGGGGACAATGGGTCTTGGGGACACTGGTGGCCCTGGCACTGGTGGCAGTGGCAGTGCAGGGCTGGGTGCTGGCGGGGGTCCGGGGGGAGCTGCAGAGGGTGACGGCGCAGCTGCAGGTGAGAGGGGACATGGGGACACACACACACACACACGTGGGGGGACATGGGGGA
>VFFE01007620.1:601789-722624 GCA_008921705.1 Burhinus oedicnemus | reverse complement strand
GTGGCTGGAAAGCTGCCTGGCAGAAAAGGATCTGGGGGTCCTGGTGGACAGCCGGCTGAACATGAGCCAGCAGTGCGCCCAGGTAGCCAAGAAGGCCAAGGGCATCTTGGCCTGTATCAAGAATAGCATGGCCAGCAGGAGTAGGGAAGTGATTGTGCCCCTGTACTCAGCGCTGGTGAGGCTGCAGCTTGAGTCCTGTGTTCAGTTTTGGGCGCCACAGTATAGGAGGGACATTGAGGTGCTGGAGCGTGTCCAGAGAAGGGCAACAAAGCTGGTGAGGGGTCTGGAGAACATGTCTTATGACGAGCGGCTGAAGGAATTAGGCTTGTATAGTTTGGAGAAGAGAAGGCTGAGGGGAGACCTTATTGCTCTCTACAACTCCCTGAAAGGAGGTTGTAGTGAGATGGGAGCTGATCTCTTCTCCCAAATAACTAGCAATAGGACAAGAGGAAACAGGTTCAAGTTGTGCCAGGGGAGGTTTAGGCTAGACATTAGGAAAAAATTTGTCACTGAAAGAGTTATCAAACATTGGAACAGGCTGTCCAGGGAGGTGGTTGAGTCACCATCCCTAGATGCGTTTAAAAGTCGTGTAAGATGTGGTGCTTAGAGCCACAGTTTAGTGGCAGACCTGGTAGAGTAGGGTCAATGGTTGGACTGGATGATCTTAAAGGTCTTTTCCAACCTAAACGATTCTATGATTCTATAAGTCACAGAAGAAGCAACAATCACACAAGTACCGTATGAATCAGAAACTCACACAGCCCAGCGTTCCGTCTCCAACCCTAGGCAGGAAGAAATAATCTGGGAAAAGTATGAGAACAGGCTATGCAGGCAGAGCCTGCTTTCCCCTGGCATATCTTCCTGGTTTGTACCGTTCAGCAGATCAGACTTCCGAGCTGAAGATCAAACCTGGATGACAGTGCTCAACAGCCACTGATGGATCTATACGCCATAAATTTAACACTTAGGACTTGTTCATGTTTTGATTTCTTGACAGTGAGCTCCACATCTGAAAATGTTTTGGATGGAAAAAGCACTTCCTTTTGTTCATTTTAAAACCTGCTTGCTTCACTAGGTGTCCCTAACATGAATGTGATTATCATTCCTTGTCTGTTTTCTCCACATAACTCACAATTTTATGCACCTCCAGTACCTGCTTCTCCTCCTGCTAGACAAACATTTCTCATGGTTTTAATCTCTTCTTCTACAGAAACCATCTCTAACCATTCTTGTCATACTTCTCAGTACCTTTTCAAATTCTACCATGGTCTTTGAGCTGGAGCAATGAAGCTGCAGGTGTGCCGTGGATGTATACAACAGCTGAGAACTTTTATTCTCTTCTATGGTCCTTTCCTAACAACCCTTAACCTATTTGCCCACTGGATCACTTCTGCACTTGAAGCAGATGCTTTCATAAAGCTACAGCACCAATTCCATGATATCTTTCCACAGGACTGTAAAGGCCACTATTACATAGGCTTAGGTAGGAACACCCCCTCATTCTTATTTTACAGGTGAGACCATGAAATTTGATCTGCTGTATTATCACCTAGCTCTTCAATCCAATTTGAATTCCACTATGAAGATGCTGGAGTCAGCCCCACTGCAGCAACAGTTAATAAACAATATATGAAAGAGTCTACAGAGGGTCCCAACATTCACTAAGTCTGATTCTGGTGAAACGGATGCAGCAGCAAATTTTTATAGGCTGAATAATGTTATCAAGTGTGGTAAGTTGTGCTACCAACAGCCTGCAGCAGAAAAGCTGTGCTGGAGCAAACATCTCGGAACACGCTGAAAACAGTGAGCGAACATGAAAGATCATCTGAGGGTGGATGGGATACACTGAATGTGATTCTGCTCTTTTGCCAGGACCTTCCATAATTTCAATGCTGGTGTGCAACTGCTATGACAGTTCTCCTCCTGAGTTTTGTCCCACCAGAGAGAGATTAGAGTGAATTCACCTTTTACCTTTGTCTACGAGGAAACTCCACTTCACTGTCTACTTCGCCCTCTTCCTCTTCAGAAGAGTCATCACCACTCTGGCAGAAAACAAGGACAATAACGATATCACATTTGTGAAAGAACAAGCATGCAACTACATGGCTGTCCCTTGGCCCTCCAGGACAAAGTCACTGTGTCAACAGGCTGCAACAATGTAGACAAGAAAATAACCTGCTTGTCAGTGAAAATTGACTCAGACATCTTAACAGGAGATTATTTCAGTTGGTCTTAGTGCTGCCATTTCTGTGTTTGAAGTGATTGACTTTGAAATACACTGGAGTATTTTAGCAGCCACTGAGTACATAACGTTCCGGATTTTTACAGAAGCAAATCAAGTAATTAGTATCACACTGAAATCCACATAAATTATTGAGCTGATCTGGCACTCTTGCCTTTATGACTTCAACCCTTTTCTACATAAGCCCATCATAGAGCAGGATGGGGGATGACACAGCCTTTGCTGCTGGGTTTCACCAACTAGAAAGCTTGAGTTTTGTTCCATTATCTACTTCAGTGAGCACAGAACCTTTTACTCTCCTTTTCCCATCCAAATCTACCCCCTGCACCTCTTGCTCTTTTTACAGCCTCCTCCTATCCTATCTAAACTGACAATACCTCGTTCACACTATGCCTCTATCTCATCCCATTCCTTTGTCATGCCCTCCCTCCTCCCCCCTTCGTTCTGGGCCCAAACCACACTCCTGGTCTGGTACTCATCCTCTTTTCCTTCACTTTTGCACCCAGGCCCAGTTTTCCTGCTCTTTGAACTCCACTCAGACTGGTGCTTACTTCTCTCACCACCTGGATGGAAGCAGGAGGAATAAAGAACAACTCCATTTCTGTACAACTGTGTTGTAACATCTTTTTGACCCTTGCAAAGTCTTCACAAAATACATGAGAACTATGACTTTTGATCAAAGAGGAACAGTTTCTGGCAGGTACAGCAAAAGACCATGGCAAATGTTGAATATCTGTTCCAAGGTACAGAAGTGCTACAGTTTCTCAGTGAAACTGGTACATGATACTTAACATCACTAAAAGAATGCATTTACCCCTTCCTTTGTTTTGAGAAAGGCTTGAAAACATTGAGACTGTTTCAACAACAAAAATTCAGTAGCCCAAGTTTCAGCTCAAACAAAAACTGGTTAAATTGCAAGTAACAGAGAACTAGGCCCTATCAAACCCACATTTGACAACCCTCATTATTAGCAGTATACTCTGATATGCCTACAGTACTTCTCAATGCAATAGAGTTTAAAAGTACATCCGGATCACAAAGCGAAGTTCACATAGGCATGATTTCTTTAAGATGAAGTTGTACACATAACTCTGTACACACAGCTTTGTTACTATCCTATACCCTGACACTAGCCTATGCTCCACAGCTTCTTTTGGTGGAGAGGCAAAAGAAGAGCAAGCTTTGGGGTTTTTTTTTCAAATCGCTATGCTTCTTCTTACCTTTTGAAGGGGTCTTGCTTTGCAAGGTGGCACTGAGGAAGCCATGTGCTGGGGAGTGCCTAGGGCAGACACTGACTGACAGTTGCTGAAGCTCTCTTCCTCCATCTTCTCAATAAACTGTGCATTTTCGTATAGGGAAACAGATGTTGGTGACTGAGAATGGCTCATCCCTGTTTCAACGGATGACATCTGTACCTGACCACTGTCCTCCTCCCTGCACTGAAGACAGGAATTATATGGATCTGTTTTGCAACACTCCCAATGATCAGCTTTGCTTTCTTTGCTCTCCAGATTCCTTCGGCAATCTGCTTCCATAGCGGCAGAGATGAGATCCGGGCTGGAACCAGACATCCGCCTTTGCGCATGGTTACTGAGAGGGCTCCGCAGCGCTGCTGCAGGGCCAAAGTACCTTAAGTTGTTTGCGCAGTTGGCAATATCTTGTCCATGGGCATGAAGCCGTGAGTGATGGCCATGGCCAGGTTGCTGCAGTAGACCAGGATGATGAGAATGATTATGAGGTGGAGGTGGGGGTGCATCATCTTGCACTGGCTGGTTTTTCAAGATCCCTGCAAAATCATTGTAGCTGCCTTTGCTGTTCCCTCGGCGGTGACGTGGCTTACTGCGGTAGCGGCTTTTGCCACTCAGTGTTGACATTTTGGGACTTCCTGAGACTGGTGAGCCATTGGATGCTGCTTCCATGCTGGGTATGCCCTCTGACTTCAGTAGATCTGGCCTGAGAGACAGTCAGCAGAAGTTACACATTAAACCACAAACTAAGAAAGGACATCGGCTCAGAGCCAGGATGAAGAGGCAGCTGTAGCCATAAGCACACTCTGCTTTCTAAAATCTACAGGCTTCCCTCCCCTTCAGCTGTTTAACTTCTGCATTTAGTTTCCTTTCATTCTCTCCACTCAATGTCCTTTCTGTTCAGCTCATCATGCTCTACACCCCTTTCTTGCTGCTTTTTCCAACACCTGCTACGTAGTCTTTTTTTTTCCCGCCGCTCTTATTTTGATGTTCTGCTCCCAAAATAGCTCCCTCCTAAGACCCTGGTGTAGGGCATGTCTCTTACTATGTGCATATACAATGCTCAGCACAATAGGATCCCAATCTGCTGATGGCCATCAGCCTGCTCATTTCAGAAGCATATGTGGATATTAATTCAGAAATGATTATTCACTGTTAATCAGGACTCTAACTCCTGGAAAACCTAGAAAAGGGAAGAACAAAATAGACAGCTCCTGGGAAAAAAAAATAAAAAAAAAATCTCACTTTCTGAAAGTCATGCAGAAGAGCAATAGCTGAAAGGACAGCACGAATTCCCAAATCTCAAATCCCAATTTAATTCCTCAACAATTAATCCATCCTCCCTGAGAACTGGCTGATTTCCACAATCCCTCACCCTGCTTATTACCATTCAGGTCAAGGATGATCTAACTGCTCTCTGCTTGGACAGTTAGGAATTCGAGACAACCCATGAGATTTGAGACAACACATCATATATCTCCTGTCAAAGCACCATCATCTGTGAAAAAAATCATATGGACCAAATGGTTCCAGAGAGCTGCCCAGGTAGAAGGGATGGCAGGATTCATCCCTTTTACCTTAAGATAATTAAACAATTGTGGTTCTGAGGATCAGACCAGGCCCAAGAGTGAACATCCCTTTGGCCTGTCCTGTGTTGTCATCAGACTCCAGGGGGAGTAAGCTGCCTGATCATCTCACTGGGGATCTACCACTGGTTCCTGGCACAGAGCTAGGCTGTTACTTCTTACCGTTTAGTCTGGCTGCCTGGTTTATGTGAGACCCCTTTCCTCTTCATCAGCTTCTCCACTGTATTGGGGTGGATTATTGGTCTGACTGGGTGACGTTTGTAAGTCCCAGGGTATTTCTTTTCCACTGCTTGCTCCCTCCTGAAACATTGGGGAAGAAAAAACCAAACAGATCAGTTCTCCCTTTATCCAACAGCAGCTCCTGCTGGACAGAAAGACAGCTCCACTGGGAGCACACTGCATGCCTGTTTCTCAGCTATGGCTGGGTGCAGCACAACATGCTGTTCTGGGAAAGGACATAGTCATTTTCTAAATTCTCCCTGCAGAGATGAGGCAGTTAGAACAGGGCCCTGGCGCACAGTCCAGAAACAGCACCGCTTTTTCTCTTTACAAAGTGGCCAAAGGACACCAACACCAAATGGGAAAGGTGCCTTTCTCCCAGTCAGTAAACACTGGGTGAAGATATGTGCACTAAGTGGTCCACAGTAATCTACTCTTAAGGGGCCCCTCTTTGCTTGCCACCTCTTTCTTTACCCTGGAAGTTTGTCAAGGGACACTAAATCTACAAGTACCACTAGGCAGTTTAGAAATGAAGTACGGGGTTTTTTTCTCCTTTACATATATTGCCACGTGCATGGCATGCCATTGTGCCCAGAGATACGTACTTTATGAGCTCCTTCTCACGGACCTCCAGCTGCAGCATAATAGCGCTGAGCTCCATGTATAAGTTATTGGCTCGCTCCAGTTTCCTCTCATAGTGTTCGCGGATATCCAATGCATGTCTGAAAAACAGAAAAGTCATTATTTCACAATCTGATGTCCACAGACCAAGAGAGGAGAATAAGGAAGAGCAGAAGTGCGTTAGGAAAAGGCCTTCTAAAAGTCAACTTTGCCAGCTGTATTGCACTTAACCACAGATAGAGCTAACAGTGAATGATGATTAAGAGCTTGATACAGCAAAGAATCATGATATGATTTAGAAAGCGTTTAACAGTCTTGAAATAGTGGCAACACTTCTCACTAGTGAAGCTGCAAATTCCTCACATGCATCCACAAGCCCTTTGGTCAAGCCCTGATCATCCTCTTTGCACAAAGAAGGGGCTAAGTCAGCTTCTGAAGAAACAGGGGAAGTAGTAATCTGTTTGTATTTCATAAAAAGCAATATGTCTCCACATCTACAGGATGGTTGCAGAAGACATCTTGAACCACAGCTGAAAGATGTGACCATCAAAAGCTCCCTAGGGCTAGGGAACACCAATCAACAACAACATCAAACTGGCTGAACAAAGTCTCCTTCGGTTTCTCAGGTTTGACATAGAACTGCTACTTGCTGTTTTATGTTTCTCTGTCGTAAGTATATTTGCAAATTTGTATCACAGAAGATAACACTTTCCTTTCTTAAACATTCTGCTTTCATTTTTAAGTTGCTCTAATGTTCAAAATGAATTTCAGTGGGCTGACAGTGTGTTCACTCCCAGTGGGCTGCGAGTGTGTTCACTTCTCTGGAAGTAACTAATCCAAAGTATCACGGCAGAGAAAGCTCACAGCAAACGGCAAGATGGATTTTCCACTGAGACGGATGTACCTGCTGCAGCGCTGTTATCACAAACACCAAAGCTCAGGCAGAAATATCCCCTGCTAAACACACAAGCTTTTGCTCCTCTTGCCTGGAGCAGACTCTTCAGACCACCCAAGAGCAGGGACAGTTTCCACTGTCTCTCTCTCTATAGCTTTCCCTCAGCCAAGCAGTGCTCAAGGCCTAGGGCGTGTCTGTGGGAACTTCAGTTTCTGGACTCACGAGGAATTTAGGCTACCCAAATTTATGCCACCAGGAATACTGAGACCTGTTTTGGGGTCCTCAGTACAAGAGGAGCACGAAAACAGTCAGGGGCTAGAGCACATGCCCTGTGAAGAGAAGCTGAGGGAGCTGGGCTCGTTTAGCTGGAGAAGAGAAGGCTGGATGGGAAAAGTGAGCAGTAAACATAAAAGACAGTCAACAGACCTCAGCTCTTCTCTTCGACGACGAATCAATTCTTCATCTAGCCGGTGGATACAAGTTCCTTCACTTTTAATTTTCTCAAAATGTTTCTTCACTTCTTCTCTCCATTCAGCCTAGGGAAGCAATTTACTTTCAGGTATTTACAAAGGATTGGGATCCCTGATTGCACCAAAGAAAAACTCTTGGGCGACATTCTTTGTGTCTCTAGAAAATTAAAGGTTTGGGTTGAAAACGTGTTTCTACTAGCCGAATTATTTTGGGTAATGATATTGCCACATGGTTAGTTTCAGCATTTTCAAATGGTATTTCCAATTCTGTGCTCCAATTAGGTAATTTAAAACATATCTGCATTTTCTAAAAAAATATTTTTAAAAATTCCTAAAGCTCTTTTCATCCTAAAACAATATTTTTTTCCCTTTTGGCATTTAAAATAAAAAGAAAGGCTTATGATTTGGAAACCTATATTCATGACAATGATGACTGTCACTGGGGTGATACTAACTCTATTTGCCACTTGAAGCTCTCGTTCCTGCAGCTTTAATAAATGCACCCACTTCCTCACATACGCCCCAACACTGTATAGATCCTCTATACTGGAGGCAAGTTTTCATTCTCATTCTCTCCTCGGGAGCAGACAATAGCTCGCTGGGTAGGACTCAGAGAAATCTCTAAGAACATCCTTTTAGATCTTCCCTGAAAGTCCCAGAGTCCCTTCACTGCCCTTTAACAGCTCTTTGTCCCACTGGCTGCCCTGCTCATCTTCACTACAAATGCAGCGGTTCCTCTCTCAGCAGCTCGTGCTCTCCTTTACAACAGTACTGGGAGAACAGCTGGGAGCAGAACATCTGAATCACCTAGGTTGGAAGGGACCCTTAAGATCATCGAGTCCAACCATCAACCTAACACTCCCAAAACCACCACTAAACCATGTCCCTCAGCACCACGTCTATCCAGCTTTTAAATACCTCCAGGGGTGGCAACTCCACCACTTCCCTGGGCAGCCTGGTCCAATGCTCGATAACCCTTTCAGTGAAGAAATCTGAAGTCAGTAGTCTCAGGGAGAAGTGAATGAGACAACGTTGAGTTTCTGACTATAGTCTGCAGATGTCTCAGTTTGTGAAAGCTCGGGTAAAAGATTTTAAAATACCCATCAGTTTGCTTCTCCCCAGGAATCAAATTGAAATCATGGATGCCGACTTTCACTATACTCAATGCAGCCTCTGAAATCAGATCCTTGGAGCTAACTCTAGTACTCGTGGGCTACAGCCGTTCTCCAGTTACCTGTGATTTGAAATAGGTTTCCTGAGGAGTAGCCAGCACGTCAGCAGATGCGATATCCAGGTGCATCAATGTCTGCCGGAAGGAGGGACGATTCCGGGGCTTGCTCTGCCTGCAGCAAAACAGACAAATACTCAAGCATGAGATGAGGTTAACAGTGCTAGCTTCTCCTACCCTTCTCAAAGGGCTTCTCAATAGAACATATTCTCTGAATCGTGTAGCTGACAGATTAAAGCAAAGGAGCTCTTCTGGTTTTCTCTTTTGCTGAATATGAGTTTATTGTGCTAGAGTTGTTTTGTATTGTTTTTGGTTTGTGATCTATTCTGAAGAAACAAAAAGAGATGAAAACCATTTAAAATAGGAAAATGCGACCACAAAGTGAAAGACAGGATACAAACCGAAACCGTTCCTAACTTGTTTGCCAAGAAGAAACAGATCTCAGTTCATTATCCTGTTACTTTCCAAATTTTATAATGAGAATATTCAATCTAATGGAAATGATAATTTACATTCAACAAAATAGCGTGTCTATAAACACCGAAAGTATCTATATTGCCACACAGTACATGGCTGAGCCTACACAGAATTGTAATGCACTGAACATCTCTAAGACCTCATTCAAGTACAAAAACACGCGTAGCTTTGAGAAAAGAGACCAACACTCAAGCTTCAGGACTGAACCCACCAGACTTGCTGTATGGATGCAAGAAACAGCTTCTTCAGCCATCTCTCCCCTACAAACCACCTACTTCCACTAGGTGGAGATACAAGTGTATGCACTGGGTGTTCAGAGCTGCACAAACGGCTTCCTGCCTTTTGCAGCCATGCAGAGAAGCACAGCCAGGCAGAGCACGTCTCAGCACAGGTACTGCAACTGCACGATCTGCTGCAGCTCAGGGTCAGGGGGGTAAACAGCCACTTGAAAAGATCCACAGATGCTCTGGCCTGTTTTTCTCTTTGTGCCATCAGGAGCATGGCTGGCAAAACTCAGGGAGCGGGAAAATGCTGGAAGACCACTTACACTCTGTGTCAAGATTATAGAGACAAAGCATTAATGCATAACCCAAGATAAAGAATTGCAACATCTGGCATGTGGAGGAAACTGAAAGCATTTTCCATCTCTGTATCTATAAAATCCTGGTTTCATACAGAAATCGAATTTCTCTTTGTCCAGTTCAAAAGCCAGTCACTTACAAGGGGGTTTCAGAGTGAAAAATCATTTCCATTCACTCTGGAACCAGCTTCAAGAAATATTACCCCCACTTTCCTTCCAGCTCCTTTTCTCTTCCCACAGAGCAACCTTTTATCACCTGCTTTGCTGCAACAAAGCAACAACCTCTGTGAAGGCTACTAAAGATGACCTTCGTGCTGCCCACTCCTGGGCAGCATCAAGCTCCACTCCCCCACTTCTCTCCTGTTCGACTCCTTCCCCCTCACTAGCCCATCTCAACAGTCTGCCAGCTCTCCCCCTGCCCCGTCCAACCCAGCAAACCAGACAGGTCTCTTCCTGCTTACCCAAGCTCCAAATGTCCTTCTGGGGCCCAGGCCTGCTGCCACAAGGAAGCAGAATCCAAAAATGTTAAAACTTATTGCTGTCTTGACAAGTGTGAAAGTATTTAAGAGCCCTCTGCTCTGGGCTCAACACTCCCACCTTGAATCGGTTTTACTGGGCATCTGGCTAGAGCCCAGCCCTAGGTCTGTGCAGGGTTCGGGCTCTTACCAGGTCTGCTTCATGAGGATTTTGAAGCCATCTGGGCACGTGGAAGGGACAGGAAGGTGCAGGCTGTTACTACCCACTCCCCAAATGATGGCCGAAGAGTCCACGTCCTTGTAGGGAATCTCTCCTGTAAGCAGCTCCCACAAAACTACCCCAAATGACCTGATGAAGAAATAAATCAGGAGAAAAATTTCTGTGAACAGAAGCATCTGAAGCTTGGGAAAAAAAAAAAAAAAAAATTAAATAAAGCACTGTTTTTGTCAGGTATGTGTGATCTGAAATTCCAAGTAGGTGCAACAGTGTTTACATAGTAGCTTTTAAACAAGAATAGCTATCTCATACACGAGGTAACTCTTCCTTCTCTGCCCCAGCACTGGGCTGAACACCAAGCCACGCTGGTTTTCGCCCACCCTTTGCTGTTTCTTTGTGAGATTTTAAAAATCCTGAAAGCACATTAGAAGCTTTTCTGTATAGATGAAATCTTACCCATGTTAAATGAAGAGGAAAGATCGCTTTCCTGAGATAGTAGATGATCTGTTCTTACCAGTAAGAACAGTCAAAAGTCTACAGGACAGACAGAACTGGTGTCTTAGATACAACAGAACAAAGATTGTGTTTTGGGGGGCTTTTTTACATTTCTTTTTTTTTTTTTTTCTCTAGCCAAAAGTTCCCATGTACTCCTAGGTAAGAGTTTCATAGGTTTGAGACTCATTGCTACAACTACTGCAACATAAAAATTAAGAAACAAATGCAACATGCATAAGTGTCAGTATCAAAAGCACATGCGGTCTCATCTGATATTTCTTTTCTGCTGAAGAAAGGAAGGCAAAAGGAAGAAAAATTAATTAAGAGAACTTTGCCTATTAAAAAACCTGAAAGATACAGGTAAGAAAACTCACTTTGCTTCTCTTCCTTAGTGAAACAATCAGTAAGGACCAAAACCTTAACTTACAACAGCAAACAGTTATTTGTCTTATTTACAATCTTCACCCAATAAAACACCAAAGAAATAACAAACCAGTCAATACCGAGGGAAACAAAATGCTGCTGAGAGCCAACACCACTCTTACTGCACATTAACAAGCAGGCTGTGATACAAGGTGAGGTACAACCATCTCAGTTTCAAACCCAGACGTATCACCATACTTGCATGCCCCATCCATCTGGGGGACACCGACCCTGCCAAGCTTGCTGGCAAGTCACACCAGGTCAAAAGTGAGAAGCATGTTTCTGGCTTGTACTATTACCAAGTCACTTTTATTAACTACAGAAGAATATCCAAGGGACAAACGGCCTAGGTCTGAACAACCATCAGTCAGGAAACAAAACTTCATGTGAAAAACATTGCACTTTCAAAATCCATTGGCTTCAAATCATGGAGAGGGGGCTGGGGGAGCAGCAGCATTTGAACATTTTTTCTATCAAAATTTTTTTCCGTGGGCTGCAGGAAAGCAGGGATCCAGGTGGTTGGATAAACTACCAGGAAACCCCATCTGGTTTCAGCTTTGTTATGATTAAGAACCGACAAAGGATTTTCAAGACTTCTGGTAAGATTACAGATTTTTTTTTTTTATTTTTTTTTTTTAGCGTGCTCTTAAAGATGAGAGAGAGCAGATGTATAAGCAGCTTAGGAACTGTTCGCATTTGTTGTCAGCGTTCATGAACATTGTTTTTCCTCATCTTGGGGGAGGATTGGATGTCAAGGAGGTGTTTGAGCAATCACCACCGCAGTGGACTGAAGAGGAACTTGCACCAAAGGCACCTCTAGGTCTGCACCAAAGAGCAACGCCTCTTGTCACTGAGGAAAGGAGTAAATGAGCGCCCACAGTCCTCAGCAGCTGGATTTTATTGGACAGGATGCTCCACACAATATTCCTGAACCTAAGCCACTCTAAAGGACAGAAAACTGAGGGTGGAAATCCAGCACCATTCGTCCTCATGAACCCGTGATTCAAAGAGAGGAGCTCAGGAGACAAATGGCGAGAATATTTTCTTTCCAAAACAATCCAAGAGTTTCTCCCAGAAGAGCTGGCTATGCTACAGCCTGCTAAATCCACACAAAATGGGCACGCAAAACACTGCAGGCACAAGAGCAGCCGAATACCGCACGTTACAAGACTTTCCCTTTCCCTACAGGAAATCTTGTTTTTAAGTCATGACCCAGCTCCAAGCTAAAACACGAGCAGCAGGCTGCTGCCTGACTCCACTCACAGTACGAACCATGCGCAGCTTTGACCTGCAGCTTCACCCTGCATAAGGGAGGTGACGGCATTTGAAGCTGAAAAACCACAAGAAGGAAAATCCATCCTGGCTGTAAAGCAGGGAGAAGGGCATTTGTCCTGGCTCCTGACATTTAATATGCAGAAATAACAAGGCCAAAACAGAGATGTGGTTCCCTTGAGGACCCTGAAACCTATGGAGAGGCATCGAAAGGAGCTCCAAGGCTAAGTCCTCTCTCAAGCATTTTTTAATAGCATGGATATCTGAACCTTTCCTTGTGTGCCTTTGGACACAGAGTACATTTCACATGAGATGGAAATAGGTGTTCAAAATTCTTACAACGTATCCTGGTTTCCTCCCTCTTGGATCTGGGGTTAGATTCACTGTACTATAATCCTGTGGCTGTACATGTAACAGCCAAGCCCAGTATGCAGAAAGACAAAGCTCGTCAGACTCTCCAAGCTAGCAGAGTAGAGGTCTCCCTAGACCTCACACATGGAGTGTAGAAAGGAAGTGAAAAATACCCTGGCTGCAGAAGTTGCCGAGGGGGGGCCCTGAGGACCATGAGTGGAAGAAATCTCTGGCCTGAATAATGACACAGGGAAGAACCACTGCATTTGCTTACTGCACAACACAAAGCACCACAGCACCAAGTCTCCTTAGGTACCTTCAGATCTCAAAACACAGCTTTTACACATGTATATCATTTCTTTTCCGTTATAGCCCATGGTTCAGTAACAAAGTTTGGGGCACTACGCAGATGGAGAAAGGAATAGTCCACCACAGAGCAAACTATCCCCAGGCCTAGAATGAGAAAAGAGTGCTGAATATGTATAAGTGTTGGGAAACCAAGCGGCTAAACAGAAGGTGAAGATAATTAAACATTAATACTACTCACCAGATATCCACCTTTTCAGAGACAGGCTCATTGCGTATCACCTCTGGAGCCATCCAAGCCACAGTTCCCGCAAAAGACATTTTGGTACTTTTATCACTGAGTTCTTTAGATGTGCCAAAATCTGAAATTTTTACTGCATCTGTGTGTGTAACTAAAACGCTGGAGAAAAAAAAAAAAAGAAAGAAAGAAATCAGCATTTTGCATTTTTTCTTGTACCACAACAGCCACTGGGAGCAAATCCCTTCTTAATCAACACGACCAGGTGATGAGGCCATGCTGTTCACAACTGCAGTAGAAGAAAAAAAATTATGCATTTTCACCGATGAAAGCACTCACTTTCTTCAGGGTGGTTGTGTTTTGTGCTGCAAATGCATTTCTAAATGCTACAAGTCAAAAATCAATCTTGATAAAACTGGAAATAAACAAGTCACTAAAGATTCACTGTATCTGGGGACATTTCAAAATGTTAATAAAGCTGTACCTTAAACTGTGCTGTGCTGTAAATGTACTATCTTAACGTACTGTCACAGTCATGTCACAGGCTGAAAAAAGTGATAAGATGTTA
This sequence comes from Burhinus oedicnemus, assembly GCA_008921705.1. Lineage (NCBI taxonomy): Eukaryota > Metazoa > Chordata > Aves > Charadriiformes > Burhinidae > Burhinus > Burhinus oedicnemus. Next base: position 708,713 of record VFFE01007620.1, on the reverse strand, counting down.
GGGAATAAGAATATAAGCAGCCAGATAGTTTTAGTCAGAAAGCAACAGAGAAATGAGAAAGACGCATTCCAGAAAACCAGGGAAACAACAAAAGAACAAACAAGAAGGAAACATAAAAAAGCAGAAAGGCAACAGAATAGTCCACTTTCAAAAAGGACCAGACATCATCAAATCATTAGAAATATTTCCTGGCTGCTATTTATGGTGTAAGACACTGGTAACATTTCCAGTCTTGTTACACCACAGCACAGAAGGGGAGCGCCAACAAGTTTCCTTAGTTTCACTCATTAGTTTTGAGTCAACATGGGAAAAAAAAAAAAAAACAAAAAAAAACGGGGATTTTGACCTAACTTTAAACTATCCCTCAAGAAAAAAAGACAACCACAACTGGATGATGTTTAAGTAGCTAGAGACTCACTTTGGTGACTTGAGGTCTCGATGGATGATTTTGTGAAGGTGCAGATAATTCATCCCACTTGCAATCCCCGTGGACCAATCCACGAGCAGCCGAGGGGTGACTTTCCGCCCTGCTCGCAGGACTTCATAGAGCTGTCCATGTGCGCAGTACTCCATGATAATACAGTAGCACGGGGCTTGAGTGCAAACTCCCCTGGCAAAGAAAATACACAGCTCGTGAGGATCAGTAGAGTAAAAGTCCCAGAGCAATTCTCAATGGTGGCGATCAAGGGGTGGGAGAGTAACATGTTTACTCTGCCTGGGCAAGCCTCTGCTAATACCGCCTTACTGAACAGGAAGGGGAATGCTTCCTGCATGCTTTGCACAGGAGGAACCTCACTGATGACAGGGGTGGGTTTCCTTCAGCTTCCACGCCTGCAGACTTGCAGGGTTCACAGCAGGTATTTTGTGAGCCTGCGTGCAAAGTGCAGCATTGGGTGGGAACAGCATCCATAGCTTGGTTTCCACAAGAACGTGCAATGGAAGGATGACCACCCATTTTGTCCTACAGACAGCTTAGTCCCTGGATTTTAAAAAGTTGGCCAGGGTACATATGCAAATGGCTTTTCCCGGGATAAAGGTATGTTTCTAACAAGTGTCACAACCTACTTGAATGCAATGATGTTAGGATGTTTGAGTTTCCGCAAGTGCTTGATATCTGTTTCGTTCTGATCTCTCACTTTCTTGATTGCCACCTCCTCCGCCCGGAATTTGCCGAGGAAGACGGCTCCCTGCGCGCCACTGCCCAGCCACTGCAGCTCCGAGATCTCCTCAAACGGGACCTCCCAAGTATCTAGACATAGGCAAACAAAGGAAACAACGTAAAAGATCAAGACCACAAAAACGTTCTGCTGCAAGGTCACACCAGGATGCATCTCAAGGTGGATTTTTCTGGGGGTGGTAGATGGCATCTCCTCCCAGTACAGGCACAGCTGAGGCACAAACAGCACGTGCTCAGCCCCAGCTTCCCTTTCATCCAGCTCTTCTCCACCATCGCAGTCGCCTCCAGCCTGCTCCTTCCATCCTCCCAGCTGCTTTTTCAGCGGAGCTCACCACCACTGCTAACGCCTTGGGTGAGCCGCTTCAACTTGGCAGGCAGCAATTTAACATACCAGGGACACTGGATTGGCAGTTTAGGGAGCAGGTCCTCTACTCCAAAACTGAGCGACGATGGTATCTCTTAGAAAGCACATGACTGCATTGAAAAGCATAGATGAGAAAAAAAAAACATTTAACATTGACAACTAACCAAAAAAAAAAAAAATGGAGAGTTTTTTTCACCCCCTGAGACAGGGCAAAAACGGAAAGTAAAAGGGAAAGTCAGAGATGGCAGGTTGTAAAATGAAGACCAGCAACCACCAAGTTACCCAACACAAAGCACGTTAATCATCACCACCAGTCACAGAAAGAGGTCTTTCCGACACTGACATTGTGTATATCAGTGTCAAAGGGGCAAAAAAATCTCATGTGATTCCTCCTCTTAGGTACTCACATGCATATTGTAGGGATACTGCCAGAGTAGTCCAGTAGCACTGTATAAACTGTTTCAAGACAGTTGTGCCCATCAGAACAGAAAGCCTTGCTGTCTGCAAGTCACCTTGAAATTACCTTAACGTTCCACAAACAGCATGATAAAAGGCAGACAATAATTTGTTTACTGTAACTCAATAAATGTGTTAGAGAATAAATTACTTAGCAGCTAAAACAACAAGTAACCCACTGATTTCAGAAATAAAAGAAAGTCGTGTCTGTACAGATCCCTATTTCAGATCACTACAAAGATGTGTCTTCTCATTTCATCCAGTCTCTGAGCCATTTGGGTGTTCCCAGGGCTGCAACTGGGATTATGCAAAAGTGTTTATTTTAGATACTGTCACCACTGAAGGGGAACTTATATACCCAAAGTGTCTCTGGACTGATCCTCGTTCAAATTTTTCCCTCAAATCATTCCTGCGACAGTCAGACACTAGCTGGATGCCTCCTGCCGAATGACTGCTCTCCAGGCATGGCCAAGGAAAGCCAGCTCCCATCCCAAGCCAGACCCCAGCGCTCCTTCTGATCACTGAACTCGAAAAAAACTTCATTGTTAATCTACAGCATAAACTTTCTTTGACTTGGCAGGGCAAAGTTCAATCCTCAGCACATGTTTCTTCACAGACACAAGTCTATTTTCCATACGGATACATCTGCTTGCAACCTTACGTTGTACAAAAATATTAAGACAGCACATGCAACTCTCAACTGAAATGCATTCTAACTAAGCAACCCCAGTAACTGTGGATTTGCAGCTGATGATCCCTGTCCTCAGTTTTCAAGAATGCCATGACACTGTGAAGGTGATACTGGTAGGCACTACCAGCAAATGTGTCCTTTGGTATTGAAGCAAGAAATGCCAATCCATTTAAGAACCTAACAGAAATTGAGGCGTGAAACATGCTGTGACCACTATGACCACTATCTTGACCACAGGAAATTCAAGCATTTTAAAACAATAAGCATTCTTCTTCAGCCAACAACTTGAGTAATTTTTTGGCACAATACTTATAATTGGTATTTAATTCTTTAGACATTTAAAGACAGTTCTATAAACAAGGAAAATAGTGGAAAATAAGGAAATTCATAAATAAATTGAGAAGATCTGCATTTCTATTTAATTCACAAATGCATTGCTTCTGAAAGAAGGTGGCAGATACAGTTGATCTTTGTGTTTGTTGATTAACAGTATTTTTACGTGGGCAACACTGAAACTACTCTGTTGCACTGAAAGAGCTGTTTCTTTACATGTGAGAAGACTGCCTTTCCTGTCCAAGGCACACATCATCATCATTTCTTTCCCTGAAGCACCCGAAGTTTCTCAGCAGTAATGATTAACTATATTGCTATCACCTAAGAGCCCTAATTTGCTCTGAATATTACCTATTAACCTCTGCAATGGCAAAGGCAGGGAGAGATCACAGAATCACAGGGGTTGGAAGGGACCTCTGGAGATCATCTAGTCCAAACCCCCTGCCAGAGCAGGGTCACCTAGAGCAGGTTGCACAGGATGGCATCCAGGCGGGTTTAGAATGTCTCCAGAGTCGGAGACTCCACCACCTCTCTGGGCAGCCTCTTCCAGTGCTCTCTGCCACCCTCAAAGTCAAGAAGTTCCTCCTCATGTTTAGATGGAACTTCCTATGGTCAAGTTTGTGCCTGTTACCTCTTGTCCTAGCACTGGGCACCACTGCAAAAAGACTGGTCCCATCCTCCCACCACCCTCCCTTTAAGTATTTATAAGCATTGATGAGATCCCCCCTCTGAGCCTTCTCTTCTCCAGACTAAAAAGACCCAAGTCCCTCAGCCTTTCCTCATAAGAAAGATGTTCCAGCCCCCTAATCATCTTTGTAGCCCTCTGCTGTACCCTCTCCAGCAGTTCCCTGTCCTTCTTGAACTGGGGAGCCCAGAACTGGACACAGTACTCCAGGTGCGGCCTCACCAGGGCAGAGTACCTTGCTGAGGTCAAGGTAGACAACATCCGCTGCCCTCCCCTCATCTATCTGTCCAGTCACGCCATCGTAGAAGGCTATCAGATTAGTCAGACATGACTTCCCCTTGGTGAATCCATGTTGGCTACTTCTGGTAACCTTCTGTTCCTCCAGATGCTTTGAGATGACACCCAGAACGAGCTGTTCCATCATCTTTCCAGGGATGGAGGTGAGGCTGACTGGCCTGTAGTTTCCCGGGTCTTCCTTCTTGCCCTTTTTGAAGACTGGAGTGACATTGGCTTTCCTCCGGTCTTGAGGCACCTTGCCTGTTGTCCAGGACCTTTCAAAGATGATGGAGAGTGGCCCAGCAAACAAAATAAGGAAAAGTTTATGTGATTCATCCTGCAAAGTCATCTCCTGTTTATTCAGTAAGATATATTCTTTCCCATATCCCACTTGCACCCTGACCATCAAGGGCACAATTTAGGGAAGAATCAGTGTAGCAACAATCAGTGAAACATCCTACATCTTTGGGAATTTCAAGAAGAACATAGAGCCAAACCATGTATGTACCATATAACGCAACCATAAGACAAAAATCCGAAAAAACCCTTTCACTGTGCAGGAGCATGTTACTACATTTCAAGACAGCCAGCATCAGCGGTTCGTTTGGCTCCTGTAACATAACAGGCACTGAAAAGCTTCCCAAAGAACGTGATGCTGACGGAGAAAAGCACTGGACTACATTCAATTGAAAATCAGGGTTTGTTAGCATTAGTGGTGTAAACCTGCATTTTCTACTACAACCCAAACCCACGGATTAAAAAAATACATCTAAATTACCCTATGTGCTCCCTACGGCTCCCTGGGACCACCCTCAAGGACAACAGGCTGACAAGGGTCAGTATTACAAGGTTAGTCTTACCAGTTCTTCAGAGGAGCAACAGGCAAGGCTGGAGAAGAGAGGACTCAACACACTGCCAGCTGAATACAGCTGAAATTTGAGATCACGCACGTCACCCAGAGGGAAGGCTATGAAGCTCTCCCCACTGCCTGTACAGACCCATTCTGAACGGCACACAATACCTTCAAGCAAAGAACGGTGAATTACAGCTGTTCCAGCTATGGCACATCTACACAGCAGGTACAATGAGAAACACAGCATATGAGAGGTGATGCCAAGATCTCCGTCATCTCAACCGACAGCTTGAAACAGAAAAGGACTCGAATAAACCAGCTTCAAGAACTTGGGTGCGTGGCTTCGATGACTAACCATAGTTAAGTCAAACCACCTGCCCAAACAATCAGCAGGATGGCAAGGAGATACATCTAGACACACTAATCAAGACTTGACTGTACTGCCAGCCTTGTTCAAGAAGTCCATTAACATTGCTCAGCTAAACATCCTTTGAGACTGCCCAGACTTCAGGGCTTGCTACAGCTCTCCTAGCATTTCCCCCTCCTCCAGCAGAAGAGAGGTGAAAATACCTCCTACCAGGCTGGAGAAGTTTTTATTGAAGACTCTTCTGGGCCTAAAGAAACCTGTGAGATACTTCCACTAAATAAATTAAATGTAATAGCAGCAGGAATTACGCAAGTGCTTGCGTTTCTAAGGTGATTAAGAACCATTTGAGTAGAATGATGGGAATCTGTTTCCCATGGGGAAAAAACGCAGGAGCCGCCTGAGCCATTGAGTCAATCTATTTGAAGCAAAGTTTTGCTGCTTGCCAGTGCTGGCTGCTTGCCAGCATTGGCATCACGACAAGAAGCATCTCTGGTTTACAAAAAACCCCACAAACACAAGCACACTTCATAAAGCACCTTGCTCCCCAGGTTTACACAAAAATGCAAATGATGATGGTAAACACGTAACTTGTGAAAAGGAAGGTGAAAGCAACTCCTGAAGACAAATTCTTAATTCAACAGAAATGGCTCAGAAGTCTAATGAGTCTGTAGAAAACACAAACGAGTCTTACTATAAAGTGTTAGAGTCCCAACAACCCAAATTAAATAACTAGTAGACACAAATTAAAGAACTAAGTATATCTCCCTGAAAGCACTCACCAACAGCCTTTAGAAATCAGGGTAAACAACTGGAAAAACATAGTCAGGAGTGATTTTATGGGTCAACCCCAAAATACTTAAACCTCAGATAAACAACTGGCAGCCACTGAACAATACAAAAGCAAACACTCCCTGAAGGAATGACTACTCATCAAACCGGCAGAGCAATTAACAGCAGCAATTGGCACTGCTTAGTCAACCAGCAGACCACCCAGCAGCAACTTCCAAGTTGACCAAAGCTCTGCCCAGCGTGGGTCCTCAAGGGAAGCACAGAAACGCACTCCTCTTGATGACTGTCTCAGATGCTGAGAAGGAAACTCAAGGAGTAATTTCAACAAGAAGATAATGTGGAATCATGTAAAAGTTGTTCTTATCTTTTCCCCCATTCATCAAGTCACAAGCCAAGCCTTTACCAGCAGTCTGCACTCAAGGGCATGAAACCTATTTATATTTTACCACTTGCAACCACAACACCACCACCATGTCCTAGAGTTTGGGGCTGCAGGAGATGCAAAGTGGGCAAGCAGGGATGCTGATGAGCAGCAATAACTACTAGCAAGTACCTGCAGGCAACATGAAGTCCCCCATGGCTGCAGGTCCAAACTGGACTCTTACCCTAGTTTTTTGATTCAGCCCAACACAAACGACTGCTCCTGGATCGGGCTTATAGTAACTGTTTCATAAAGAGGTGAAAAAAAATCACCTGCACAAATCTATGGCACCAGCCCAAAGCTGTAAATAAGCTCCCCGGAGGAACAAAAGGCCACCGCAAGCCTCTCCTTACCGCTGGAAGGGCCAGAGACATTTCCTCAGCCTGTCTTCTCCAAATGCATAACACCTGCACTAACACAAATCTTGTATCCTCTATGCTCTTGCAAAAGACAGCAAAAATAAAAGCAATCACATACATCAGTTACTAAACTGCTGGCATGTACATAGCTGATGAAACACACACAAAGAAGATTTTCTGGTGGCAAGAAGCAAGAATGAGATCATCTGGAAAACAGAACATGAATAATATTCTGACAAAATCCTCAAGCTTTAGCACAGAAGCAGTTTTAAAAGGTTTATCCTTGGATAACAGAAGCGTATTGCTACCATCAGAGATCTGCCCAACTGATCAGCTCCAGAGGAAAAAAAAAAAAATTAAAAAAAAAAAATCTTCACTCTGATTTATGACGGTGAAGACATTGAAGATGCAGCTAAACCACACAGGCCACATATAGCAGAACCCAATTAATCTTCAGACTTACCACATCTGTAGCCATTTCAAAATTGCCCTTTTAGGAAGGGCCTAATGCCAATAGCAAATTGCAAAGAGTCCATGAATCCATGGCTCTGAACGTGCTCATGACACTGAGAACAGCAAGGTACTTCTGTGTGTACAAAGAGGAGCTCTACATGCCCCCCCCAAACACAACACCACTCTCAGCTGCTCATTTTCATTAGTTAGCACTTCAATCTTTTTTATTAGTGACTTTCATACAAAAGAAAGTGTCCCCTCTGGACCATGAAAGCACACATTAAACTGTGGTATCCAATGCATCTGCAATCCCAATTATATGGGAAATACGATCTCTTTGACTCACAGCTAGCTTTCCTGAAGCCACCCATCCCAGCTTACAGGCACACACAAGCACGTGATGGCTCAGCAGCTCCCGGTGATGAGACATGCCTGACCTGGGGAGATATAGCTTGTATGGGACAGTCACAGAATTGCTGGAACCAGCTGGCGTAAGTGCGGCTGCGTCCTTTCCTTGGAAAATTTCAGCTTCACTTAAAAACATTGAGCATCCAAAGCAAAGCAGCGTAACACAGACACACTGACACTATGCCTCTTCTAAATGTTAGCCGACTGCTCTGAAGCTCTTTCTCCTTCACAAGGGAGCCTCCCCAGCCAGACACAGTCTCTTCCAAAACTCACCATATCTGACTCCACATATTGTGCAACCCCAATAGCATTAATTCCCCAAGGAATTTTCAGTCACTTTTTTTATTTATAGACTCAACCATGTGTGACATACCGAGTTTACAACACGCAGATGAAACTTAGAACCAACTTTGCAAAGGATTTCAAAAACAAGTAAACTCTCGCTGAGCACACAGGTCTGAGAGACAAGAGGCTGCTACTTAGGAGGCACCTACCATGCTGCAATGCAGGGGTGGATTTCCCTGCTCAGAGCTATGAACTGGAAACGATTGATTCTGTGAAGGAGGAGTAAGTTTATTTCAAGGCAGATTCACCCAACATGTCATTTAACAGCTCTGTTGCCTCCTATTAGGAGCCATTCCCCAACCCAACTCTGGGGTTTAGGTATTAACCACTCAGATGGGTTTTCTATTTGTCTGTGCCACAAAACCATTTGATTAATACTGAATCATGATCGCAGCAATATGGCAGACTTCTACCCCACGGCACAGTATGGTGGCCAGGCTGTTCCCATTTTCAATAAGCCTCAACCATTTCGGCTCCTTAATTCTAATGACAGCTTGTTCTTTTCCCATCTGCCACTTCCCTCCCCCTGTGCTAGGGGAGAAATTAGACACCAAAGGCAGAGCATACTCTGCTCTTTAGCTTTCAGTAACCCCTAAAGATATATGCATGGGATTGACTGGGACATTACTTATTCCCAAACTACATATTTTTTTAAATATATATATATTTATATATACTCGCACACACACTTACACATTTTATACATTTACACTTATACATTTATACGCCTAAATGAAAAAGGCAGAACATTAAAGGACATATTTCTGGAAAGATAAGTACTGAATGATATTTGAAAGAGTAAAGTTACTCCTGAACAAAAAGACATAAAAGTTCATGTAATATGCCCATAGAGAAGCAATACTTCTGCTATTTGGTGGTCCACTGGAGACAGCCTTCACATACACATGCAAGAGTAGAAACACCTATGTTTATCATCCGGCACGATGAAAATCCCTATGCCTGTGTTTTTCATCTGGCATGAAAACACTGCAGAAATGAGGTAGTTGGTACAATCCCTGCAATTAATACAATGCTTTCTGATCCTCACTTACACAAATACTCTGTTCAGATTCACACCTTGTCACAACAGTCCAAGGCACAGGTCAACACAGACAATTGTTTTTGACTCCAGCACGAGCTGCCTTTGCTACAAATGACGGCCGTTGACTGTACAGCGCAAGATTTCTCTTTGCAAACCCATAACAGGGCTGCACAAGACAAAAATGGTCACATGGAAAGCTGGGAAAAATCCCTGGGTTGCTTTCCTCATCTTCACACATTGCCCTGGAAGCAATAAAGCTTTGCTTCCCTACTTACCTTGCTGTTGCAGTTTGTAGTCTGTGGAGTATGCCTTGCCTATGATGTTCCACACGGGCCTCAGACAACCAAAAAGTCCCTCAAGAAACCCACCACTCCCACTGCCCGATCTGTTGAACTGGACTTTAACATCATCCGCTCCACTGTTGCTCTCTCCATCCATAGCGTTCCTGTTGCCCTGAGGAATGGCTGTTTCAGACTCATCCTGCTCTCGCAGCTGCAGCACACTGTTCTCAAATTGGTCCCTAGAGTCCTCACTGATGCTGGTCAGCACTGCTGCAGTGACCGGGCTGCTCATGTTTTCGATGAGGTCTGTCTGCAGCAAGCCCTTCTCACGCACATCCTCTATGAGCTCGGGGGACGGCTGGTTTCCGGTAGGTGTGTGTTCATCATGTAACCTACTAAAGTCTTTATCTTCACAGAAAGGTTTGCCAACTGAGTTTGGAGAGGAAGACAAGCTCAGGTGCTCCTGAGTACTGGCCATGATGCCGTGAGTGTGCATCAAGGAGATGGCCTGAGTTGGTACTTAGAGAATGAGTACAACACAATTCAGATGTGACACACGGACCCAGTACCTGAAATGAGAGGAAAAAGAACATCTTTCAAATTTTTATTTAAATATTTTCACTACTTGCGCTTTCACAGAGGTGAGCTGATAATTAACTAGACATTCCAGACAACTGCTGATACTTAGTAAATAATTACTGCCCTAAAAGAAGCAAATAAATTATTCCAACAGAAACTCCACTCACTCAGTACTCTCAGTAACCTGCAACAGGAAATTGCCTGGTAAACAAACACCACAAGTTTTACACAAAAGCCTAAAGGTCAAAAATATCTCTCTGCAGCAAAGAGCTGTTTCTTCATGGTTACTATAGCATTTATCAGACTGAAGCTGACCCTCAGGTGTTTCTCAGGTAAGGTTTAAGTCCAGTCACTGTTTCTGGGTCTGGCACAGCCCACAAGCTCAGGATTCCTCTGCAAACCCTTGAGACAAGGGGTTAGAGAAGCAAAGCACAGCAGTACAGGTACCCTGAGTCCACCAAGGGACGGTCTGTAGCTGCTCCACCTAGTTATGACCATCCCAGTCCTTTCAAGTTCAACGTAGCAAGATATGTTACATTCTCTAACCATGTACATGTCACCCTCATAAACTACTAAAACTTAGAGAGCTCCATGGGAACAGTATACCCTCCTCTCTCATCTCCATCCTTCCACAAGCCTGAGGAGCATCTCCTCCCACTGCTCTCTGCTTTCTCTCTGCATGAAGTTCCTGGTAGGTTGCATATAAATTTAGAGCTGGCGTCCCTGTTAAGAAGTTCCCCCATCTCTTGCTACGCGCTCCACTGAAAGACCCTTTTTCTACAATCCAGCATAGTTCCACCTTTCTACAGAGGCAGGCCAATAGCCGGGGGTCACGCTGCCATAGCTGCCCACTGCCAAAGCACTTCGCTGGGGTACAGCCACTTCTGAAACATGGGTCTCTAAATTTGCTCCAGAAGTAATTAAGTGCATTCAGCCTGTAACACAGAACAAAGTCCGATTTTGAATTCCTTATGAAGTTGGGGGGGGGAATGGCATTAACAGAAACTATTTTGTTAAAAAGCAAGATCAGTTACACTGGGTGCAAAGTCCCGAGTGCTGCAAACAGCCACTGAAAGGAAGAAAGAGGTGGCCAGGTAGCACGCAGCCAATCGAAAGGGAACAGCTCAGTTCCATAACTTCTCCAGATGAGGTCATTACAGAGATGAGAGATAAGACCTTCAGCCTGCTGTAGGAAAAGCTTGTGCCCTGGGCTTCAGTCCCTCTCCAACAGCAGAAGCAAATGGGAACAGCCAGGAACCCGTTTTACGTTCCTGTATTTCTCCCTGATCACATAAAAGCTTTATTAGAAGAACATCATTTAGGCTGTAAACTTCATTCTTTAAAAGAAAGCAAAATAGCAAGTGAGGCAAAAATTGCAGTACAGTCCATAGCAGTAAAGGAGCCGAATTAGACATGTATGGGAAGCTCCAGAGCTGGTTATTCCTGAGCTACCTGTGCCCAGCGTTAAAATGCCTGATCCCCCAGCTGCCAGTGGGATTCTCAGAAAAATACCAAAACAACTCAAGTTCAGCGCTCTTGGGCACTGCCCCTGCTCATTTCCAAAAGTCTGAGAGAGATAAGTGATTCTTTCAGCAAAAGCAAAATGTGACCAGTGTTCCTACAGAGGAATCTGCTTTTTCTAACACAGCAAGTTAAGCAATGTAGGTAAAACATCAGTCAGTTTCCCCTGCAGGAAAGTCTAGAGTAAGAGCCAAAACAAGAATTTGGGATAACAGCATCCCAACAGTATCTTAAATTTAACAATGGGAAGCAATCAGACTCGGAGGATAAAATTGTATTGCTGTTACACAACTCTCAAAATACAGTATCTAATAAAAGCTAGGATTTTTCCTATGTAGTTTTCTGATGTCCCAATGCATGATCGTATAAGATTTAACAGAAAAAGAACAGCTTTTTCTGTACATATTTCATATTTTCCTGTTTTCTAAATGGACTATCAGCATCGTGCATGACTCCTCCTTCCCTCATGCATCTCTTGCTTGGAAAGTTAAGCCTCTCTCTCCCATCCTGCTGCTGAAGCACCACATCATATATACGTTACGCTGCTAAGAGCTATTAGAGCACCGTGACCCTCAGTTCACTTCTACTCTGATATTATTTGCCCTATGGACACCTGCAGCCTCCCACCAAGATCGGGGCTCAATGCAGCAGGCAGTGCAAACATGCAGACAGAATCCCTTTTCTCTGATCTCAATAAAAAGACAAAGTTTAGGTAAGTCTTAGGTGGTACTGGGACTCGTACTATTTAACAACTTTGTTGGTGACACGGATGTTGGGATTGAGTGCACCCTCAGCAAGTTTGCCGACAAGACCAAGCTGTGTGGAGCGGCTGACACACTTGAGGGAAGGGATGCCATCCAGAGGGACCTGGACAGGCTCAAGAGGTGGGGCCGTGCCAACCTCATGAAGTTCAACAAGGCCAAGTGCAAGGTCCTGCATGTGAGTTGGGGCAATCCCATGTACAAATAAAGGCTGGGCAGAGAATGGATGGAGAGCAGCCCTGAGGAGAGGAACTTGGGGGTGTTGGTAAATGAGAAGCTCAACATGAGCCAGTAATGTGCACTCACAGCCCAGAAAGCCAACCGCATCCTGGGTGGCATCAAAAGCAGCGTGGCCAGCAGGCCAAGGGAGGGGATTCTACCCCTCTACTCCATTCTCGTGAGACCCCACCTGGAATACTGGGTCCAGCTCTGGAGTCCCCAACACAAGGTGGCCATGGACCTGTTGGAGCAGGCCCAGAGGAGGCCACGAAGACGATCAGAGGGTTAGAGCACCTCTGCTCCAAGAACAGGCTGAGAGGGTTGGAGTTGTTCAGCCTGTAGAAGGCTCCAGGGAGACCTTACAGCAGCCTTCCAGTATTTGAAAGGGGCCTACAAGAAAGCTGGAGAGGGACTTTTTACAAGGGCATGTAGTGATAGAACAAGGGGTAATGGCTTCTTCAAACTGGAAGAGCCCAAACCATTCCATGATTCTGTAAGTCACCCGCATTTTCTGTGCTGTATAGTAGGCTGGTCAGAGAATCGCAGGCGTATTGGCTGGAAAGGACCTCTGCAAGTTACCAGGTTCAACCTCCCTCCTACCTGCAGCAGGGCTATCACAGAACAGCTCAGCCATGGCTATGATGACCTAGCCAAGCACAAACCCCCAGATTCAGGGACATGACAGCTGCCTTACCAGATCAAATTGCCTTCTCCAAGACTTAGCCGTTTCAAATTTAAAAAAGCCTTTAAGCACAGTGCCCTGCCATCTCACATGCCACTGTATCTGCTTCATAGGGAGAGGAGGCATGCAAAAGTTACAAAATTATTTTCAAACTGGCATGATACAGCCTTATTTAGGTACTTACATAAGCAGCCTGATTTTTCAGAGGTGTAGCGCACTCATTGTTTCGAGAGCATGAGACGGCAGCATTTATTTTAAAACAACTTCGTATCAAGCCAACTTGAAGTAAAGTAGTCCAGATACATTGGCAGAGGGTAGAAGGCAGTTTCTGCCATAATGCATCAATGCTGACTTGTTGGGGAAATGAATTTTTTAAATTATCTTATATTATAGTAAATTCTGCAATGTGCAACCTCTTTCCTTAGCAAAATTTGATTTAACACAGACAAATTAGGTTGTCTTCGACCTTGCCATCTCTTCAGACAAGGGATGAGGAGCATTTCTCAAGCTTTACCATCATGCCTCCACTATTCTCTTGGTCAGAGTACCAAAGACACGGCTGAGACTGTTCATGTTGAACTCTTCCCAATAAAAGAAATCTTAGTATCATTCAATGCAAAGAAAAACATTTTCTTAAAATTTTAAAATTAAGTATTAAATATTAAAAATTAATTATATATAGACTGTTTGCCATTTGGGATGTTTATGATCTGTATGTGCCTCCTTAACTTTTACAGTGAAGAGCATAGTTGAGCGGTGTTCTGTTTCTATCTTACCAGTGCTTCTGCTGTAGCAGTCTTCAAGTCAAAGCTGAAAGCTGTGTGTGTGTAGGAGGATTGTGCGTGTATTTAAGATACTCAGATTTCACAAAGTGCTTCTGCAAAAGCAGACTTCAAGGCAGACCCTCTGTTCTGAACTATTTTGATGAGTTCATGCACACTGCAGCTAACCGATTTATTTTACATCTATAAGGAAATTTGAGGCTCAGTGTAATTTTGTACCATCACAACTTCTTGTAAATGATTCCTTTTCCAGGCAAAGCATTTTTCCAGGCAAAATCCCACCCTGCACAAAAGGAGCACAAAGTGCACCTCTTCTGGGAAGAGTGAGACTGCACCTCATCACATCAGGCAGCCCAAACTGCAGTTTAAAACTATTAGGAAAGTGACAGTTTACCCAAAGCAGCACCAGAGTGGGTGAATCAGTTATCACAAGGCATGCTCTCACATTGCCTGATACTGGTCTGCTCCTGGAAACATCCATCTAGTGTTCTCACACACACACACACACACAGCGCAACCAAAGCACGCGGCTGCCTATACAAGCCCAATATTTATGAGAGCGTTACAGCAATGGACAGGTTTGAAGACATGGCAGAGTTAAACAAATGCCTTGCATGGACCATAATGGAAGTTTCTCCTTTAAAGAGCTGTGCTAAAAATAGACCAGTAAATCACAATTCCAGATAACAGCACACAAACAAAATGTTAGTATCCTGTAAAGTTTGCATAAGTACAAAGCAGTCACCGCTCAGTTTCTTAACAGCACAAGTGGCTGGCAATATTAAGTTTGTTTCCTTGAAGCACTATTTCCTATATTACTCAGTCAAGTATATTCTATGCTTGCACTTCCAATATACAAAGAAAACAAAAGCAACTGTCCGATCCACTCTTAAGTGCTGAAAAAAGAGCAGCTGGCAGAAACTAGCAGACTGATACATGGCAAATATCAAGGACAGAAGATTCCTGTCCATATGACTACTTACATTCATGACCTGAAAAGTCACGGCGGTCAGGTGAAGCCCCTGGTGACTGGAAAAAGGGAAACATTGCACCCATTTTTAAAAAGAGTAGAAAGGAGGACCCTGGGAACTACCGGCCTCTCAGTCTCCCCTCTGTGCCTGGGAACATCACAGAACAGAAGCTATGCAGAGGCACATGGAGGACAGGGAGGTGATCCAAGACAGCCAGCATGGCTTCACCAAGGGCAAGTCCTGCCTGACCAACCTCGTGGCCTTCTATCATGGAGTGACTACATCAGTGGACAACGGAAGAGCTATGGATGTCATTTATCTGGACTTCTGTAAGACCTTTCATACGGTCCCCCACAACATTCTTCTCTCTAAATTGGAGATATGGATTTGATGAGTGAACTGTTCGGTGGATCAGGAATTGGTTGGATGGTTGCATCCAGAGGGTAGTGGTCAACGGCTCAATGTCCAGATGTAGACTGGTGACAAGTGGTGTCCCTCAGGGGTCCATACTGGGACCAGTACTGTTCAATATCTTCACCAATGACACAGACAGTGGGATCGAGAGCACCCTCAGCAAGTTTGCAGATGACACCAAGCTGAGTGGTGCGGTTGACACACCTGAGGGACGGGATGCCATCCACAGGGACCTGGACAAGCTCAAGATGTGGGCCCCTGTGAACCTCATGAGGTTCAACAAGGCCAAGTACAGGGTCCTGCATCTGGGTCAGGGCAACCTCCAGTATCAATACATGCTGGGGGATTGAGAGCAGCCCTAAGAAGGACTTGGGGGTACTGGTGGATGAAAAGCTGGACGTGAGCTGACCATGTGCACTTGCAGCCCAGAAAGCCAACCATATCCTGGGCTGCATCAAAAGAAGCGCGGCCAGCAGGTCAAGGGAGGGGATTCTGCCCCTCTATTCCACCTGGGTGAGACCCCACCTGGAGTACTGCATCCAGCTTTGGATGACAGGAAAGACACAGACCTGTCGGAGCAGATCCAGAGAGCCACAGAAATGATCCGAGAGATGAAGCACCTCTGCTCTGAGGACAGGCTGAGAGAGTTGGGGCTGTTCAACCTGGAGAAGAGAAGGCTCTGCCAGGGAGATCTTATTGCAGCCTTTCAGTACGTAAAAAGGGTCTACAGGAAAGACAGGGACAAATTTTTAGCAGGACCCGTTGCGATAGGACATGGGTCAATGGCTTTAAACTAAAAGAGGGAAGATTTAGACTAGACATAAGGAAGAAATTTTTTATGCTGAGGGTGGTGAGACACTGGCACAGGCTGCCCAGAGAGGTGGTAGATGCCCCATCATCCCTGGAAACATTCAAGGTCAGGTTGGACAGGGCTTTGAGCAACCTGATACAGTTAAAGATGTCCCTGCAGGGGAGGTTGGACTAGATGGCCTTTAAAGGTTCCTTCCAACCCAAAATGTTCTATGATTCTATGATTCAAGTCCTGGAGTTCCCTTGCTTTGTCCTGGTACTCAGTGTGATTTCCTTCTGGCTACATTAGGTACAGCAAGGTAACTACACCTTTCTGCACTAACATGACTGCATTTATGTATCATCTCCAGACCAGTGCAATACTCCTGGCTTGGGACAATACTTTAAAATATTCTAGAATCTAACAAAAATGCAAAAAGCATGCTTACAAAGTGTAGTTATCTCACTTGCAGCTGAGTTCTCCTGCTCCTTGTGATTACCTCTCAATTTCTACAGGGAATTTTTACAACAGGTTGATAAAGTTCTCTCCCATCTCTTGACCTTCCCACACTGTACAACTTTAACACAGGAAAGAACTGAGAGGTGCTGAGCTGGCAAGTACCAGAGCTTTGGCTGTCACTTCTGACCTTTGGCTTTTGAAATCACATGATTTTATTTCACAGGATTCCAACAAACTTGTTCTTACCCTGGTGTCTTGGTGAGGAAAGTGCTGTATGAGTGGACCAGACACTCCTCTTATGCTGCAATTTTATGGTTTTACATTACTTGGAATATACGCTTATGTTTTGCATAGTTGCTCTGAACACAAACTGCAATAGCAGATTTATTAATAGAGAACGAGTTACACATCATGAAAATGCAACCTCTTTGTTTTCAGGGTTTTGGGTTTTGTCTTGGGGTTGGTTTTTTTTGAGGTCACATTATTCAGAGGAAGGAATTGCAAACAAACATATCCTGAAGTTTCACCTAGAATTGCTCTGCCTTCCTCTCCCTTCTCCTGGTAGAAAAAAAAAAAAAAAAAAAGCTCTATTTTGTTAGGTTTTCAAAAAAGAAACTACACTATTAAGCTAGCCCATATTAACCTGGTGCAGTGTAGCTCACATTATGGGCAAATCTTTAAGCTAATTATGAAGAAGCCCAAGGCAAAAGCCAGAAGGTTTTTTTTAAGCAATCAATCTCTTTCTTGAGACATGCTGCTCCTTCAAGGAAGGATGCTTCTTCCACATAACAACATACATCCCCTCTCACACCCACATGAACGCTCAGCCATGATCCAGCCTTATTGTTAAATATTACAATTATGACATTGCCAAACCATAATTAGTTTCTGATAAAACAGTTGCAAATTCTTCATCTGACCTACTTGAGATTTTCTGACTGTCACTGCAACAGCTCTGAACACGGTTATGCATGTACCCTAACTGACTCTACAAGAAAACAGCAGATTTATCTGGGAAAACTGAAGTGTTATAACACTGGCTTTTTTTTGTGTTTTACCCTGTTCTTTCTGATTGTCAGATAAACATTACACTACTTCCGTACCTACAGGAGAATACTGACTGGAATACATATACTTCTAATCCCTTTCTCCAGTAAATACTTGGATGCCACCTCAACATAAGACAACTAACTTCTGCAGACACTATAAACATTTCCTAAGCTATGCAGCAGCAATTGCTCAGGGTTTATAACTATCGTGATCATTCTAAAATGTTAACAAAATATTTTAACACAGCCACATGCATTAAGCATGTGAGACCACAGACATGTAACTATGTTGTATCTAGCTGTGTCCATATTACGACAACAGAAGCTTGAATTCATGTGTCTGATGACTTCAGTTAGCCTTTATTCAATATATTGTCTATCCTAAAACAGGGACGCATCATTTTTGGTAAAAGTGATTTTACAGTTGCAGTATACTTTTGTCTGTCACTGTATCGGCGAGAAAGAGAACTCTGTCTAGCTTTCTGGTCTGAACCCTTTCTGACAATGACAAAAATAGGATGGTATACCAGCCAAGAAATATTTATAATGGCCGAATTCAAGCTCTGCGTGTAGAGCCAGCTGGAGGTTTGCTATGCACTTTATACATTCCAATGAAACCTGCCAGAGTAGAAATAAGTGGCACCTAGACAACAGCGTAAGAAGAAGCCATACCACACCAGAACAACAGGTTCATCTATCTCCATTTCCTGCTTCCAAAACTCAAGAAAAGGATCTGCAGACAGCGAAACCTCCCCAGGGCAGTCCCACCCAGCTCCCCACAATCTGCAGCTCACTGGCTTTCTCCATCAGCAGCACACAGTGGTATTTTTCTATTCTATAGCCCACAACTGTATTTTTCCTGTGTAAATGTGTCAAAGAATTATTTTTTTTAACCAGAACACTTTGGCAACCACTATGCTGTGGCAAGAAGTTTTGTAGATTAACCGTATGTTGCGTAAGGTAACACCAACTATTCTTCACTTTGCATCTCTCACCTAATTCCACTCTTTGAACAATCAGTTTCAATGACACCTGAACCCTATTTATCTTCTTAACACCAGCTGTGATTTCATCCTCCCCTCTGAGATCTTTTTTCAAGTCTAAAAATTCCCACACTACCTACTCATTCACCCTATGAAAGTTGTTCTGTACCTTTGATCACCTCTCTACACCTTTTCCATTTCTCCTGTATCATCTTAGAAATGGGGGAGTAAGACCACAGACAGAATCCCTGATGCAGGCACACCACAGAAATGCACACAGGCATAATGATCGTTTTTGTTCTTAATTTCTTTCCTAACTATTCCTCTAATGCTACCTGATGCCCAAGTGTGCTTCAGGATGCTGAGCTAACTTCCATAGGTCTCTTACAAGCTTAAGATCTCATTCCTGAGCAGTAAAAGCTAGTTCAGAAGTTCAGAGCCTAATTCTTATGTACAGGATGTTAAGATTAAATTGGCTTTAATCAATGCTGAATTTTACTGACATTTTATCACCCAAGTTCATGAGAGCCTTCCAGTATTCTCTGCAATTGGCTTACATGTTTATAATCCTGAACGCCTTACTTCTGTGGTCTCACAGCCTAAATGCTCTTGCTTCAGCATATTCCTAAATGATGGGGATAAGGAAAGAAAAGGTGGAAAGAGCACGAGTAGTGCAATCTCCAAAGCAGAGCCATATGACAACTCCTTTTAGAGAAAAATGTTTCAACATTGCTATTTTTCCCTACTCTTCTTTCATACCATTTAACCAACCATTTGTCTGCGAGAGGGGTATCTCTGTTACTTTATAGCTGTTTAGTATCTTTAAGAGTCTCTGGTAAGCATTCTTGCCAAAATCCCAACAGATTGTATCAACCAGATCCCCTTTTCTCACATGCTCTTGATTCCTCCAAAGAAATTTAATAGATTCCCAAGGTGTTACTTCACCTTAAAGTAACTGTTGTCGACTCTTATCCCCACATAAGATTTGTGCACCTCCACTGGCTCTCAGCATAGGAGTGAATTTCTACCTCCACAAACACTAGACAAATATTTAACTAGGAACTCCTTCAACATAAGGTCACAGATTTTTGGGGGGTGGAGAAGTGGTGCTTGATTTGGAAAAAGAAATCAAGCATCCACTTCTTTTTTTGGCATGAGGAACAGACAAAGCAACAAAAAAAAAAGAAAAAATTAAAAAAATTATCATCTTTGCGAACAAGGCAGACAAAGAGCCAATCCAGCCTCCCTCATATTCAGGGAGACCTCTTCAGCTGATTTCAGTGAAAGCGAGATTGATTCCTGTTTCACCTGCTAGCCAGCTTTGCAAAGCCCAGCTTGTGAAATAAGCAGCTTACATAACTGTGTATTTTCAGCACTACATACATAAATGCTTCCTCTATCCTGTATAAGGTATTTTTGGATCTGCTAAAATGCTACTGTGTTCTTCCAGGGCTTTGCATTCTTCTGCTCAGAAATTGCATAATCTGATGCCATAGAAAATAAGCGATGTTGCATAATGACTCGTATATTCACTGCAGGATTTTGGTACTACACGTTCCTGTTGCAAAAGCAGCCCTTCCTGGTGGTTCTGAATGGAGGTCCTTGGGTTTCAAAGAAAGGATAATCTATCAGCCACCTGCCTTTGCGGGTAGGGGTAACAAACCAAGGGCCATCTCCTACCACATTGTTACAGGAATTTAACTTCACAAGAATTAGTTTAACTTTGTACGCCCATTTGCTATTTCTGTTTTCCCTCACTCTGGTTGCTCACGCATCTTGAGCTACATGCACACACTGAACACCAGAAGTTTCATATACAATGTTCTAACGTCTAATTGACCATCAATACCCTCCATCACAGGCTCATCAATACTACTGTAAAATGTTTAGCTGGTATAAAAGACAGACTAAACACTGATTAGCCTTTTATGCTATTGAATTACTATTGGAATCTGTCTTACATCAAAATCTAGAAATGACCTTAAGTTACACTCTTCTCTTTCATCTTTCCAGCTACCCTCATAGTATGAAACAACTTTTAAAACCCAGTCGCAGACTCCAGGCTCTGCTCTACTCCTTGTCTCTCCTCATCCTTCAGAATTCTGCACTTTTTTTCTTACCTCATTAAAGATCCATGTTATATTTCTAAAGAGCAATAACAGATTAAAGGATTTAAATTCAAATATTTTACAACTACAAAACCCAGGAAAAACTCAAAGTTAGGTTCACAGATGCCTTACACCTGCTTTGGCATTGCCACCTGAAGCCATTAAAATGTTCCAGTATTACCAACAAACAGTAGCTTGTAATGTTCCTCACTTACAGAACTGAAACATCATATTTTCCTCCAAGGAGTAGTGTTAAGATTAATTAATGTCTGAAAGATCTTTGAGGATGAAGATCAATATCAAAGTGCTGTTTTCAGGAATCCAGTGAATGAATCAAACTCTCACTTTAATCCATGAGAGGCATCAAACTGGTCTCAGGTAAATTCACTCACACACTTGTTCTTATTTTTGTAGTAGGTATGAATTATTCAATATTCGCAAAGCACACTTGGCATGCAAAAGCTATGCACACGAACTTCTCAGTGCTAACAGCTTACATGCATCGTAACCAGTATTAAAGTAACTGAACAACTATCCATGAAAGTACAAAAGTTACCGTGGCACGTGCAATGCTTTGGCCTCTGTCGACATTGCGCTAAGTGCAACATGTGCACCTGATGGGAAGGGGAAGGGGACACTCGAAATCCAGCTGGCAGATCTCTTGGATGAGAAACGACAGTAGTACTAAGTTGTATTTACTAAGCACCATAACACTTCTAGAAGCAAAGAGGATTACTCCTTGATAGAGAAGCAAGCACAACGACTTGCTCAGGAGCCTCTCTTAAGCCTGTATTACCGACACAGCGCAAGGGGTTAGAGCACCATCCAAGAGGTATGATCCTATTCCTAGGCTGCTAGAGCTTTATGTGATGGTAACACGATCAAGACAGCACATGCAACACCCAGTCACGGACCGAAGAACCGTAACAGAGCCTGCGGAGGCCTGACATGCCGCGTGCCATCTAACACCCCACACAGACCTTCCAAAGCAGCGCTCAGCCCCTTGGTTCATCCCTACCAGATCACTTTTTGGCTACGGTTGATAAACGAACGTTTGAGAATCTCCTCAGGCACAAAAAGATGGTGAGGTTAGATATTCTGTGTTTCAGCAGAAAAGTCACACCTGTACAGCTGCATTTCTGATTTTGGTGTCCTCCAGAAGGTAACAGAGTAACGGGATGGGGACAGGAAAGGACAAACATCCCAGGAATGAAGAAAATGTCCACACAGAGAGGCCTCCATTCCTCGAGCCCACTACACTGGAAGAAGTCCAGCCTCCCACCCACAACCCTCCAGGACTTTCTCCTTCCTTCCCCTCCAGCACCTCTCAACCCTGAGCTCACAACTGCTCGAGAAGAAACAGCACAAACAACTACAGGTTCACTGGAGGATTATAAAACCCATGTACTTTACACACAGAAGAAACATCTATTCTTCACCCTGGCCTACACCCAATTGCTGCTAATGCCTTCGAAGCCGTTCCAACGGCCGACTTTTCGGTTGAAGTTGTAAACAGGGGAAGAGGACAGAGGTCAAAATACACGTTGAGTATTTATAGGGGTGGCAGTAAGTGCACACAGTGTTTCTGCTCCTGGACCACCTTGGCATTCCTGCCGCAGCTGCCAACTTGCTGTTCAACCCAAAGCAGTATGTGTTTTGGATGAAATATTTACCCTCTCTTCCCCAAGAAGAGAGAGCGATTTGCTGTAATGTCACAAAACCAGCAGCCTACAAAAGACTAAAGCCCGTGCACGGGATGTATTTGCCAAGGAGAGATTAAAAAAAAAAAGTCCCATAAGCTGGGCAGGGCTTGCTGAAGTGCCAAACCCTGGAGAGCTTCAGCCTCTGGTGCAGATGCAGAGGTAACATTTGCCTCAGTTGACCCATTTTGATTCAGTTATGGCTGAGAAACTCACTGGAAGTTGTAAAAGCAGTAATTCTGCTGCTGTCTTCCTCCAAACACAGGCTCTCAGGTGAGAGCTGAGCTAAAATGCTCTATGCACGGCAAGGTTCGGGCATCTTCTCCTGCCTACCCTGGCCCCAGGGACCACAGCTGAAGAGAAATCTGCACCGATTTTAAATCTGTTCATATCACCAATGTCTGACTTTTTTCATTTTTATGTATGAAAGCTTTCTTTAAAGAGTCTGTCATTTTGAAAAGTCCTATTATTTGAAATCCACTCCACACATCTCAACTGCAGAAAGCCTGGAACAGGTACCAGATACAAACAACTCCAGTCTAACCAGTCACCATCTCACATTTGCTGTAAAGAAGTCATAAGAAAACAGGAAACCTTTCTTATCCTGCCTCTGCTTAGAGCAAAACCGTATTTTAATAACTACTAATTGTGAAACTGCTTACCTACGAAGAGATTTTCAAATAAATCACTACTCAGTTTTCTGATCCACTGGAGATAAGCCACTTAGCAACTCTTTACAATCAAGGACAAAAGAGGAAGGTTAGTAATGCAACCGGAAAAAAACCCCAATCACCCACACATTTTTAAACACAAGTTCACGTATGGCAGGGACTCTAACTGCTTTTCTGCACTAGCAGTTATTTGCTAATTCGAGGCATAGGGGTGAAAATGAATGCCAGCTATAAATTTACCTATCAGGCAGCAGGGGACAAAGACAAATCTGAATGACAGGGCCATTCCAGAGCAAAGAATCAGACCAGAGGCCCAAAACACAGGAAACAAAACTGGTGTTAAAGCAAAACAAACAAAAAAACCCCACTACATCAAAATCATGATTTATTTGTTTTTCACAGCCAAAGTGTGTTACAGAAACAGAGGTTCAAAGGGTTGTCTCTCTAGAAACAAGAACCCGTATACATTTGGGGACACAACAAAAAGGATAGGAACAAAAACTTTAAACCAATGACAACTTCAACTTCCATGTTCTCAGATATCCCAAGATGTCTGTGTCTACACACACAGCAGTCACTGTGAAAAGTGCCCACATTTGCAAGTCCGACCGGCTGAATCTCTCTCTCATTTCACTCATCCATTTGGTTTTTATTTCAAATATTTTCATATTTTCTCCCGCAAAATTATCAATCAAAATACATTCCTTCGGTATCTTCTATTGAACAAGCTGCCTACTGATAAAATCAGTATATCCAAACACATGGGCCTGATGTCATCTTTCTCCAGATCAACTTAAAATACCCTATTTTTCATTTACTTGAGAGACATGTGGCTTGATATGAATAAGCTAGTGCAGTACCTAAACCATCTCCCCAAAACAAAAATAAAGAGCAGCTCTGCTCATTTCATTGGGAGAAAACATGACATCATGCCCCATTCAGATAAGCAAGAATATGACAAATCTTGCCCCAGTGAACAGTATCGTTAACTGCAATGGTAGTCCCAGCTTCCTCATTATTAGGAAAATGAGGGGTAAAAATCACGTGTTCAGCACAACAGAGACAGCTCAAACTGCTATTTTCAATAATAAAGGAACAAATTCCTAGCCAGCTGATAGAAACAAAAACACATCTCCTCTTCATCTCAAAAATAAAATCAAATTCTTTATTACTGTAACACAACAGAAGAATTGTTTGATTAGCCCACAAGGAAAAAAAAAAAATTACAATTGCCTATAGGCAAAAAATACAATTCTGCTTCTTTATACTATCTCTAGTAATTCTTATGTCAGTCCCTGTATATTCCATATATATCCATTCTCCATTGCCATTCCCTTCCCCTTTAAAAGGGGGGCACAAGAAGATAACGTGCAAAATTGCAACTGAAAAATGTCTAGCACACCGACAAGCAAAAGGACAGGCCAGCTCTCAGATTTATATGCAGTGATGGATAAATTCAAGTTTTACATTTCCTCTTCCCTTCTCTCAGCATCATTTTTTCAGCCCTTTCACATCACAAATGCAATATCCATCTGTCCTTCTGTAATAAATGGCGAAAGGGTAACACTGACCATTAAACACGGACACACCAACCCACACGCTTCAAAAAAAGACATTTTCATCTAAATACTTACAAGGATTAAGATTTCCTATGTGATGCTCCATTTTCTTGTTTTAAAAAGATGGAAGGCAAAAAAAAAAAAAAAAAAAAAAGGAAGTGTTGCAAAATAAAAGGAAATTCCACCCACACAATCCTGCAGCCTGCTGCAAAGAAGCACAGAAGCGTGCTGACGTCACAGATTCATGAATGGATGTAAATCGGGCTGTTTCGAGATTCGGCGGCGCTGGCTGGGGCTGCGCAGAGGAAGAGGGGAGCAGGGGGGCAGCCAATCCGCTCAGGCACTGCCAGCTGCCTTCTGCCAACAAAAATCTGGGCACCCAACAGCCCGAGCCCCCGCCAAGCCACCCCGAAACGCTGGGCTCCCCCACTAGCCGGGAGGGCTGCGCGCCTCCGTACTACGTGGGCAAGGCAGGGGGGGGTGGGAGGAAGAGGACACTGAAAACAATTTGTTGGTAACTGAAGTGAAGCTGTTGGGTAAAATGGCATCACTGCTGCCATTCTGCGGAGAGGACCGGGTGAGGACATCCTCTAATGCCTTCAAGTCATCGCTCTGGTGAGTTTCAGCCCCTCCGCACAGCTTGGATAACAACAGCGTATCAAATAACAGCCATCTGTTAAATGAATCAACTGTATTTAGTAATCAGAAAAGGAGTTTATCAGTGCTCCAGCTTCTTTCAGGATTACAAACCCTGGGTATTATTATTAAAATAACTAAATATAAGCATGTCCTGGAAGGAAGCTGCAGGGAGAACAATAGGAGGCTTGTATTTGATTAGTGATGCAAAAGCACCAACAAAATAAAAATAGGAGCACTAACAAAATCACGCATTCAGCTCTCAAACATTCCCAACAGTGGGCAAACAAGCTCACAACATCAGAAACATTCAGAAACAAAAATCAGAGCATGCACAGTTTCATGCTTGCGGCTACGTAACAAACAGTGGGCACAATATCCATGGATCACAGCCTACCAGCCATTTTCATTTCATTTTCAATTCCATCCCAGTGAATATACTTAATTCTGCATACTAGATGCAAGGGCACAGGGTGTCATTTTGGGCGCCCAAATATACGCCAAGGTCCTGGTGAATGCACGTAAGAGCGGCTATGATTAACTTGGATCTGGACAGGGGAAGAGCACAAGTTTTGCCTTATTTTTGTATCTTTGAAATATGAGGGACAGAGTGGAGGGATAAGCACATAACCAGGAATTAAGGTCGAGGTTTGTAGGGAAACCTAGGCTGTAAGCTACGCAATTACACCGTCTCAGGGTTTACCAGTATTCATCAATTTGGTCTGTAAAACTCCTTCTAAACGATTTGTAGCCTCCAAATTATTAATAGCCAGAATTTCCATATTTTCACCACCCCTATTCCTAGCAAGTGGGAAGCAATTATCTCAAAATAGACTGTCCCAAAACTTACTCTTGTGGAGCACAACTTAAGAGAACATCTGAGACAATCCCACCTTTCCTTACGGAAACTGGGTAACATCCCAAAAGAAACTAGGACTGGATGTAACAACAATGCAGATCTGGGTTTAGAAAGCAAGGATTTTGTGCTACTTGATATCATGCGAGCCAGCACCACCGATACTAGCTTGTGTGGAGGAAGGAGGAGGGCAGGATGCAAAAGCCTTCCTGGAGGCTAGTACAGCCCCACCTACAGAGACAATCCTTACCTAAAAATGTACTTATATGAGGGGATAGGTAGGTGTTTGCATGTATTAAGACAGTAGTTTATTTTTTCATGCATCTCTGACATGGAGCAAGGAATGGACAGCCAGGGCAGTACAGCCAGTTCTTCTCTTCTCCAGTTGTGTTATGCCAAAAGACAGCATTTGGGAGTCTCTGGGCTCCCCCATCTGCTTCTCAGCACATCTTTGTCTCTTAGTTGTACCATAGCCTATTATTAGGCACTATCACAACACCAAAGAGTTGCAGTGACAGGAATGTATTAGTATGCTCTGAATTCAACAGCGGCCACAATAAACTGAGCTTTGATTTCAGACTTTGGTTTTTGTATTGAGCTTTATAAAGCTGGCCAGAGAAAATCAAAATTAATGCAAATTCCTTGTTACCTACGTTCAAGATGAAAGAAAGTGCAAGTTGGCTTTTGCTGAAGACGTATCTATTCTTTAAGAGCTAAAAGTCGCAAACACAAAGCATGAGACTTCTACCCAAGCAATGCAACCGCTACAGACTGAGAGCCAAGGAGAAGCAGGAGTGGAGGTACGGTGAGAGACAGCTCTTCTTCAAAGGGATCACTTTGCGTCACCATTTCAAACCCCAGTTGCACCAGGCTACTTAGTACTTTGACCTGCTCTGACTCCCTGCCCTCCCTTCCCCTTCAGAGCCCAACACTGCCTTACAGCCAACCTCACCACCGTGGTATGAAAACAACAGCTTCCAGATTTCCCTGGCATTTTCAAAACAGCAACAAAAAGGGTAAGAGAGTAAATTACCACTAAAGCAAAAAGGGATAAATTCAGGAACTAAAAGGGGGAGCACAGTACCACATGCAAGAAGTGGAAGAAAAGGAGAAATACTGCTATAGAACAAGAAAACTCAGAACAAAAATAGAAAGGAAAATAATTTTCAGAGGTTTCCAAGGGTTAATTGAAGTGACATTTTAAAGAAACACTCAGCAGGAAATATAAGCGGGAGCAAAACCCCAGGAAGACTCCAGTAGAGGAAAAGAGTTTGCACACATAACTTAAGATTTTCTTCTCCATGGTGACTTGGTTCGGCATGCCAGCACTCAATTTCATCTACGTCTCATCAGCTCAGGTTCAAATTTTCAAACACAAAGGTCCTGAATTTAATGCAAGATAACTACTTGAGCTCGTTATGAAAAAGAAAAAAACCACCATTGGCCTAAAATTGATGGCTGTTACGAGATCATGTTGGTAGCCAAATAACAGCATTAGAAAACAGGATGGTTGCAATCAGTTACACACTTTAATAGTACAGATTACATGGCTCTTTTGATGCGTCAGTGGTGAGTGACTGAGTTGATCAAAATTAGAAAGAGGAATTATTTTCCTTCTTATTCAGACAAAAACACTGGTAAAACCAGGGAACTCTGAAGTATCAGATGCCCAAACACAATTCTACAACTAAGTTTAGTTCAGTATTAATGTGAAAATAGAAAAAAAAAATGTACAAAGTACAAGAAGGGTATAAGATATTAAAAAAACAAAGTTCATAAGGGAGCATACACATGCTAGTGAAAAGCTCATAGGTAGCAGGATTTCTGAAAGAATATTTAACTAACTAGACTGCTGGGAGACATAGCGGGCAAACCTGGTGGCAACGGGTGCAAAAAGGAAAGCTAGAACTATTTAAAAAAATATCTGTTCACCATATTTGAAAAAGATAATTAAGCACTTTCAAGCCAATTAGTAACTAATGGGAATGTTATACAGCATCTGCTAGGCATAACATTTCAAGTTGGCACATCATATTAATTTGAGCCCAGTCCTAAAATAATCATTTAACAAGTCCTCCGATCCTGTGACCTTCAATTTTAATAAATTGGAAAACTACTAAAATTGCACAAGACCAAGAATAACAATATTATGCCAATAATCAAAAATAGCATATGTTTGCTATTTATAGCCCTTGGTAACTCAATGCTGATCTTGGGCAAAAATCCTGATACACCCTTTGTTTGGAAAGGATGGTTCTGCTGCATCAGAGCAAAGGCCCATTCATCCCAGTGTCCTGTCTCTGATGGTGGCCAGTAAGACACACAGGGAAGCAGAAAAATCAAAGCAAATGCCTAACGCTTCTTGTGGCATATGCCACTAACAAAAGCAGAAAATTAGAAAAGAGATGAAAGTGACTCAAAGGCTAATTTCATAGTTATACATCAATAAGGCTGTTTATAAACCTGCTCAGCACACACTGGGAGGTACGCTCCGCTGTGAAAACGTTCTACCTGGATGAATAAATAGCTGAAGTGAAACAGCAAATGATTCTCTAACAGGAGAAAGCCAAGATAAATATTTGCATAGATAAGATGGCTAGAGGGACATTTTATCAAGTTCTAAAACCTGTGAAATCCTTGATGGACTCTTAGAATCATGGAATGGTTTAGGCTGGAAGGGACCTTACAGATCATCTCGTTCCAACTCTTCTGCCATAGGCAAGAACACCTCCCACTAGACCAGGTTGCTCCAAGCCCCATCCAACCTGGCCTTGAACACCTCCAGGGATGGGGCAACCCCAACTTCCCTGGGCAACCTGTTCCAGTACCTCACCACCCTCAGAGTGAAAAATTTCTTCTTGAGATCTAATCTAAATCTCCCCTCTTCTGGTTTGAAGAAGCCATTAGCCCTCATCCTATCACTACACGCCCTTGTAAAAAGTCCCTCTCCAGCTTTCTTGTAGGCCCCTTTCAAATACTGGAGGGCTGCTATAAGGTCTCCCTGGAGCCTTCTCCAGGCTGAACAACCGCAACTCTCTCAGCCTGTCCTCACAGCAGAGGTGCTCCAGCCCTCTGATCATCTTTGTGGCCTCCTCTGGACCCGCTCCAACAGGTCCATGTCCTCCTTCTGTTGGGGACTCCAGAGCTGGACCCAGTATTCCAGGTGGGGTCTCACCATAGCAGAGCAGAAGGGCAGAATCACATCCCTCGCCCTGCTGGCCATGCTGCTTTTGATACAGCCCAGGATGTCGTTGGCCTTCTGGGCTGCCAGCGCACATTGCTGGCTCATGTTGAGCTTCTCATCCACCAACACCCCCAAGTTCCTCTCCTCAGGGCTGCTCTCGATCCATTCTCCTCCCAGCCTGCATTTGTCCATGGGATTGCCAACCTTTCCAACCCTGTAGGCAGGCATTCCTGAATGTCCTAATCTTCAGCAGTGGGGTGGGTGACAGGAAGGAAGGAACACAAATCATACTTAAACCATCAGATCTTCAGGCTTTTAACCAGAATCTCGCCAGATCTGACACTTTGGTAAGTCCTCCCTGCAAAGGCAGGTGAACAGGACTGCAGTTTGACAGGACCAACGCCAAGAGCTAGGAGCCGAGAAGTGTGACCAAAGGACAAAAAGTCACTCCAAGAGAAAAAACCCAGAAGTGGGACATGCGCAACACCGTGAGAACAGGTGAGTTGCAATTTGAGTCAGGGCTCCTAATTACAAGCCCTGTTTTGAAAGGGAATCTGTTTACAGTGGGACAGCCACAGTGATTTAGGACCCCATTCCTGCCTCACTGCTCTTGTGGCAGCTGCTGAGCCACCACAGCCCAGAGCCTGTAGCTGGAAGAAGAGCCCCTCACTGGTAAAGGGGTTGGGGTAGGATGAAGCTAGGGTGTACATTTTGGTGACCAAGCTGCTGCTACACAGGCAACAGGGCTATCCCCGGAACAAGGCTCGGACCCTCTCAGATCAGAAACATCAGAGCTGCCACTGCTCACAAAACAGCATCATTGGTGAGACATTTAGCTCTGCTTAAAAATGAAAGCAGAGAGCTGGGGATGGCCACAAACTCATAGATATGCAATACCCATAATCATCCAGTGTCTACCCAAAAGCTATGCCAACAAACTCACGGACACTTGGACCACCACCGTACAGTCTTCAAATGAAAGCGCTACCAATTTCTGTTAGCAAGTGAGGCTTCTCCCAGCAAAACCACCTTCCGTGCAGTTGCCAGTTGGCTTTTTTTGACTGAGTGTGCTCTGCAAGATATGATGGGTAGGAGTATGCAAGATGGTTGTATGATGACTTCCTTTAACCTTGTATTGCCTTTAGCAACATGCCAGGAACTGAAAAAAAAAAAAAAAAAAAAGACACTAAATGCACTAAAAGACAACGACAAGACAAAATGCATTATGTCTTCCCTTGTTTAAGCCCGAGGCTGGTATGGATTCTTTTTTAAGGAGTTTCTGGGTGGTTTTCCCACCAAGCCTACTCTTTCCAGATGAGCCCTACCTTTCAGGCTCCTCACCATGACAAAAGCCTGTGTACTTTTAGGAGAAGACATGCCATGGTAACATTAAGAACATGCACTGATGAGGCTGGGGAAGTTCTAAAGACTACCTTTGCAGATTTTTATCTTCCTGAAGGAAGACGACCCAGCTCCTCAGACATAAGGAGAAGCTCTGGAACTCCATCAGGAAAGAAAAAAGACTGCTACATAAGAGACATTGGAGCCCATTTCCTTGCTGCTAAAAGGGCAGCTAATGCAGCAAGTGAACAACGGTCTTCCCAGATTTACAGTCGTCGTGGCCAGCTTGGCAGGAAGCACAGAGGAGACATGTGAAGCAGAACGTGTACGTAGACACCACCCTTGTGTTGGGGGAGCTGCTAACTAAGGTCTTTCTCCTTGGGGGAACTCTCTGCCACCTCAAACTCCGTGGACCTAGGCCACATCCTTTCCCTTGGTCAGGGGTATTTGAGGGCACTTAGGTTTATCTCTTTCCAAGCTGCCCATTTGTTTGTACAAAACCTGTAGGAATTTCGTTATCTTAAAACCTCCATCTCTAACACATGGTTGAAATCAGACAATGGGTTGTAAAACTATCAAGGAGACGGTGAACAATCAGGAAGTCAGCCTAAATACAGATAGTTGGGAGTAGGGTAATACAACTAAAGAGATGAAAATCTGTTCATTTGCTGTGTTTTCCCTCTAGAAATCATTTGCAGAAACCCTTAGCAGAGGCCCTGTGAGACAAGCAGATCTATTTGTTCAGGGAAACAGTCACAAAATAATGTTCCTCCCAGAGAACATGCCAAAATGAAGTCTTCCGTAACAATAATTAACTCTAATAGAATTGCCAGCAGTGAGAGATACTGCAAAAGAAGTAAAAATAAGTATATGTAATTAGCGGTTATAAGGGACACTTTTAAAGCCAACTGAGCTATAGTCAGCTTTCCTCTCCCAGGTTAGGAGCCTGCAAAAGAAATGAGAGACTTGACAATGAAGCCTCAGTAGTAGAGACGTGTGGAAAGAAAAGTCCTGTAATTGATGTTATTCCCACAAAAAGACATATCCCCACAAAAAGGCATGCACAAAAGGGAAGCTATTGGGGAAAGGAATTAATGAAACTGGAGAAGTGATTAAAAAATGCTGTACAATTCCCCACGGTCAAGTTTTGTTCAGAGAAAAAAAGTCACCTGCACAAATCTAGAAACAACTGCTGATCAGCTGTTTTGTAGATAAGGATTTGGGACGGAGAGGATCACAGACTGAGCACAAATTATAAATATCAAATTGTTACAAACAAGAAACTTCTATCCATTGACAGGAGCACAAATTCCCGATCTACTCAGTTCTGATAAAGCCCGTGGTAGAGGCCATTTTTGGGTCAGGCTTTTCAAGAAAGAGAGAAACCACAACAGAGCTGCAAGAAAAGACAGTTAATAAGTTGAGCTACAAGGGATGAGTGAGCTAACTCATTAAGGTTGCTCAAACGGAACAGAGTAAAAAGAGAAGCTAAGATTGAGATATGATATATTTCTATTAAATATAGAAACGGTTTCTGCAAAGAAAGAGGAAACCTATCTTCCACATCTATGGCGAGTAGAAAAAGTAATGGACTCAAAACTGAAACGAGAAAAATTTACTTAGGCCATCAGAAGAACTTTTCTAAATGGTAAACATAGTAAGCACCAGTTTAAGGAAGTCATGTTGCCTCCTGTATTAGGAGGTAAAGGGAAAAAAAAAAAAATCATCTCACAAGAATTGTCCAGCAATAGTGATGACGCTTTGATGCAAAGGGTCAAGATGATCTTTTGGAACCTTTTCAGGCCTCTTCTCCTATGAGGTTATCCAAGTACTGAAAGCTTTGCAGCAAGACCAGAAGCTAAAAAATTAATCTGATCTTTTACAGTACAAGGTCTTGCCGAATTAAATTTTTCCATCCTTCCTACTGTTATACAACTTCTCTGAGGAATATTACTCAGATTTCTACCAAAAAGGCTACAAAAACTGCTGAAAGCCCATTAAGACAGCAGAATTCATGCATTTGTAAGTTACTGACCGCCAGAATAAGGCACTATATTTAGTACTAACAGTTTTCTCTGTAGTACTGTGATGAAGCTCCTTCAAGAAGAGTGCATCAGCCCTATGTAAATATTCTCAAAACAAATAAAACCTGCTCAGCATCTTCCTCCCAGACTAGCATCAGTCATGAAGCTATCAGTCGCTTTTGCTTCAGAGCTTACTGCTTTTTTTCCTTCCCTCCCAAGAGACTACTTCTGTTCCCCTGCTGCTAAATGCAGACCCTAGAAGGTCCTCTTGATCTGTCTGAGCTATCATGACACAGAATTACTCACTTTGTTAAGAGTTATGACAACACTTTAAATAGCTA
The DNA here is from genome assembly GCA_008921705.1 of Burhinus oedicnemus. NCBI lineage: Eukaryota > Metazoa > Chordata > Aves > Charadriiformes > Burhinidae > Burhinus > Burhinus oedicnemus. The sequence continues at coordinate 675,783 of VFFE01007620.1, read as the reverse complement.
CAATCATGATTAACAGATTTTTGGTCCAGAATATTCAGATTGAGAGCATTAAACTTGTCAACAGAGGTGACTTTGATCCTTGTTTTCAAGCACAATGTTGGACAATGCAGTACGATGTAGAAGGCACCCCAAAGCAGGACAGTCTCAGGAGATGCTGTATGGCATACCAAATACTTCCTTTCTGAACTAAGTCATAGCGCTGTCCTTAAGTCACAACCAAAAATTAAAGAGCCTTCACCAACAGGGCACATAAAAGTTAGCCAATGTCCTAATACTCCAACTCAATCAAACCATCAGCTTTGTATTGCACGAGATATCCCCATCCAGGGAAAATAAGCACCATGTTAGTAAATTCAAGTCATGGCTAAGACAGAAATAATGAGAGTCATGTTCAAAAACATGTCAGCTGAAGCATTAACCCTGGCACCTTCCAGGACAACTCTTTCAGCAGAGTGTTTTATAACCTACAGTCCTCCATAAGCAGAGTAAAAAAGGTGACTGCACTTCCCTTCAAGCAGAGAGATGGGAGCCTGCTGAAACTCCAATTTCCCCCTTATTAATAAAGGAAAGGTTTACAGAAAGTACTTGTATGCTTTTCACAAAATATATAATATACTGGAGGACAAAAACATGACAGACTACATGGTTAGAAGCTTGCCTGGTTCACTTGCTCTCCCATTACATGCCATCTACTAAATGTCATATTCCCCCTTACAAGCTGTATTTTCTATCCTTAAGCCACTACTACACATACGGCGCTCCGATATAGAATGCCTTGTCTATTAACTGGAAAAAAATAAGATAAATAAGAAGCAGCAATGTTGATGAAGCAACTGATGAACTGTTGTTGATGAAGCAAGGACAGGGTAGTTCATGCAACTAATCGCTTTTATTGAGATGAAACCAGGTTCAAATCAAGGGAGAATTTAATTCTTCAGTAAAATACTTCACCTTCATTATAAGTCATAACAAGAAACAGCTAGTCTAAATATATGGATTCTCTGCCTCTATGGCACCCACAACTCCTCATAGAGTGGGTAAAAATTGACAGCTTTTATATTAAGAAATGAATCCCAAAATGTAGCTCCATCTCACATCTTCCTGCAATCCCACTCAGAGGCGGCTCAGGAACCTCCTAAAACTTACGCATCTGTAGCTTTCTCTGCATGAAGTATCTCCTTACAACAAAGATCATACAAATGTAAAGAAAATGAATAGAAGAAAACCATTTTACAGTCTCCTTGAGTGAAGCTACTGAATGTTTTCTTGCATTATGCATTATACATTCACTAACTGAAGAAAACTTTAGATAATTCTACAGTTGAAGAGACAAGAATAAGTAATTTTTCAGCTAGCATCTATAAAGAAAACCAGAAACAATTTTTTTTTAAACATTCCTCTAAACTTAATTCCCAAAAGATTACAGAACTTTTATACAATTCACTCCTTTTCAGTTCTTCACATGGATATGTGAACATTTGGTAACATACAAGTTTTACCATTTAATTTTTAATACATAAAATAGGTATAGTTAAACTAAAAAACTGCACATATGACACAGATTCAACAGATTATATATTCTTATGAATAGCAATATCCAAAACGCCTTAAGTGTCACGCTAACACCAAAGGTGACATACATTACAAAAAAGATATTGCAAGCTCACACAGATGCATTAGAAGATTACAGAATACAAGTCAGAAAGAAAGAAACCTCCTGCCATTTACGTCACATTTCAAAAGTGACAACAGACCATAAAGACTCACTTTGAGGACAGAGGGGAAGAAGAGTACACTTGAAGACCAAAAGCCATCTTAAAGTTCCTAACCCTGTGTCCTAATTGGTCTCTCTAGAACGTCCAAAGGTGTTCTTACATGGCTGGCTGCTACTCAAAGTGAAATTGTAATTAGTCAACACGATCAGCCTCTCTGAGACTGCACTCCTTGTCAGCCAAAGCTCTTTGCCAAATACACAGAGAACTTTACCTCATGGGGAGCTCCCTGAAGAAAAAGTCAAGTTTTCTTAGAATATGAGCTAGAACGCTCAGTAAGGGAAACTCAGAGAGACCAGGTCAGTCAGACTAGAAATAGGAAGGATTTACATACGACCCTCCCTGCCTGCTGGGCCTTGTCTCCAGGCTTCCATTTAGCCCTCCATGTCCAAACTGCAGCAAACTCTGCCCAGTGCTGTCTGCTCCCTAGGGAAGTTTCTCATCGCCTCTGAGGACTGTCTGCTTCTTGGTGTTACCTTAGACTCCCTGCACAAGCTGCAGGCTCCTGGCTGCCTACTGCATCTCTCTCTCCCTCCTCCCCTGCCCTGCTCAGCCTCCCAAAGCTTCTGCCCTTGAGCTGTGCCTGGCTGTTCCCAGACAGCAGTCACCTCCTCCATCATGTGGGCTCTGGCTTCTCAAAGACAGGCAGCACAACTCTGAACAGCAGTACAAAACAAACAAATGCTGTCTACCACAGAAGTGCCAAGCTACTTTTTAATGAATCCCCCTTATCTATAATGAAACGGGCTGTGAGCTTGCTAAAGCAAGTCCCTGATCGCGGCTGCTACTTGCCAAAAGGAAGCATTGCAGGCAGGACACCAGAGACGCACAGGCTCTGCATTACCTATGGCAGCAGACATCAGACACAGCATCAGCAACAAGTGAGCCAGCTAATCCAAGCACCTATGCAGAGCAGTTACCTCAAATAGTAAAGTTTGACACTACTTTAGACATCTGGCATTATTTTAGAAATGATGAACAGCTGCTTGAAAAGAAACAAATAGCTAAAAACATATAGTTCTTACAGTACTGAACCTATAACCTCCTCAGATTTCAAAACGAACCACTCTGCATTTTCTGGAACTTTGCTGGTGTCTCTACTCCAGCTACAACAGCCTGGATTCCTGTGAGGACCTCTGCATTCTCCAGCCAATCACCAGAGGAAGTACAATGAAAAAGTACTTGTAATGATAGAAAAATAATATATAAAAGTTATCCACTCACAAAATCAATAAACCTGAATTAATAGATTCAAATGCTTTCAGAGGTCAAGTTATACTGTGAGATTAACTTCAACTCAGTCAATGCCAACACCCCTTTGGCACTTGTCCCCTCCTGTTCGCTCCCACCTGAACTGGATCCTGTTAGGCATCCACAACTCAGCTACTGCAAGCGAGCAAGTTCAGCAGTGAAAGGGCTGTGCACACAATATAAAACGAGAAGGTAAATTTACCTCATCCCTACCATGGAAAGGGAAGCACAGCTAAAATTTAAGGACAACTACAAGACCAAGCACTTCATTGTTTCACATCTTCTCAAGTTTCTGACTAGTTACAACGGTTTAAACATCAGCAACTGCTGATACCTGATCATTTTTCCAGATGCGCTGAAATCCCATGTCCTCTTGGCTTACTGCATATGTGCCTCCTCTTCAAGTCAGATAAATCAAGCTGTTCTCTGAAGTTGCACCATGAGTAATGTTTAGGACAGTCCAGCATTGAATGCTTCTCTCTAGAAAGAAGAACAAGAAAACTCAGAATCCTACTGACCAAAAATGTGTTTAAATAAATGCTCCCGCAATCCATCTGAAATATCCCATTAGCACATCCTGATGTTACGTGGCAGATTTAAATGCAGCAGAAAACATCCAACATTGAGTATGCACTTTCAAAAAGAAGCTAGGAGTAGAAACAGACCTCAGCACATTTGGTACATCCTTTCTTAGCACAGGCATACACTATAATCCTTTTACAGTACAATTTTAATCTAAATTAAGCAAGCAGCTCCAGTAAAAGAGCTCACAGCTTTCCATATTACAAAATTACATCATTCAGGATTGGATTAGATTGTAAAATAACTTACTTCAAGATAATCTACTAATGACTTTTTACACTTAGTTTTATACCTAAACTCCAAGTTATTTGTTTTCCTAATTTTAAGTGAATTTAGGAGAACCATAAGTTATTACGGTCCTACCTGCAAACATGGTTTTCCTTATCGTCATCACAGACACAACAAGGCTACTACAACATTGAAGAAGGGATTCAGTAATAGCAGCACAACTGTCTTGCCAGAATGAAAGACTTTAGACAACAAAAGCTAGCTGGCCTTGCAAAACCATAGGCACCATCTGCCTCGTGTTATGCACCACATGCAATTCAGCTGGTCTCAAGACCACTCCCAAAGTCTGCGAAGTTCAGCATGTTCCTAATTTTTTGCAGAAGTAAGAGTAAGCATCACATATTCCCCTCCCATGTCAAAACTGCATACTTTAACTCAAGATTAAGTTTCAGGATTAGTTAAAAAAATTATGTAGGAAACACAATAAAGAGATCTGTAACAACAATCCTTAGTAAGAAAGAAGGTGCCAACACCACTCTTGTATGGGAGACAGCGATGTCTGTCAGGGGGAGCTGTTTGTTTTCTAGGGCTCCCTCCCACAGAGCAATTCACCCCACACTCTTCACAACCTTTTTTGCTGTCTCTTATTCTTGCACATTTAGTTACTGGCAGTTGGATATTCTGGAACAGCCACTTTCGAAGGTAACATCAGAAAAAAACAATCTCAAAAGGACAGTTGTGAATTGGTCATTACAAATACAGCTTAAGAGAGTAAGTTACACTGTATTACAGGAAACACACATGAAAGTTTTTGTATTTGAGAAAAACAGTTCACAGTTACAGAAGCTTAATAATTTCTACTGAATACACCTTAAAAACTACTGACCAAGGAGTAGTAAAAACAAGTACTGTAAGACAAATTCCCAGCACTGATAGCTCAAGCCAGCACATATTTGTTGGTCTTTCACCAACAACACTAAGTCTTGTTGCCACTGTAATTTCATTTTGCGCTGTATTAGTTCGCTCCTTATTTTCTCTAATTTGCCACAAAAACGGGAAAGGTAGTTCCACATTCCCAATAAGAGAAAGCTTGTGAATTCAAGGTTAGGCTACATTCAGAGGCTATATTTAGGCAATCGAAAGGAGGAGGATGAGACAGCAATATTCTTGCACAAGAAAGTACCCCTATGCAAGCACTGTTGCCCTGTACCAACCCTGCCTGTATTAACCATTTATTTACAGAATAATTTCCAGGTCAATCACCTTCCTGGAGGCAGTATGTCGATATTGGCAATGACAGACACACAACTGTAGCAAATCTGTTCGTGCATTTACACCCCTCCACGATCAGCAGCAAAAGGTAACTCTACCAGTGCACCAAAGCCTCTTGCTGTGCATTCACATCATGTTATTTAAGTGAGTGGCAATGCTCATCACGGAGGACTTCTCCCATCTTACTCAACAGTTTGCAGAGAAAAATAAAATCCCCAAATCAGGTAAGTCAGCCCAGCTCCGCTGTACACTACCTCAAGCTGAAACAACTGGCCATCAATACCAGCATTATTCTAGTAGGAGCTGGTTCCCAAGTAGTTTTACAAAAGCACCCAGTCAGCAACTCACTGGCACCAGTACAGCAGCCACACGTACGCATCCCGAGAGCAAGATGGGGACACAACACAAGCAAGAGTGAGATGTGGCATCCAAGTTCCTTAGAAGTGCAGACATTGGACCACTCCAAAGCAGATGAACATGTATGCACCTTGTTACAGATCATATCAAACACCCAGCAAAAACCCTTTGAGAAATAGGGCACATCCCACATAGGTGTGGAGTTTAATTCCTAATTGGCACACTGCTGAGAACAATGTTTATTAAGCAGTTAATAACTTCCTCCAACAGAGCTAAGGAGGGATACTTTAAGATAAAAAACAGAGTAAATATACACACATTCTAAAAGGTTTATTAGACAAACTTCAGAGTTTTTTATAGATTAAAAAAGTAAGTATTTGCCTTTGTTTACAAGAAAATTACATGGTGGTTCTATTAAATCAATGAAAAAAAGCCCCAAAAGCTAGTAACTGCAAGTTCTACAACTGTTTTAAGACAGGAATGTCTTAAGCACACCATAAACACACCAAGGTTTATTTCCTTGCTTAAAAAAAAAAAACATTTAAGTAGATACTACAGATGAAACAATAATACAGACTTGTGAGAATCAAAACTACACAAAACCAGAAAGATTGTATTTCATTACATTATAGTTCTAAACGCAATTCACATATACAGAAAACAGCACATAAAATTGGAGAGATGCTGATAAAAAAAACATGAGACCCTAGATGCCCAAAGTTGGCGGAATGCCATTGGAATAAATTATTGAATATCACATGAAAAAATACAGCCATCTAAGGACAGATTTTAAAACACCATTTGATGACTGCCAGCAAAGGCAGGAGTAGTCAGTACCCTAGACAAGAACGGACTTCTGGGGCCAGAGGACTTATACCACCAGATGAGTTTAGCTTCTCCTGCACTTCCATTTACCGCCAGCTTTTATAGTATTCTATTGGCTTTTAACACTTGCTTTCCAGGTTCAACCTCAAAGATTTTATGCATCTATCAGCCAATACAGGAAAAAGCATGGTGTATCGCAGATTTAAGCTCTTAAGAATGCATAAATGCACTTACCCACTTGGTAAAAACTTAATGCAAATAGAACAAATACAAAATCCGATTGTACGTAATACAGAAATCATATAAACCAGAAACAGGGTTACAAAACATACCTGCTGATCGGATTTTTTTTCCCTCTTTAACATAATCATCGTGGACCCAATGAACTCTTTCAATCTAGTATTTCTCATCCTAACAAAATACCAGCAGAATTCTGAGTATTTGGATTCAAACGCTAACCCCTGCACATGGATTTTGTTTAAAGAACTGAACAAACAAAACATTATTTGCTTCGAAATTCTTCTACTTGTGGTGAAAGCCGAGCTGTACTGAAATCAATAGGACTGTCAGCGTTGTTTGCAACGCAGCTAGAATTTCATTTCCTGTGCCCAATTAACTTAAGATCTGTTAAAGATGCTGCTAACCACTATAACATGGTTTTGCGCTCGCACAATCACATCTATAGTTCAAAATAAAATATGCAAAATAAATACTTACAGGGCAGGCTGCAAAACAGCATGAAAGTAGCAGCTGTGGCTGATTTCTTCAGAGAGTAAACTTTGTCCCCAGCCTGGTTGCTGTGCCTGGATTAATGCTGTTCCTGTAGCTACCCAGGCCTTTTAGCCTTGGGAAGGCTCCTATCCCAACTCAGCAAGGTGGGAGGGTTTGTTATTTTAACTGTTGGATGATAACAGCTTATCAGCAAGTTTTCAAAGGTTAAACTCAACACATTTGCATGGCAAAAGTGCAAAGAAAGCACAAGCAAAATGTTCAATTAGTGTTCCCTCTCCTGCTCCGGGGCATCCCTCCAGCAAGGGCAGAACTCTCTCCTACACCATGACCTGCAGCGCAGACCAGCAAAGAAAGTTAAACCAAAACTCCTCTTCATAGAAACCATAACTGAAAATGTCTTTGGAAGCCAATGAGAAAGGAACAAAAGTGCTTTCTTTCAAAGGAGGAGCTTGCTTTGCCTGCTACATTCCCACTGTCTGCCACACAGGACGGAAAAGCTAACCCCAAATCTTTAAGTTTGGTCCTTAAATACAAGGCAATTTTATTACTGTTGCCAGATTTATTACTGACACCATAGCTCCATGACAACTCATGGGAAAACAAAAACAAAATAAAATCTTCAATTTAGGGCCTGCTATTATTTTTTATTTCTATCCCAAGCATGCTACTGAAGCATAAAGGGCTGATGCAACTTTAAACCAGAAAAAAACCCCAGAGTTACAGACTCATTACTAATTCATCCTGGCTGAAGCTGCATACCAGCAGCTGCTGCCTCTCTCCATTAACAGCAAATATTGAACAGTATTGTCATTTAACGGTGTTTACTGCCTGCTGCCCTGTCCGCTGTCACTTTTTTAAAGCATTCTGGCACAATTTAAAGTATCAACATTAATAAACAGAGCTTACTTTAAGCCCTTATGTATCAGCAGAGTTCAGAGCAGAAGTGCTTTACTCACTTCATACATTCATTAAGTGTTTGGCAATAGCTGAAGGCCAAAGATGCAAGGTGCCACCAAAACAATATTGTAATTCAGAGGCCCACAGGGTGTTTGGCTTGCGCAGAGGTCCAAGCACAAGTGCGAAAAACGATGGGAGTATCTCCAGCCGAGCAGCTCTCTTCATAAATGAATGCCAAAAAGATGAAACAAAAGAGGAGAAAAAGGAGACCACACATTCAGCCTCTGCTGCTGAATATTTTAAAAACAAACAAACAAAAAAACCCCACCCAAAACAGCCATTCTGTGGGGAGATCAGACCAATGCTGTCATTCCCAATGACCCCATCTCCTCACAGGGAAGTCAAAAGAGCCCACATTTGCACCTTGTCTTCCTACCCTCCAGTGTGCCAAGAGCCATGCTGCTTTTTGGACAGGCTGGCTTTAAAGCAAATGATTATATAAACAATGCAATCAGAGCAACCAACTGGAAATGATGCAATTCTCCCATGATGCCTCCGCAGGTACTTCAGTGGCCTACTTGCTCCATGGTGTCAAGTTTGCTGGAAGCCACTTACGTACAAACAACCGTACATATTTTCTATTTTATTTACACGATGTGTTCCCAGCAAACCAGCAGGCAGTAGCATCTCAGAGGCTCTCCTATTAGCTTACTGCCAACTGGGGCCAGGGCCAACACCAATGTGTAGATACCAGCAACCTAGAGAAGAGAGGGGATGCTGAGCCAGCCAAATTAGACTGCAAGGTGCACACTGGCAATTTAGATACTACATGAAAACATCAAGCAGCTTCTGTATGGAATTCATTACAGCAAAAGCTAGAATAACACCATTCAAGCTGATACTGAAACTGGAAGAATTCGCTTATTTCTGAGGTATTGGACCCTTGTACTAGGCCTTCTGTAGGGGGAACTGCATTATAAGCATGGGAGCTCCAAGGAACAATGCTCTGAGGGACATGTCAAACACGCAAGGGAATGGCTTTGCAAACTGGGCAGGTAAAAGTAGTCTTGGGATCCGGCCAGGACTTTCTGAGCCTCTGCGAGCACACTCTTCTTGGTTTAGCTCATTGGGCTGCAAGTCCCCTCATTTTCTCAGGTCCCCTCTATCTGTATCGTGTGCAACCCTAATACCCTGTCTGGTTTGTTAGGAGGACTCATTCCCTCTTGGTTCCTCCACCACCTTTGTGCCGACAGTGTCTGAGGTCTTCAGATATATTAGGTGATATGACTAATACCTGCCATCTGTTCATTGTTACCTTCTCTCTCTTCTCTCCTGAGGAGGAGACATCAGTGAAGTGCTTGTTCTACTTGATCTATTTTAGGAGCGTGGGCTTTTAGCATCCATGCACCACTATTTTAAACTAAAAAAGTTAAACCAAAGAAGTAGACCATGCTCTTGTAGGGAAGACTGAGCCTTTGCAATATCCCTTAACTCCTGTAAAAGTCTCTGACTAGGCTCAGAAACAACCCTCTCTTCTGCAAAAGTTATCTTTGCTCCCAGCATGCCCAAGAAACAGAACCACTGCCCAGGTTTCACTCCAGGCTTCAGGCCACAGAAGAGCCTGCAGATAAGGCCTTTGAAGGTACCTGACTGCTCTCCACAGAAACCAAGCCAGTCAACGCAGCTTATAGCATCAGTGGGGTAATATGCTGCAGCATCGTGTTACCTGGTTTGAGGAATAAGGAGCACCTACCCAATTACATCACCTCGGTATAGACCACTGAAAACAGGAAAAGGTACAAATAACTGAGGCCAGGTCTCTGTCCATCAGACTGGGATGAAATCTTCCAGCTCAAAGGCAATATTAAGCATTACTTTTACCAACAGCTGCTCCCCGTAAGCTATGGTTAAGGAAAATACAAACTGGACACACAAAGGAAAGATGGCCTGGAAGGGAGAGAGGCCAATGGAGGATAATTTCACTGTATTTCTTGCAGGAGCTGTGTCAAAGTGCAAAGAAAAAAAATCATCACACTGTAGGAGGCTGAAAGACTTGAGATGGAGCAGTGAGGAGTCCCTGGCCCTATAAATGTTTAATTTGAGCAAAGCAGCAGATTCGTAGTAAGCATAGTTTTGTTGCTGCTGAACTGCACACTCCTGCTTTGATTTCTAAATGACACAAAGTGAAAATGTAAGTATAAAAATAAAATAGGAGAAAAAGAACAGGGAGATTTTTATACCTGGCACTACAGATGCAGCACGCACAAGCCAGCAACCTACTCAGCTCTCTTCCCTTCACTACTGCAACATACACAGAGCTCTGAAATAAGGTACCTCAATTTCACAGCTTTGACAGTTCGACACAATGCTGGGGATAACATCACCTGAGAACAAGAGCTATCGCACCGCACCTTAGAAAACAACAAGTGCTGCAAATCTCTGATTAAAGGCAGCATGTTGCCTGCTAAGAAAACCATGAAACTGTAGAACCAGAGAATGAAGATGCATGTGGAAATACTGAAGCAAATTAATCCACAGAGCCCTGGGAGCAGAAAAGGGACCCACCTGGAACTGTTCCTCTCGCAACACTTCCCCTAAAAGAAGAGCTGATTTTCTCTCTCTGCCATTTGCCTTGCAAATAAAACCCACTGGTAAAGATCACCCCTTCCCCATCATTTCCTTGAGTTATTCCCATCCCACTCTAAACAGTAAGCTTAGACTGGTTAAATAAATTTGTGAGGGTAGAAAAGTTGCTAATTAGTGTTTCTTCCTGCCTAAAATGCAAGAAGATCCTAATAAAGAAATTAATGCATTCCACGACCCCTGCGAGATCTTCACCTCCATTTTTCTTCCCTTTCCTGCTCTTTACCTCCCCCAGACTATCACCTAATCACCATTACCTGCTTCTTTCCCCTCCATGTTCAGAGGAGCCTATTTCCTTTCCCCATTTACACCTTTCTCATCTCAAACTTAATTCTTTTTCCTGCTTCTGTGTCCACTTGCTGAAATTCATACAACTACCTCTCTCTCCTCTGCCAACTCCACCAGCATATCTAGTCTTCCTCCTTGTCTCCAATCCTAGAGAAATATGGCTTCACTAAAATCAAAGGCAAATGTTCAATTAGAACCAGATTTCACCCCAGCAGCATAACCATATTTTATTAGAATTACATCACTTATCCCAAGACAGCTATCCCCAAGTACTGAATGGACAAGCACTGACTAAGCGCAGGAAAGCCCTTTGCTTAGCTTTCCTCACTCCCAGTACAACAGCCTTGTATAGCCAAACACACTGGCAAGCTACGAAATAGCACACGACAAATGCCACGGAGCCTACTGAAATTTGGCCAGCCTCTGGAAATCCTCTACACAACAAGTGTAGGTCATCAATGAGAATAGGTTTTCTCTTTTGAAAGTATGAACAGATTTAAACACACATACACTGGTATTCTCATAATTTGCAGTCTCCTCAAGGTTGGGAGTATATTCTAGAAAGTGACCATGAGTTTCAGAGGCAGTTCCAACAGGTAGTTTTCTTTTCTCCTGAGGCAGTGAAAAAAAATGAAGAAGAAACAGAAAGCCACAGCACAGCCTCAATTAACCTACAAAGACACAATTAACTGTTGCAAGTACCCCCACACCAGAAACCTCTCTTTCACTGCAATTAGCTGCTGGCAACCAGCTTGCAAAGCCAAGACAGCACCTTGGGCTCTTCTACATGCAGCTTAGGTAGGAACGTATCACCACTGATAAAGCAGGACCTCAGTTCTGACTGCTGGCTGCTCTGAATTTTCAGCTTCCCAAAAGGAGAAGTCACATGGCCTTTCTCCTTGCGGAACAGCAACATTTGCAGGCCTCTGGAGAAAGAAGCCAAATCCAATACTGAAAAGATACAGATGACACCCAAAATACTTGTGTGCCACACTACTCAAATGACAGAAAGCATTAAACATTTACATTGATACAATATTATATGATTCTACTGTAATTATAGAATCATAGAATCATAGAATTGTTTAGGTTGGAAAAGACCTTTAAGATCATCCAGTCCAACCATTGACCCTACTCGACCGGGTCCGCCACTAAACCATGGCTCTAAGCACCATATCTACACGACTTTTAAACACATCTAGGGACGGTGACTCAACCACCTCCCTGGGCAGCCTGTTCCAATGTTTGATAACTCTTTCAGTGACAAATTTTTTCCTAATGTCCAGCCTAAACCTTCCCTGGCACAACTTGAACCTGTTTCCTCTTGTCCTATTGCTAGTTATTTGGGAGAAGAGACCAGCTCCCATCTCACTACAACCTCCTTTCAGGGAGCTGGAGAGAGCAATAAGGTCTCCCCCCTCAACCTTCTCTTCTCCAGACTAAACAATCCTAATTCCTCCAGCTGCTCGTCATAAGACATGTTCTCCAGACCCCTCACCAGCTTTATTACCCTTCTCTGGACACGCTCCAGCACCTCAATGTCCCTCCTATACTGTGGCGCCCAAAACTGAACACAGTACTCAAGCTGCGGCCTCACCAGCGCTGAGTACAGGGGCACCATCACTTCCCTGCTCCTGCTGGCCATGCTATTCTTGATACAGGCCAAGATGTCCTTGGCCTTCTTGGCTACCTGGGCGCACTGCTGGCTCATGTTCAGCCAGCTGTCCACCAGGACCCCCAGATCCTTTTCTGCCAGGCAGCTTTCCAGCCACTCCTCCCCAAGCCTGTAGCATTGCCTGGGGTTGTTGTGACTGAAGTGCAGGACACGGCGCTTGGCCTTGTTGAACCTCATGCAGCTGGCTTCAGCCCATCGATCCAGTCTGTCCAGATCTCTCTGCAGAGCCTTCCTACCCTCAAGCAGATCAACACTCCCACTTAATCTGATGTCATCTGCAAACTTACTGAGGGTGCACTCAATCCCCTCGTCCAGATCATCAATAAAGATATTAAACAAGGCTGGCCTCAAAACTGAGCCCTGAGGAACACCGCTTGAGACCTGCCGCCAGCTGGATTCAATGCCATTCACCACAACTCTCTGGGCTCAGCCATCCAGCCAGTTTTTAATCCAGCAAAGAGTACACCTGTCCAAGCCACGGGCTGCCAGCTTCTCTAGCAGAATGCTGTGGGAGACTGTGTCAAAGGCCTTACTAAAGTCCAAGTAGACAACATCCACAGCCTTTCCTTCATCCACCAGGCGGATCACCTGGTCGCAAAAGGAGATCAGGTTGGTCAAACAGGACCCATGGTGGCTGGACCTGATCCCCTGGTTGTCCTTCACATGCCGTGTGAGTGCACTCAGGATGAACCGTTCCATGATCTTTCCTGGCACTGAGGTCAGGCTGACAGGCCTATAGTTGCCTGGATCCTCCTTCCGGCCCTTCTTGTAGATGGGTGTCACACTGGCAAGCCTCCAGTCATCTGGGACCTCCTCCCTTGACCAGGACTGCTGATAATTGATGGAGAGTGGCTTGGCAAGCTCCTCCGCCAGCTGTGCATCTCCTGTGACACAATCATGCTATTTTTCCTTAAGAGAAACTGTCTGTTACTCTGAATACAAGATAGATGGTACTAAGTGAAACTGTTGTCCCATATCTTATCAAACACTGGTTGATGACTTCGACCTCATACAAAGGCTGCAGAAGAGAGAACACTCCAAGGAAGCAGTTCATGGACAGACTCACTGAACACTTCCAGGATACTTGGTCTTAGTCACACCTTGTGACATTCAACTACAGGGAGGATCCCTCCTTACTAGGATCAAGGTGACCACAGTTACTCCCCAGATCAGGTCCCTCTGCCACAGAAGAAATGACAGATGCATTAAGTAGTTTGAGCCATAGCTCTGCACAACCTTCTGTGGTGTTTCTTGGGCAACCAGTAAAGCTACCACCACCAGAGCTATATTTTACATCTTATTTCTCACTGACAAACCAAAATGAAGCCTCCCTACACCTCCAGCTGATGATAGCAGCAGTATCTCCGTTCTTCCAGGACAGAACCAGCTGTAACTAGTGGCCGGAAACATTTATTCCCGCTGGGGACTGGTAACTGTCTTTAATTGTTGGCAGCAGTTGGGGGCCTGGGGAGTCTTTCTTGTGCCAAACAGCAGACAAAATAAAACAAACAAAAAAATTATTGCACCGTGCGTATATGGCAATACCTGAATCTGCACAACCTTGAAAGGGCCAATGTGTTTGTGTTCAGGCTGGAGAAAATAGGCTGAAAGCAAAAAATAATATTTTAGAAAAGCTATACTCAACTACTACAGCTACTTAAAAGCAAAATGACTGAAGAGGTGCTCTGTCCTTTATGTCACAGATTCAAGGGTGAGGAAATACCACATATGGGTATGTCACCAAAACATCAGAGGTGAATCACAGGCCTGCAGACCTGCTCATGGACAGTGATCCTAGTCAAGATTTTTCTAGCAGTTTTACAAGACTGGTAAAGTTCACACCGTAAATACAACCCCAGCTTGCTGAGAATGTATTTCTGACTGAGCACCGTTAATAAAATACACACCATGATCGAAAATACAGGTTAAGCAATGCTCTCTGTGTGTCAAGTCCAGCCACATCAGTATAGACTGTTGGGCATTTTTTCCCATATTCTTCAACCAGAAAGTGTTCAGGAGTTTAAGTTTTTCATAAGAAATTCTTCACACAAGCTGATCAATATGAAGTTTCTGGAAAAAAAAATATTGAAGTTCTATTGTGGGACATTTTTTTTCTGCTCCTACCAGGTATCTGTGTAAGCTGGGCTGCAAATCTGAAGGTCAAAGCCACATGCTGACATGGATTTGTTGACCAAGAAAATAGTAAAAGAAGCATCCAGAAAGAAGGCTGAAAGACAACTCATTACGCCTTGTGAAGACTACAACGAGGTTTCCACAGTACCAGATTTCTGGCTGGGATAAAAATATGAAATAATCCTTGAAAAACTGTCCTGTGCATCTGCTGAAGAACTGCTAGCCGTTGTATAGGAAGATGACAAGCTGAATTTATAACATGGTAAACTTTAAGGCTGAAGAGATGGAGAGCAATACCAGGTAGCCTTTGATATCAAGGTCTTTGCTACTGCAGCTTTGGTACATATTCTCTTGCTCCAGGCAATTACTCAATCTCACATGATTCCCAAAAAGACCAAATTCTACTTCAGAGGTTTAACAAAGCTCAGGAAACATTTTATCTCAAAAAACATCTTGGAAACATGAAGCAATCAGAATGATGTGGCTTTTTAATCCTGCTGAGTGCCCAAGGTAAAAAAGGTAATCAAGATAAGGTCACAAAATAAGACTTTGAGTGTAGATGGTTAGTGCCTAATACAGGTATGATTTCTCTAGGTTGGCTTTTGTGAATATAATCATCTGAGATGACATGAAGGACAATTTTCTTTAGCACATTAGAAGAGCCTGCTGAGAAAAGAACACTTAATGCTCACTTCTGCCTCCCTTTTGGGTTTGCCTTGCATCTTCCTCTGTGTAAGAAACAGGTCGCTCAAACCCTATCCTTCCCACATGCTTCATTGGGATGCATTAAAGAAATAGCCTCATTGCTCTGAGTAGTTCAAAAGCAAACGTGTTGTAAGGACAATGAATCTCAACTACATGGGAACATACGTATTTTAATCTGAGAACCTCAGAAACTAACTCTGATGTTGAAAAGTGTAGACCAGGGAGAGAGAGAGAGAGGGCTGTATCTTTACCCAAGTGTGAGAACAGTTTCTCATGCTCCAGACAGATCACCAGTTCAGAGTGAGGAAACACAGGCAGTGGAAGTCTGTTCCCTCTGTCCTGCAATACCTCCTCCAAGCCTAAACACACTGGTGCATCTTCTTGTTCTGGTAAGAGCATGACAGGTAATCCCTAAGATGTGCTAAGGTAGGACAGCACGCGCAAATGAGTTGCTCAGGTCTATTACATTCAAAAGTCATTTGTCAAAGGGAATCACCAAACAATGGAATGAGGTACGGTGGTTTCTGAAGATGGCAGCTGGGTTCCTCAACCCTTTTTTTGGGGGTCCTGACACACCAACAGTCTTCCTGGGTAAGAGACAAGAGATTACCCGTGATTACCCATGATTATCCATTTTTCCAAATTCATAGCTTCAAATATCAGCCAGACTGCTGATAGGAGAATAAAGATACACCACTATCAGAAATTATTCCTGAAGATAAATCCTCAAGCACAATGCTGAGTTCCTTGCAAAGAAGAGCAGAGCAGAATATCTCTTCCTTTAGCGCAGAGCCCCATTTCTTCTAACAGGTAGCCTATCGATTGTCAACTTGGACTAGAAGGCTAGTAGCCAAGAAACGTAATGGTTACTGGTTGTGGCTGCTGAGCAAACAGCCTTCACACATGCAGCTGCATATAGGTCTGTTGACTAATACCTGGCCTTCTACAATACAACCTTTCACTCTTTCCAGTTGTACTGTTACACTTGCACTTCAAAAAGAGACTAGAAATTCTGCTTACTGAGTAATTCCCAGCAAACCACCACAGGTTGTTGCAATGAGAAGGTTAAAGATACCTCTCACACAAGCCCACCTTTCAAGCTCCTGGTCCTTGAATATGCTGCTCAGAAACGTTACTTCTACTGCAGTATCACAATGAAATATCTCAAGATATGACAGGAGAAAAATATAATACCTTAGGAAAAGGTGATGAGAAAGGTACATTAAAAAAGTATTTGATGTCACTCCTCCAAACATTTAAGTATCACCTGGACAGTGAAATGGGTTTACTAGAGTTTCTTAGCTGCTGTGCCTTCCCTGCTCTCAGCATCAGGGGATGCAAAGCCACCAGATGATGGCAGGTCTCCTGTGTAGCACAATTTGGTGGTACTACATTGGAGATAAATTACTCGTAATGGCTCAAGCATCAGGCTTGATAACGGAGAAGAATCCTTTCCTGACAAACATGCAGGTCAAAGAAAATTATATATTCCTTTGACCTGCACATCTTACTGCAAACACTCATATAGCTTGCCTTTTTTTTTGTTTTGTTTTTTTGCTTTTTTTTGTTTGTTTTTTTGGTGTTTGTTTGTTTGGTTTGGTTTTTGTTTGTTTGGTTTGGTTTTTGTTTGTTTGGTTTGGTTTTTGTTTGTTTGGTTTGGTTTTTTGGGGTTTTTTGTTTGTTTTTTTGTTTTTTTGAAAACAGCACCAGAAAAAAATCATTGCTAGTCCACTTACATGCTTTGGCAACATTAGCCTATTTTCTATTTCCGCTGGTAACTGCTACTCCCCCTTCTTCAGTTCTAACTCCTGGTACATTTGTGTCCCCTCCCCTCTCACTAGCAAGAGTGAGAGCTGACACTTCCCTCACCCTTTTTTCCCCTCTTGTTGAAACCTTATTTCCACTGCTCTAATAGTTCTTGACTTAACTGGGACAAGGAAAATTATTCTGGGCTTCTCTGTCCTAGCAGTTAGGCTATTCTGTATTAACCATCCAGAGCACTGAAAAACCATACTGAAGCCCCAGGCAACCATTCTAACACTGCCTTAAATTCACAATTTAATAATATTGCCCATTTTTACTGGGCATGTCTATAGCCATATATATACACATATGTACTTTTTGCATAAAAATCCTTCAGTGTTAATAAAACTCAGAAAATTCTCTTCGCTGCTACACATAGCAAAGTTCATTTAACAGCATTCATTCCAAGAGGTCACAAAAAGCTAAATTTCTATCCAACCTTAAAACATAGCTACTGCTTCGGCAAGATGGTTTTTTCCTATCCTTTTAAGCAATACGCAGAAGCATTTATAATAGTTAAGATCAGAAGTCTGCCTAAATATTACACACTAATATATTGTAGAATTGTATCCACTAGTTTAAGCATGCAGCTGAAAGGCCTGACATTGAAAAGCTGGCTACACTGCTGCTCCCACAGCTTGTTTCAATCTAGGCTAGCACATCCAGCCACCCAAAAACAGAGGGGAAGAATTTTTACATAGGCAGGGTATACTCTTCTCAAACACTGACCTTAATTTTGTATCATCCAATGTCCAGTATCAATACCATTGCGCCAACATTAATTATTTTTTTTTAAGGGATGCAAAGTGTTTCTGTACAACTCCATTTTTCACAGCAATGTAATTAAGAATTTGGTTCGACTCAACTATAGCAGTAGCAGTTTTCAAACTACAACATGTGTACCTCTGAAGATATGAGCTCTTTTCAGAATAAACCAAAATGAAAACCTGCAATGGCATACATACATCCTAAACTCTGTTACAGAGCCTTGACACTTCTGGTGCAGAAACAACAAAGTGAAGCTTTCTTTTATACACTGTGAGAAAGCAAACCCCTTGCATTTTTCAGATGGCACTTCCTATAAACTGCCAATCATTTTAAATGCAAGAGACAGCATGCTAGATAAATGCATTATAACTTTCTAGAAAAGCGCATCCAGAAAAGCCTTTCCTTTGAGTCACATTATGTAAGTTTTGAAACTTGAAAGGCAAAATCAGGGCTGGTTTCAAATTCCTGGAGCCTATACCTAAAACAACCAACCACGATTCAGGTTCATCACAAAGTTATGCTGTTCAGGTTCTCAGTGTACAACATTCCCCCATTCATAAGCAAGGAATTAAGCACCAGCTCATTTTGCCGTCTCCACTTTGCCCATCCTCACACTGGAAACGGAGAGCACTGGCTGAAGGCTGATATCAGTACAGGGCAGAGCAAATAAAGATACCAGTATAATCACTTTTTAGATAAGTCAGCCAGTGCAAGCACAGCTATCTAGAAAAACATACAGCAGAGAAGCAAGAATGTACGAAAGTGTAAGTAGACAGGAGTTCTGTCAGACCTGAAATTGCATGGACTGAGAATACAATATCCTCTGCTACCGTACAACATTTTGTCAAGCAAACATTAAAGCATCCCCTTAACTGCCACCTCAGGAGAAAACACAACCAATTTAAAAGCGCATAGCTCAGTTCTTCAAACACAACAGAAACACTACAAAGTAGCAGCACACGTGCTGCCAGTTTTTGGGTGTTAAACTGTGCACACTCAGTTTTTACTTCATAAGTTACAGCTACAATGGTCAATGCAAATGCACAATCCATGTGACATGCCCGCATCAGCACAGGAACAGAACAACTCTTTTAGGTACCTGCCAGTAGCAGGCTTCAGTTTCCATGCAGACCCCTGTCATGAGCTAATGAAACCGTCCCCAGCACCATGAGTTGTCATGCCCTCCATCTCTTCTACAAGACCCCATTGGGAGAACGAGTTCCCAGCCCTTGCTGCGATAAAGACCAGGTCAGGACAACTTAAACACAGAGGAGGACCGGCAACTGAAGCTCTCCCCAGCCTCCCTTGCCATTAGCAAATACACAGTAAAACACACTGGTACAGCCATTCCATCAGCAAGTGGGTTTGGGGTTTGGGTGGGGTTTTTCAACTTTATTTTATCTTGGGGTTTGTTTATTTTTCCTTTCAGCAGTATTCTGTCTAGTAGTGCTTATAGGAGAAACCATTTCTCTCCCCTTTCACAAGGAATTACGATCCTCTCACAAAAAGGTACGCAACTGTATTTGCAAAGGTATATAGGCAGCGTTAAAGTTTGAAACCCTCCAGTTTACTGCAAGCCTTTTTTGATCCATGTATGTATATCACTGACAGAGGTATGCCCAAGAGCCCAGTGTTCCTGATTTCAGCCAGCCCTGTTCTGATTCGGCACATCTGATTTTCTGGTGGTACAAGCATATTCTAGGTGAAGTGCAGTACACAGCTCACCACAAGCTGCACAGCACCTGCTCAGAGCCAGTACCTCAAAACCGCTGTGACAGAGTGCTTCAAAGATAGCAACAAAAACTTGAAGCCAAGTAACACATTGGTAGACGAAATAGCAGCTGAGATTGCCTGTACTTGCCTTCACAGGCTGCAACTTTAATTGGAGCATACTCGAGGGCATTAATCACAATTTTAGAAAGACCAATATCAACTTCATTTATTTTTACAAAGCCTTTCTCTGCCCTCGTCTTCACTGACTACACATGTCAGAGAAAGGTCAAAATAGTTTAATTTTCTTCTGCACTGGACAAAAAGGCATGAAGAACAGCCAGTAAATTTAGCTTATTTCATTTTCACTGTGACTTAAGGAAGAACAGAAATAATTTATTATCATCAAATTGACTCCAGCATAACCTGGCTGCTTTTATCAAGGTTGCGTAAATTAAAAATATAAAACCAGAACTCCACTTTGCTTGAGATTAAAAAGATGCATCAACTCAAAGACAGTGTTCAGCTTTCAAGGAAAAACCATTTTGGTAACAGATATCAGAACACAAGAGTTGAACACCTTTCCAAACACAGCTGTTTCAAAATAACAGATAATGCAATGCTTATGCACCAGAAAATGGAGACCAAGTCAGGTGCTAAATGAACTAAGTAAAAGTTTACCAACGACCTTATCAGTAATACTAAACTTCTCCTTTACTTGGGAGCACTGATCAAATGTTATTTTAATAGAAATGTAATTCTACTTCAAGATGGCAAGTACAATGTGCTTGAGAAACGGTATCTTCTTATTTAATAAGGCAACATGCAGACAAGTAACACTCCCTGGCAAATTTACAATTAATTGAATGCTGCACCTCTTTCATACTAATCAGTGTGTAATCATTACACACGATCATAAGGTGATCAAACATTTTCAAATACATCCATACAATATTTAAATGTAGGAAAAATACACCATAAAAATAGAATTGTTTTACTCAGGAAGCTGGAAAAAACACCACAGGAATCTGAAGCAATATCTCTTTTTCCCCTCCAATGTGATAAATGTTTTTTACAGTTTATTCCCTTAACTGAATGACAGCTTACTGTGCTCTGCATACCAAAACTGATTTTCTTAATATCAGATCTTAATAAAAGAAAGGCATGCTGTGGCTTTCAGTCTGGACACTTACTCTCTAACTAAAGTGGGCTGCAGACTCCTCCTGGCACAGTGAGGTTGTAGAGCAGGAATTCCTGAAGTTTTGTTCATGGAAAGTTAATTACAGTGCAGTGGCTGCGTAAAACAGCTCTAAGAACAGCAAGCCTCAGGCTGATGTTGATAGTACAGCCTCCTTTGCCATTAAGTGAATCCTCTCAGTCCCCAGTGGTAGTATTTCACATCCAGTTGAAACAAAACAAATGGTTCCAAATACAGCAAATGAAACATCCAAAAAAGCCTGCATAAATCTAGCAACCAAGCTGTCAAATCCACCGCTGGAACACTGACGACAGCTATAAACTCAATGTGGGGATGAATCTGATGGAACTTCCTCTAGGAAACTTGGTGTGTCTCAGGCTGCTTACCCAACTTGTACCACAACTGTGTTGCATCTATCATGCTTTCAGTTTATAATGTGAAACCCTCAATATTCCAGAAAAAGGAGATGACCCCATGACTAGCTGGACTTCTTTAAGCATCTCTAGAGATGGCTGGAAGAGCTCCCCTTGACAGAAGGGCATAAGCAATGGCCTGAAGACAGTATCAGTAAAGGCAAAGGAGTATCCAAAAGTTTATTCAGTTCTCCTCCACAGCTCTCATCTCTAGTGGCCCAGACAGCTCCCAAAACGGTCTCAGTCATTCAGCACTGAAAACATTCCCTCTCCCAGAGAAAGTAAGGATGGCAACTGATTCTGGCTGGGCAGCATCATCCAGTTTGTGAGTCTTTGACCAAGGTTCAAACCATCCAAATTTAGCCAAGATCCAGGTTAAATTGGTAGCAATTTTTTTCCTCCCAATGAGAAGAGAATTTAATCCAGAAACACTGAGGCATTTTCAAGTCACATAAGGCCACAAGGAATGACATATCAGGGACAGAGGGGCAAGGGAGAGAAGCTAACAGGCATCCCTATGCCTATCCAAGCTCTTACACTTAGGACAGAAGCCTGCTACAGTTTAATCCACATGAAAAATGGAGATAAACCCAGAGCCTCAGCAAATCCCAGTGGTTATCCAGTATCTGACTGCATGCACACTGGAAGCCACTCTTACAGCACCTGTGTGGGTGGGCAGATAACATGCCCTATTCCCTCCCCCACAGAGCTTCCAAGCGAGCACAAACCCTTGTAGTGCCCTGCGTCGTCGTCCCCCCCCCATAAGCTGCAAACCTCCTCTTCAAGGAGACAGCAACGTATCATTGTTATTCAGCCGCCCTTTGGCTGCAGCAGCTGCCAGAGAAGCACAGCTCCCCCCCTAAAGCCCTATCTGCAGCAGCTAGCTGTCCTTAAAGGCAGTTGAGCAGGAATGAACTGCGGACACCTCCTGCTCTAGTAACAGCTCTGAACGCAGTGTGCTCCGGTGCTCCCATGGGAGGCCAGAGATGCGCTTCCTCCGGTGCCCTGTCCTGCAGGAGAGATGCAAGCGGAACAGGCACCAGGCCCAGCTTGCAGGCCATCTGGCAAACCACGATGTCGCCTCTGATCAAGAGGAGGCTTTGAGCCAAGAATCAGTACCAACTGTTTTACTGGAAACATCTCCAAATATTTTCCAGCTACCGTTGAAGGTATATCCTCTAACAAGGCTGGAACAGCTCCTAGCTCCAACGGAGGTCTCTCTCTACAACTGCACACCGTCAGAAGACCTTGTGCTGACAAAATCTGCTGGGGTTGCAATAGCAGCTTAGAAATTAGCAAGTCAACAATAAGCAAGAAATAGGAGCAAGTACTCAGAGCAGACAGTATCAGGAATACCAGCACTGCCTGATATTTACTTACTGACTCGTACAGAGGAAGACCCATCCATTTAGACTTACTGACCAGTATGTGAACAGGTGACAGAAGAGCTTATGAAATCACTGGGAGCTCAGCTCTTCCTGGCCTCAGAGAACAAAGAAGCCTTACAGCAGCAAAATATCCTCTTTTCACTCTCCCTCTTTCTTTACCCTGTCACACAATCTTTCTCCACAGATTAAAGCTGAACTTTTCACAAGATGTGAAAGCAGAAGAAAGAGGAGAGAGCAAAAGGAAGAAGAGGTTTTTCTGTTCATCCACATCGACAGAAAGTAGAGACTACACCAGAATAATTATCTCCAAGTGAGATTCCCTAGTTTTCAAGTCTTCTTTGGTAAAAGGGTTCACAGATAACATCTTTACCTTCAAAACATCCTTCATCCACACACAAACAGCTTGTGGTATAACTACAGACTTCTGCAATCACTCAAACATCACAAGAACTTCTTAATACTGGAGATTATTATACCGATATCTATTTGTGCAGAATTCATAGACTACACTTAAAATATCCTTCCCTCAAAAAACAACTGAAAATTATTATACAAATACGTAGCCATTCACAGTCTCTTTACATATAAGGAACACATAATGTAGAAGAAACTATGGCACTCCAAGATCCACAAGCACATTTTGAATGTTTAGACTGCAAACACAGTACAGCTAAAAACTGTTATTTTTTCCACACACATGGAAAACACCTAACTAACTTATGGATCTTGGAACACATCCTACTTCTCCATACCATTAGACTAGCTTCCACATGATTAGGTAGAACATCAATAGCAAGTTCCTGTGTAAAGTTTTCCAGAAGCTTTCAGTGTCTAACTACATACAACAAAAGAAACTCAAAATCCAGTTGTCCCAGCTGACAAAAAAAAGATACTCAGTTGACCTCAGTTTGTACTTTTGAGCATTTCAGTATTACTTTCCAACACACATAGGTATAAGGAACACCCAGGGCAACACAGTTACAGTTGATGAAAAATGAATCAGAAACAAAGCTGCTGATTCAGGAACACAGACCCAGTGCTGCCAATCACTTTCATCCAGGAGTAATATTCCATACAAAAGTCCCATGGCTCTAATGTATACAAATTAAGTTACTCGTACACGTTCCCAAAACTTTCCACAGCTCGTCCTATCGAATCTGAAGAGCACACTTGCAAAACACAGGCAACTAGTCAACACAAGAGAACCTTTTAGAACTTTTGGAGCGTTTCAGTTTTCCATCCTTTTACGTAGAATTGTGCAGATTACAGCAAATCGCACAAATGAACATCAACAGTATTTCCAACAAGTCTTTTTCTCCTCCAGCAGTAAAGACCCTGACACTGCACCCCCTCCTATCTCTGTCGAGTACTACACCCATGAGAAGCTCATCAGCACCACCACATATACAAATATTTAAGAAACTCACATGGATAACAAGACACAGCTTCAAACCTGCAAAATCACAGGAAAACCAAGCTCAGTGTAGGCTGAATTTCTACCAAGCCTTTTTCCTCACTCAAAAGCATTTGCACACAAGAGGCCTGTGATTCCAGTGCTGGGCATTTTAGAACAATTTCTGTGCAGACAGAATGACAATTGACAACCACCTGGACCTATTTTTCACCACTTACACTCCACTACTAGCTTTGAGTTCATAGGTGCTAGGTTGTTCATACCAAAAAATAGAAAAATTAATTATCAATAAAGTAACCAACAGAAAAGCAAATTTATTAGCCTAATTAAAAATTAGAATTAATGCTGCTAAGCAGGCAAACTTAGGCTTACATAGGCTCATGGCTTCCTTTTATATGTTATTTATTAAAGTGACAGTAAAGTCTAAACCAAGATATTTTAAACCTTAACTGCGTGTCTCAGAAACCCTGGTTTTATTTCAATGTTGAATGCAGGACTTATGTGACATTTCCCATTTTGATTTCTGTTATTAAAGGATTTTAAAACAATACTGTACGGTCACCGCCTACACCCCTAGGGGGCTGAATACAAAAATAATATAAGATACCACAAACTCTACAAAATATAATTTTGATTTAATTTCATTCAAGCATTATGTTCCTTACTTTGGGGAAATTAATTTACCATCTTTGATAGAAAGCACTTCTTCAGCTACTCTGAATGCTGATAATATCATTTGAGGTACAACTGGAACAGAACTTGAAAATGCCTTACCTAAACTAATACGTTCACCAAACTAAACAAAAGTTCGTCTTACAAATTTCACTTTCTCATCCTGTAAATAAAACACCTGCATTTCCTCCACTCACCAAAAAATATCCATGTTCCCAATGGTTCACCTCTTTCACTAAGCACTCCAGCTTTTTCAAGAGCTTCCAAATTAATGATAACTAATTCATGCTGGAAAATATTACCTACTTCCTACATAATTCTCCCAATAATAAAATACACATTTTCACAAGCATGCATCTGTGGGCTGTGCCAGCCCAGAAAGGCAGTAGCAAACAAAGCTGAAATGAAGACAGATCTATCTTTGGGAAGACTGATGGTCAAGGCCCAACACATTGGGCAGCTCATCTGTCACACATAAAACCTACTCACCTTCAAGACATGTTAGTTTCCAGAAGAAAAGTGTGAAAAGGCTCATTTTGGAAGATGTAATGGTCCATCAGTTTTTGTTGTTAACTCTCTTTGCTCTTCCTCTTAGAAACTGGTATTCTGGAGATATAAAAAGAACTTCAATTTAAAATGCAGCTCTCAGATAAAGATACTATGTTACATCAGCATTACCTTTTCCCTGCTTTTTACCAGGCACACTGAAAGGTCACCTGACAGGTGCACTCACTGAATTGCTATGTTGCCTTACCTCAAAGGCGTAGGCAAGGGCCTCTTTCTTTACCCCTGCAACCATCACACCTTACACCTTCACTATGTACATTACAGTAGCATATTGAGAATTTATTCTAAAGATTGGGAATGGGGAAGAGGCTTATTTAAAGTCATACCGGTGCCAGAACTGAGAATTACACTGCATTATAAAAAGTCTCTTTTCACTTTGTCTGCTACATTTTACATACTTATATATATTTACTACACTTAGGTTTATCTCAAAAGCATGAACACCGAACTTTTCTGCTGAATTTTGCCAAGGTCCCCTCAATAACAGATTAGCTTCCTTAACCTCATTAGAGACACTTGGTTCCAACTATGCAGCACAATCAGGGCACTTCTTAACCAGCTTGGGGTTCTAAGGAGTTTGATACATGTTTGGAAAATAAGGCTGAAAAGGCAAAGCAAAAGCACTGGGACTGTAAATGAGCAAATGCCACATCAGAAACAAATTCCCTAGGAGGCCCATTTCGCAGCCAAAATAATTAGATCACTAGCAAGAATCATCCCAAGTAGATAAACGGTGTGTTACAAGATTAACCAAGGTCATGTTCGCTTATAGCCAGCTTTTTACAAACATTCCTCCCCTAAAAACTTAACCCTAGGGCTCCATCCAAATTAAGAAATTCATTGTTGAGGTGCAGCAGTACAAACTGAATCAAAGCATGCCAGAGCCTGTCAAGTGCTGACTGCCCAAGGAAAGGCCACATGCCTTCTAAGTGAGAGAAATCCGCATTTGAGAGCCACTGAGACTCTGTGACTGCTGCTGCTGGATGTTCAGAGATAACTGCCAACTCATTAAAATCCAACATTACAAGTTTATTAAATATGCAAACATTAATGGAATTGGACTAGCAACTACTTAGGCAGATAAAAGTTCAACACAGCATGTCCTGCAGTTCTTGTTATCAATATTCTGTCCTTTTGGAAGTGTCCGTGAAAGACTCACAACACTACTCAAGGCAATGAAACCCTCCATCTCTATTAGATTACTCAAGTCATACTCAAGGTTCCCACTAGCCAGGAAGTCTAGGAAAACACAGCTACTTCCCAATAATTACAGCTCAGTCTATGTTATCCATTTTCACTTTCACACTTGACTGCTTGAGATGCGTAGTCTCCACAAGATTTTTTTCCCCCCTTTGGCCATATCTGCAGGGCAAGTCCCACACCTCCCTGCAGGCCCACAGGTATAGAGGTTTGCATATATCCCAAACTCACAGCTCTTGTCAACTTGCTGCTGGAGTCTGAAAGAACTACAAAGAGAGACAATATAGATTAAAGAACACCAGCCACTTAAAAGCAACTCTCCTGTAATTTCAGGTAACTTTGTGCATGCACAGCATGTGTGTAGAGCTCTGCTTGGAGCTACTCATTCACAGCTATCTAAAAATAAGCGTCAGACTCCTCCATGCAAACAGCAATCTCTGTACATTTTGCTCCACAAAATGCAGTTTCATTCCTGGGTGACTCTGCAAAGTCCCAGTGCTTGGTGAGTATCTCAACAAACCTCCAGGTTTTTGCTGTAGGGTGACATCAGACTTGAAAGTGTTCTTCACTAATACTATCAGCATAATCCAAGCTAGCCTGGGGGGAAAGGAGGACAAGGAATCTCTCATCACACAAAGCATAAACAAGCTCCTAAGAGTCTCTAATGCACCTCCAAGTGACTCTGGCAATAGCCTTGCTCTCTCAGTAGTAGCTTCAAAGAACATCTGGAAGATTTAATTACACACACAAAAAAAAAAGTCTTCTGTCAATACACAAGTGTGGTGTAGCACCTCTGCCTTGGAGATGCGAGGTTTCAGAAAAAAGATTGAAATGAAATCTTAGGGAGCAACCTGGAAAAAGCATGACTGGTCAGGAAAGAAAAAGCATGACTTACCAGAAAGAAGAGAAATCAAGTAGTATGAAGTACTGTGAACTCCAAAGAAAAAACTGAACTCATTGAGCACAAAAAGGGGAAACTGGCCATTTGGCAGAGCAGGTTCCTTACTACCGTCTTTCCGAGTACTGATGACAGTCTTGTACTGGAGAAGAGCAGGCTGTTGCAAATGTCAAGAACTACCCAGCAACCAGCCTGTGCAATGCAACACAAATCTGAAGCTAGGGTTTTCTTTCGGTCCTCCAACCGTATGGGCCTCCCATAAAACAGGCAGAAGGTTCCAGGATGCCTTGGCCAGGAGGGACTGAACAAAATTACCCATCCATCATCTGATGCAACATGAGGCATCACGTGTTGCAGAACCTTGAGTAGCAGCTCATTTGGGGTCAGACACACAACAGACTCCCACTCCTTGAATCAGGAAGGCTGGGCTTAGATTTAGATTTTTCAAAAGAGAACTGACAGCTCCTGTTGGCAATGAAGGCAGAGGGATTGACTTCAAGGTAATCCAGCTTCTGAAGAGGGCACTGACCAAATCTCACACTCAAGAGTGGGGAATGATCTTTGCTGCTTCAGTGTGTTCCAAACCACAGGAAAGCAGCCAGCGCACCAGCAAGCTCAAGGCACTGGTCCCAAGATCAATCGTTCCCTGACATAGCAAAGGAAAACCTGCACAAATTCTTTCATCTCTTAGAGACATCATGACTCCTCTTTCTGTTGCAACTTACGCATTCTGGCCCTAGACACAGGGGGAAAAAATGACTCTGCAAACATTCCCTATTGCTCTGAGAGCTAGAAGAGTACACAGAGATCTCCTCAGTCAACTGCCTACCTGGTCGTCTTACTGAGCTCCTGAACTTGACTGCACTCATCACGAGAACACATTAAACCAGTTAACCAGCACAAGTATTTCCTCCCATTACAAACAGGCAGGTACATCAAAACTACAGGACACTGTGCTTTGAGGAATGAATGTAAATAACCCATTAAAAGAGCACTCTACTTGTAAGTGAACCAGGAAAGTCAAAGTACTCTGTGCCAGCTATATGACATGCTAACCTTCATTTGAGATGATATGAAGAGAGAGAAGTCCTCCCAGCAATCCTACAACTAAAGCAACTTTTAAGCATTCTCGTTCCCAAAGGGGTGTCCTAATTCCACCAAGCAACACCACGAATTCCACATTCAGGTTTCTATAAGGAAAACAGAGGTAGAAAATAAATGATAATAAGGAAAACTCAGAAATCAATCTGCTACCTGTTGAGGTCCACAGCACCACCAGCATGAGACCCCAGCACTTTGTTTTCCCCACCTCCACCAACATTCATGTGCTTGGCTGATCTAAAGCCAGCAGCAGTGCTGGATACACAGCACCAGTGGGAAACTGCTCTTCAAGGGATACCCAAGTAGTCCAGAAATAGGGAGGGATACAATTGAGAGGAAACTTGATGCCCTTTAGCACTAAGCTGTCCTGCCACAGACCAAAGGCCAAAACTGTGGTGGCCACAGCACCAGGCACCAAACGAGACAGTGAGAACACAAGATAGGCTGGCACAGTGATTGGGAGCTGCAGATGTCAGGGGCATTGACCTTTATCTATGAGCCATAGGGCAAATCTGTTGAGCTAAGACAGAAGCAGCCATAGCTCACAAGTCTCTGGAAGGTGGACAAGGTGCTTCCTAGCACCAATAACAAACCAACGGAATAAAATGAATGTTTTCTCACCAACTTGCTGCTGGATGACCCTGCTAAAACCCCTTTGCAGAAGACAGGATCCTCTCTGACAGAATGGCCACCAACAGCTGACCCAGCACAGTGACACCAAAGCTGACATTGCTACGCTCCCCTCTGCTCAGCGCTGAGGTTAGATAGGCTGACCACCTTCTCCCTGAGGGAACTCCAAAAATAGCACACACTAACTCAATGGAGTCTATGCCTGAATAAACCACGGACAGAGGTCTTTGTTCACAGCTCCCACCACAGCAGTATGCTCACTCAGTAGATGGATGCAAGGAGAAATGTAGGCCACACATGCAGAGAAAAAGAGATATCCAGACTTTAAAGCCATCACAGATCTCATTTTCAGAGTCAGGAAATGAATACCCTTTAAAATAGCCTGCAAGCACTGGGGTACAGCTCAATATGAGTCAAGAGGGCTAAGGGAAAAACACACTTCATTGAAAAGTTAAAAAGTTGGGATTTTTTTTTCCCCTCACTAAATTGCCTGATGAATCATTAAAGAAAAATCTTTGTGATGTAACTATCCAGACTCATATAAAGAACACTCGTAATTAGCTCTCAAAGTAATCCTCTGACCACCATCTGGAGTTCAGCCTAAATCTTGACCTCAGTTGCACCAAACACTCCTGCATCTTTGCAACACACCTGAAAATGAATCACATCACAACATTAAATTCACAAAGTGGAAAAAGTTGGCAGGAATGCTAAAAACCTGAATGACCTTTTACTCCATGGGCTCTTCACAGACAGCTCTATAAATGCAAATTCCAGAATATTCAGAGAGGGAGGAAGGAGCAATTCATGCCCATCACAGTTAGGGAAATGGTTTCAAAATGAGTAAGTAAAAAGGCAGGATTTATCAACCCAATCCTACGTCTAAAACAAAATGTTTCTTCCATAGAAACCTCAGTTTATAGCAAACGAAGTCAACACAGGACATACCCAACCTTCTTCCAATAACACAGGAGAAAAATCTTCCTAGAACTAGATTCTGACAGTAAACCAGACTTATCAAAGATATAAAATAACTTATTCCCCCACCCACGTATAAACAGCTCAAAATATCTTACTATCAAAGAATGTAGAAATTCATTCACCTAAAGCACCTTAGATGACTGGCTCCTTTTTTTTTTTTTTTTTTTTTTTTTTTTTTTTTTTTTTTTGCTAACAACCTCCTGATTAGCTTGAAACTCCTATTCCCCACTGGCAAATAAGAAAGTCGAAGATGACTCCCACCTACAAAGCCTCTTAGCTCAAGAAAAATGAGTTTTCTTTAATACACGGATCTGTGTTGCATGCTGAGCTCCCCACAGCAAAGCATTCAAGAATGATACAGACCCCATCGCCAAGGAACAAAATGTATTTCATCAGTTCCAAAGGAATTCCTCTATCTTCAATGAAGTTTAGCAATCTGATTTTAGACCTTTGTAAGAAAGCCCACGACAGCAAGGGAAGAGGCATGGAACAGGCTGAAAATACTGAACCAGTTATGCTTAGTTCATATTTGAAAGCGAATCTTTGCAAGACTGAGAAATGTTTATTTTTTCAGTTCAGCATGTGTATATAAAACACAAAGAGCTGTCTACCCTGGGAGGAATGGTCCCAGAGACAAGACCTCCTGGCAGCTGGCCTACGGGATCTCTTCCAGCTAAAGGTATGTTTAAGTATAAATAAACGCAAGATTAGAAAGGACTTGGCACCCATGATGAGACCCCAAATTCTAGTTATTTTGCAATCTAGAGACAGACTGTCACCACCCCCAGGTACAAACGTAATTACCTACAGAGACTACCAACACTGAGCATGAGTGTGCTACAGAAAGGTTTATGCTTATGCAGTTAAAGACTACGCTGCAAAAAACACTAACATTTTTTATATCCTTATTTCACACTTTTCTTTAAATGATACTTTAATTAATATTTGTCTTCTACAGTGACAGGAAAGAGACAGAGGAATTAACTCTACATTTAGTCGGTTACAAGCATCACCAAGCTGAGCCTCCCCTGCAATCACAGGCTGCTTCTATGCACAGCTAGACTGGCTTCAGTTTGGTTGGGAGTAATTTTAAGTTGTCATTATCTTTGCCACGATACCTTTCTCCTGGCTGCAGCTTCAGCAAGGGTTACAAAAGACCAAAGTCCTATACAGCAAATCAATATTTAACTTAAGCACTGTACTGTTAAGAACCACCTAGAATATCTGATATAGTAACTTATTAAATCTTACACTATCTTTTCTAACAAAGAATAATAAAGGGCAATTTTTCTTCTTTATGAGCAGTTGTAAAGATAAATTCTACAAGGACAGCAGTTAGATTCAGCTTTAAGAGTTTTAATAAGGGACCTAAAAGAAAATGTTTCCACGAAAGGAGTTCTAAACAATATGATGTGCACACTGCAGAACAGGTTCAAGACAGCAGCAGCAGGCACAGTGCAAAAATCATTTAAAACTAAACTACATTAAGTTCCGGAAATTCAGCACTTTTTCAAGAAGTAGTATTTTAACACTGCAATTAAGCCATTAAACTATGTCAGAAAGGCTTATATAAAACTCTTGGACATTACAAAGAGAAGTACTTATCCTCCACTAAGTATCTGAATAAAATCTGTGAGCTGCTGTACTTACATAGATTTTAAAATAATACAATAAACAAAATCCTGATTTTTTTTTTCCAGGCCAGTTGTTCTTAGTCTTAGTGAAGCTAACCAAAGTGTTTAGAGCCAAAAAAAATTCTTTGCATGCCTCTGATGTAAATAAAGTTTTGCTAATAGTCTCACCTTTTATCATCTTTTTGGACAGAGACCGTTCTGATGTCAGAAACAGCT
The DNA here is from genome assembly GCA_008921705.1 of Burhinus oedicnemus. Classification (NCBI taxonomy): domain Eukaryota; kingdom Metazoa; phylum Chordata; class Aves; order Charadriiformes; family Burhinidae; genus Burhinus; species Burhinus oedicnemus. Next base: position 643,830 of record VFFE01007620.1, on the reverse strand, counting down.
GTTAAAATACAGTTTAGACCAAAACTGAGCAACTGGGAGCAATTTTTTGTTTACTACATCTGTTTCAATTCTTTATCCACCTGTTTTTTGTGCCTAACGGCAATTTTATTTACTGCTAGTACTCCCATCTTTACATTTGGCAACAACTGCTTTTTTTCTCTAAAACTGAACATCTGTTTTAGCAACGATACCAGTGGAGTTATTGGTGATAATCACCACAGTTACATTTCTAAAAATTCTCCAGTTCTACATTTGTAACCCTCCACATGTACCAGTCTGGTAATCACCCAAAAGTAAGCTTTTTCAGGAAACAAAATAAAAATATTTCTACTGCAGAAGAAGGGGGATGGGGCTGAGAGTATTAGCCGCATCATGAAATAAGGAGGCGGACAGTATTGCACAGCTTTCATCTAAAAAAATTCCAAAACCAACCCAAAACAAACCAACAAAAAAACAAACCACAAATACTAGGCCAGCTCACCTGTCCAGGGAAGTGCAACCTCAGGGAACACTTTCACAAGCAGCTTAACTGATTTTAATCCATGACACTGCCTAACGGGGTGGACCTGCTTCTCCCTGTTACATGCACTAGCATTAGTACAGACGCACAGTCAGCTCCAACGCTTCACTTTCTGTATGGTCCTAATTGCTTGCCGGATTGGCAGATGAATCCAGCCGACCACACAACCACTTACACCTGCACACGAGAGGCAATGAAAATGGACATCAGAGGGCTGGAAAAGAGGTGCAGAGGCTCACCCTTTTCAGCAGCAACATCATCTTAAACCTGCTCTCTTGAAATTCCACGCTTACTGATATATACAGTTAACATAAAAATGTAAGCTTTCACATCTCAAATGCCTCTTTGGAGCAGTCAGGTCAGGACTCAAATCTGTCTCACAGTGAACACAGAAAGTACTTCTCTTTCTTTTTCCACTCTGCTTTGAGAATGAGACCAGTATGTTAAGACCAGTCTGTCTGAACCAGTAAAAAAAAAGAGGATAAAAGAAGAACTGCAAATGAAGTCACAAAAAGGTCTTAGTAGTTTCCAGCAGCAAAACTCCCACAAAGCTCCAATGAGAAAGGAGGCTGCCAGGTTCCTATACATTTTCTCTAAAGGTTTTATTTTTATTGTACAACACTTGCAAGCGTTATTTACATCCATCTCCATCCATTTAGCAAAAATAAGCTAGAGGTGCTAGATTCTGCCCTGGGAACTGCCTCTCCCTATGAAGGCAGAATTGAATCACAGAATAGTTTAGGTTGGAAGGGACCTTAAAGATCATCTCACTCCAACCCTCCTGCCATGGGCAGGGGCACCTCCCACTAGACCAGGTTACTCAAAGTCCAGCCTGGCCTTGAACACCTCCAGGGATGGGGCCTCCGCAGCTCAGTGTCTCACCACCCTATGCCATCTTCCTTCACGGTTTTAAGTGCTGCGCTTCTTACCAGTTAACACTTCAGTTGGCTAAGCCACAAATAGTCCAAGCAAAGTCTCCGCTAAAGCCATCCCTTCCACTCTTCCAAACTTCTGCCAGGTGAGAGAAGCATCAAAATTATTACACTTTATTTCACTGTCTGGGGCACAAAACCGTAGAAACCCATGCTGATTTTTTCGATTTGTCAGCAGCCTCTGGAATGTTTTGCTCAGACAGGATTAGAACAGACACCACAGCCTTAACTCCGCAATGATCCGCTTTGGATTCTGTCTGGAGATTTATTTAAATGCTTCCTCCTCCCTGGGAAGAGGAGATAACACCCTGTGATTGTTCACCTGCCTCAAAATAGGCATTGCCAACACCTGGCTTTGCTACAGCGCTGAGAAACAGCTAGTGCCACGCATCCAATTCTAACTCCCTAATTTTAAAATACGCAAAACTCCTTTTTTAAAAAAAGAAAAAAAAATACGCAAGCTACGCGCCTCAAAACAGGAGCGGACAAATCCTGACTCGGCCCGTACAAAGTAGAAGAGACACCAGGGAAAACCGGGACGCGCTCGGCAACGCGGCGGGCGACAACCCGCGCCCCTCAGCGCCCGGGGAGCTCATCCGGGAAGCACCGGCGGCCGTCCCGAGGAGGGGGGGAGTCCGAGCCTCGCCACTGCAGGGCCCCGGGCCCGCCCGCCCCCCTCCGCGTTACCTGGGCACCGCGTCCGCCGCTAGCCACCGGCCTCGCCTCTCCTCCGTCACTTCCGGCGCCGCGCAAGCGCAGCGGCGCGCGTGTGGCGGTTGAGGCGGGAAGCCGTGAGGCGGCCGCTGACGGCGGGCAGTGCTGTTTCCCCGCACCCGCTCTTCGTGAAGCTTCGGGGTCTCCCCGCCGGCCAGAGGAGTGTGTGTGGGGATTCTGGACAGGCTGGATCGATGGGCCAGCGGTATGAGGTTCAACAAGGCCAAGCGCTGGGTCCTGCACTTGGGTCACAACAACCCCACGCAGCGCTATAGGCTTGGGCAAGAGTGGCTGGAAAGCTGCCCGGCAGAAAAGGACTTGGGGGTGTTGGTCGACAGCTGGCTGAATATGAGCCAGCAGTGTGCCCAGGTAGCCAAGAAGGCCAACAGCATCTTGGCCTGTATCAGCAATAGTGTGGCCAGCAGGACTAGGGCAGTGATCATCCCCCTCTACTGGGCACTGCTGAGGCCCCACCTTGAATACTGTGTTCAGTTTTGGGCCTCTCACTACAAGAAAGACATTGAGGTGCTGGAGTGTGTCCAGAGAAGGGCAACAAAGCTGGTGAGGGGTCTGGAGCACAAATCTCCTGAGGAGCAGCTGAGGGAACTGGGGTTGTCCAGCCTGGAGAAAAGGAGGCTGAGGGAAGACCTCGCTCTCTACAGCTACCTGAAAGGAGGTTGTAGAGAGGTGGGGGTTGGTCTCCCAAGTAACTAGCGATAGGACAAGAGGAAATGGCCTCAAGTTACACCAGGGGAGGTTTAGATGGGACACTAGGAAAAACTTCCTCACTGAAAGAGTTATCAAACATTGGAACAGGCTGCCCAGGGAAGTGGTGGAATCACCATCCCTGGAGGTATTTAAAAGACAGGTAGATGTGGTGCTGAGGGACATGGTTTAGTGGTGGGTTTGGCAGTGCTAGGTTGATGGTTGGACTCGATGATCTTAAAGGTCCCTTCCAACCTAGATGATTCCATGATTCTAATCCCAGCTGTCCTGGGCAGGCTGCTGAGAATCGGGACACTCGGACAAGGGACAGGCCTGTCCTCGGCCTCCAGAGCAGCCCATGTGGGCTGTGATGGACAGCACTGCATCAGGTCTGCAGCCGAGTCCAATTAGGGCAGGCAAACCATGAAACAGTTTTCTTGTAATCTCATGTTTCTCCTGTTTTCAAAGACTTACTGATACCAGCCCCAATAGTCAGGTAATTTTTCAGCCAGTTCTCTCAAAATATAGGATGCAGCCTACCTGGCCAAATTGGATATTAAGGCGCCAAACTTTGACAGATAGAATCACAGAATGGTTTAGGTTGGAAGGGACCTTAAAGATCATCTAGTCCCAAACCCCCCAGCCAGGGGCAGGGACACCTTCCACTAGACCAGGTTGCTCAAAGCCCCATCCAACCTGGCCTTGAACACCTCAGGGATGGGGCAGACACAACTTTTAACATTGTATTTTACAGAAAATAGTTTCGTTATTGGTACATCAACAAATCAACCAGCAATCTGGAATGGAGAGCAGAAACATTTGAATACATATCATCTGTTGCAATAGGACAAGGGGTAATGGCTTTAAAAGAGGGAAAATTTAGACTAGATATAAAGAAGAAATTTTTTACACTGAGGGTGGTGAGACACTGGCACAGGCTACGCAGAGAGGTGGTAGATGCCCCATCCCTGGAAACGTTCAAGGTCAGGTTGGACAGGCCTTTGAGCAACCTCATCTAGTTGAAGATGTCCCTGCTCATTGCAGGGAGTTGGACTAGATAGCCGTTAAAGGTCCCTTCCAACCCAAGCTGTTCTATGATTCTCTATATCTTTTTATCATCATTATTGAAATTTTACTGTCTCCTTCAAGAAATGGCCCTCTACAATGACTTGCGTTGCTTTTATTCATAAGTATATGAGCATTGATACCATAGCTCAGTCTTCCGTACAAATTGCCTGGCATTCTTCATGTCTGATTCCTCAAGTTATTCCAGTACATTGTATTGTTTCACGGTGATGCTGATACAGCACAATAGTACCTTAAACCATGTGTAGATGTTGTGAATAAGGGGACTGTAATCATGTTTTTTAATGTGTTTCTGTGATGTTTCCATGTCTTTTGTAGTATTTTTGTTTGCTCATAAGGACAGCCACATTGTTTTAGCACTAAGGGAATGTGATACACTGAACATTAAGGAAGCTTTCTGAAACCATTCTGAATTTCCATTCACAGTTCTATTTTCTGCCAGTCAGTTTTACGCTGGGATAGAGAAGGGAGTAAAGTAAGAGGGCAAAAATGAACACTAATGTCCATGTTACCGTTTATGGGGATGATAGCTAGCATCCTTTGTTTACAGGCTTCACAGGTTTTTGGATAAAGTCCTGCATTAGCTTTGGTACTATTGTCCACTGTAAACCAGTATGTGTAGCATAAATTAAAAAAAAAAAAAGCAGGCAGCAATACCTGTATGACAGCACTAAGCGATTATGTTTAGTGTCATTTTAAAAATTCTAAAACACACTCCCTGCTTTTATTTCTCCTCCAGTGGAAGTCATAACAGCCACATCACTCACACTGCAATTTGCATGCTGAGGAACTATTGCTGCAGATCACTCCACTGTCTCTCTGTTTTGTCAGGTATCAGTCTAAGAGGAAGGTCTCTCTGCTTGCACAAGCAATACCACGGTTTGCCAGGAGGTGTTGCTTTGAAACCACGCAAATATCGGAGCTTAAAAATCATGAAATAGGCTTGGACTATTAAAAATAACCGGCAGATACTTTGTTCTGGCAGGGAGGCTCAAGATCCTCCATTTGAAATGGTAACATTTGTTTAAGACCATTTAAATCTGAAATGCGCACAGTAGGACAGAGGGAAATAAATGCTGAACAGGGAACCCGCTTGATGGAGAATACTGTGGGTTCGTACATTGCTAACAAATATGTTACAGCTGCTTCATGTCTGCAAAGCTGTCAATGGCTTTGTCTTTGTGGGTCTGGATGTTAAAATATATATACGTGTAACAGACCTGATGCAGTGGGGAGTTTTAGAGGTGTAACTCTTGGTTTCAAGAAGCCAAGGAGCAGAGTAAAGCCCCAATAAGACAAATCGTTGTCCTGCTCCGAGAGCTGTGTCGCTGTTCACTCCACACCTGCACACCTACATTTTAAAAGAAAACAAGGTGTTTCTTTCTAAGGGGGAGTGCAGTGTTGGATATACAACTGTTCTCCACCTACAGCCCTGTTTTTAAGTACATATTAACAGTGACAAATTTAATTATGCCCAGCCTTGGTCTAGAAGACAGAACAGCAGGTGAAGTTTCCAAGACATTTAAAACCTTTTTTGCTAAAGGAAAAAAATGCCTCAAAGGATACTCAGCGATGAGGAAGAGTTTTTAAATGTGTCTTTATCACATCAAGCTAAAACAACCTCCATTGTTGTGGAGCTGTCTTTCAAAGAGTTGTATGTACAAGCCCTGAGGGGATGAACTCCAGCTCACTGAGGCTCTGGAAGGCTGGTTTTGGAGACCTCACAGTTAGCAAAGTTAGTCACCGAAGGCTGTGTATAACCAAAGGAGCCTTTGAAAATTATCTTATGATCAGATGTTTACCAATATTGTTTTTTTACCAGAGGTGAAGGTATTAGCCAGAGTCAGAGAACTGTGTACTAGACAAAAGATTATAAAGGTGAGGAGATCAATAGCTCTTCTTACACCAAGTAATTTTTTTTAAAGCCAAAAAAAATTTGAAAAAGTCATAGCTGTAAAAGGGAAAGCAGAAAACAGTTGTTGGTGAATTTAGCTGGACCTCTGAGCTGTCTTTTCAACAGCAGGGTGTAATTCAAGACCGATGTTTAGACCAGCTGCTGTCAAAAACAAGTAAGTTTTCAGAGCTCCTACCTCTCTCAGCACTGTGACCACAGGTTTTACCACAAAACCTCAGCTCAGATTGTACAATACAGCTAGTTAAACATTCCGTATTCCTCAGAGGTAGTTTCAGTGGAAATATTCTACTCCTACAGCTGGAACATCAGTGCAGACCCTCCTTTTCAAATGCCTCTGGGGTCAGAAATGGACATGTTTTGTGCAACTAGTCAAATAATCATTTTCCAGGCAATTATTGTTCTGTGTGAATAAGTTTATAGCAAATCAAGCTGCATCTTCTGACATACATCAATGATACACTGCAAAAAAAATTAACCAGAGCCTCCTATAAATAAAGCACTTGTATGTATCATTCAGCACTTCCTGAACAAGGCTGAAGATCCCAGGAGGTTGTAGGAGACTTGACAGACTCGTGTTGCTCCAGCTCAGGAAGAAGCAGGGTCCTTTTTCTTTTACTACAACACATGCTGGAGGCTTTGGAAGACAAAGCACAACATTCATATTCATTGAAATCTGTCCTTTGGTGAATACCCCTCCTTTCCACAACTAGTGATGGAGTCTCTAAGGATTTGAGATTCCCGTTTTGAGAAGCCTTTTCTTTCTCCAGAGCTGGAATGGGCACCAAGTATATTTTCTGAGTATTATCCTCTACTATGCAGTCAGAAGACCAGTAATCAAAGGGATGACAAAACCACACCCAGAGGAATATCCACAACCTACCTCACTGCCTGCCTTGTCCAGTTGAAAGAAAGCCTTTCATTACTACTCAAAGTTTCTTAACAAAGTTAAGCCTCTACTATAATCATAGTTTACTTCTGAAATGGTATCGGCTGCCACAGACGAGTAAGAGTAGAGCTGTCCCCTAGCGAGGATGAAGACATAAGCAATTTTAGACACGCAATTTTAGCTGTACTTCTCTTCATACAACAAGGTATCTTTTCTTTTGGCAGGCCTAGGGCTAGACAAAGCTGCCACCATGTCTTCTGGTTTCATAGTCAACAGACATTTTTCATGAAAGTATAAACTGCCAGGCGGTCTGCAGGGAAGAGCCCTGCTCCTCACAGAAGAGCCTTAGAAGTAGAAGCATTGGAGACCTGTACAAGCTTTTGGTGAATTTCTCAAAAGCTTGCGGAAAGAAACTTGACCATCTTGATTATATTTTATCAAGGTTAAGTGCACCAACAGGCTCTGCAACCTTGCCCCCCTCCCATGGCTGCCTGTGCTCAAAATCAGCTCTGACGGAGCAGAGCTGCATTGGCTTGGACCCGACTGCTGTGAGAACAGCTGTGAGAGGGAAACATGGCAAGAAGCCTGATCTGGAGCCCATGCCCATGCACTCATCTTCCTCCATTGATTTGGGAGTTGCATTTAAGCTCAGGCCCTTGCACTTGGTCCTTGTACAACTCAGCACAGAACAAAGACTGAAATCTGAAGGCTTTAATTTTCTCTGCTGTATACACTTAAATGCACTACCTCTTCTCACTACCAAACTCTATTTATCTTTAAGAAAAAAAAAGACAAACTTAAAGCTTACAACAATAAACCTTAAACATTTACTGGAGCCTTTCCATGACTCTGTAGAGTCACTGAACTTTCTTTTCCTGAGAACTGTTTTCTTCTCTGTCTATTCTTCCTCAGAAGGGTCCTGTTTTGTCACAACTATAGCAGTTGTACTATTAAAGGACAAGTAAAATAGACCTGTAAATTATAAACAGAAAGTACAACTCAGAGTGATCTTTGGTTTCATTCTGGTTAATAAAAATACAACAGATCAGTTAGCCCTCCAAGGCATAGTTTACAGCATTTTAATAAACTCCCAAAACTCACTGTTTTACAAGCAGATTGCAAAGTATTATCCCTGGGTTTGGTTTGGGTTTTTTTACATTACTTAACAAATGACAGAAGAGCTCTAGTGACGCACCACAACAGCAATAACAATAAAGGCAGCAGTTGCAATGAGTGGAGACTATATATTCGTATTGGACCTTTCCGTACACATAAACGAAGTTCTAAAAGTATCTATACCTGTTCCAGACCAGGGGGAGGAGCTGCAGCCATTCCACCCAGTGGCTGACTTTTAAAGCCCGAGAGACATAAAAGAGAGATTGTAGAGATGCAAAAACATTTCAAGCAATGTTAACTTTCCACAACAAGCTAATTAGCATAAACTGCACCCCACCCGGCAGATTAAACCCTACCGCCCACAGGGAAAGACAGGCCTCATTACACACCCACACCTGGGAGAAGGGTGTCTGGCTGCTGGTGGGTTTTTGGGGAGTTACTGGAAGCTTCCCCCGCATCGGGGGGTCGGCTCTGACCTGTCCCTTACCCTGCGCTGCCCGCAGATGCTCCGGAATCATCCTCATGGCATTTCGTGCATTGCTGCCTGGATTGCAGAGCTGTGGCAGGGCAGGAGGGCCAGACACAGTGTAAAAAGTCACCAGTTCTTCAATGTCCAGGAATTTTCCCTCTGAAGAACCTTTTCTCTCCCTTCAATTACATTTTAGTGCATTTTGTAATACTAGAAACTACTTTTTTTTCCTACAAATTGATATTTTTGTAATAATGGATTTTATACTGTGGCAAAGCTTACCACATCCTCACTTCATTAGCTTCCCTGCATTAATTTAACAATAAAAAAATCCCGTGGGCCTTTGCCTCTTGCAGCGTTTTAAGCAGGACCGGCCCTCGTGAGGTATGTTTAAACACCAAGAGCACGTCGCAGACCATCGAGCCATGACACCCTGTCCAAAGAGGGGTTACAGTTGGTGTCCCCGCACCCAACTGAGGGGCTAAGTGTAAAATAACGCCCGAGGAGACGGAGGGTGCCGAACCTGACGGGAAGCGCCAGTTAACGCCCAGGCAGAGCCCCCGCCACTCTGCAGGCCGCGGGGCCTGGGGACAGCACCCGCCTTGTGGGCGGCCCGCCCCGGCGGGGAGGACCGGGCTCCGGGCGGGGCGCTGCAGGGGCCGGCTGCCCGGGGAAGAGCGGCGGGGCTTCGGCATGGCGCAGTACGCGAGGGGCGCCGCCGCCGTGGCCGTCATCCGGCTCCGCAACCCGCCGGTCAACGCGCTGAGGTAACGGCGGGTGCGGCTGGTTTTCCCCCGCGGCCGCCTGCCATTTCCTGTGGCGGCTGTCCCTCAGTGCGGGAGGGGGGAGGCGCCGCGCCGGGGCTCTGAGGGCTGCAGCGGGCTCGGGCCATGGCGCTTGGCCTCCCTTGGTGAGCGGGGTGGGCGATTCTCCCATTTCCTTCCTTTTCACCTCATTTCCCCCCCTCCCCCGTGTGAGGACCCTCCCGGTCCCAGGGCAGGCTGCCCAACAGAAGCCTCTGCCGAGGGACCTCTCCGAACACCTGCACCAGCCTTTGCAAAAAAACACGCTGATTTTTCCCGTGACTTTTGCTTTTTGTTACAATTTCTAGTGGGTTTTTTTTCCGCAGGAGAGGTGTTGGGCTCATCTATCTGTACTTGCTGTCATATTCCCCTGGAAGTGGTTTAAAAAGTTGGTGTACTTCTCGTCACCTTCTACCCTTTATGCATCAAGATGATGCCTACAGCAAGAAATGGCACAGCAGCGTTGGCAGTTCAGCTGCTTCGCCCTGGAGTTCCTGCAGAGCTCGTAGGTGAAAAAAACCCAGCTTTTCCCCTCAGGTTTGCTGCCAGTTTGGTTGCCTGCCCCACATGCTCCGCAGCGCATGCCGGGCAAGCCCCTGTGCTCTCCAAGGCAGCACAGGGGTTAGGGCAAAGGGCTTTGTAGATAGCAGGGGTGGTTCAACAAGAAGAGCTGGCACCGGCATTAGACCACAGCCAGGGCTGTCTGAAGCGAAGGCAGTTCATTTGCCTTTTAAAGATGAGTAAGGAATTGACCTCTAAATACCAATCTCGGTCAAGAAAGGCTCCAAGCGATCTCAAATGCGAGCCAGTGAAAAACAAAGTCAAACAGCAATCTGTAGGAGCCCCTGAAATTTTAGGTTCTCATGTGTTTTGGAAAGGACGTATGTGATTTTTGGCTTTACATAATTTGTTATAAGGTGTGTATTTTAGTTCATTTAGTTCTGAGTACCACATAGGCCCTTTTTAACCAGCTGTAGTTGAAGAGCTGTTCTGTAACAGTGACCATAGTATCTATTCAGTATATATTCACAAGTCAAGAAAATCCACCACAGTTACACTCAACTTCTAAGCCAGAAAGTTTGGTAAAAAGAAGCTGAAAGAGACAAGTAAGAGCATGAATAGGAAATACAACCTGCTGCTCTTCTGTAGCAAGCTACATCTCTCTGCAGTAAATGGCAATGCTCAGTGTTTTGTTGCAACACGTTTAAAAGTGGAGTAAGATCATTTTCATATGCCCAGATAATTATGAGAAAACGAACTTGGAGTGACTTGATGCGATTGGATGAACTAGACATGTAGGACTCCCAGAACTGCAGGATGCAAGACACTCCTTGGACCAACTGTGCCCAAGACCAGCCTAAGAAAACTTCCAGGCTGTGCCCACAGGAAACTTTCCAGCCTTACCACAAAAAGTACAAAATACAGAGCTAAAGACACATGCTTAAGGAACCTTAACTCTGCGTCTTTTGAGAAGTAGACAATTCTATGATTCTATAAAACCCAAAGTTGCATTCTGCCTTCAAACAGCAACTGCATGCACCTGCACAACAGCCCCTTTAGGACAGACCCCCCTGCCTCTACTACCCTTTACGCTTCACCCCCCCGGTGCCCTTGCAGCAGGGTGCCGTTCTGACAAACCAAAGGTAACAGATGGTGCGGTCATGGTCCTGTCACCCAGCCCTGTGAGGGAGAAGGAAGACCTGGCAGAACACTTTAGGTACATTAAAAAGGCAGTTTCCGCTGAGTGCTGTATCTTCACTCTCCCTACACCTGTATTGTGCTGCCCACACACTTTTACCCACTGACATCCCCACAGCACAAAGGCCCCGGGGAGACCCGAGTACTTATTTCACCCATATAGGCTCATTCCTCGTAACGAGCTCCATAGCATCGTAACACAACCTGAGATGGGACTGCTGTGATCCTGGCCATGGTTCCTCGCAGCCTCTGCTCTGGTGGTGTTGGTGGTCCTTTGACTAGTAGTGAGCCATCTTGGGGTGCAAATGTGACTAAATACCAACCAGTAGGTTTGGGCTGGTTTTTCAGCCAGCCAAGCTCTCTGCATCAGCTCCTTGTAGACTTGCACAAGGAGCAGTGCTGGCACAAGGGACAGAGTAGGAGTATGTGGGGAAGGATGGGAGCCTGCACAGAGTGGATTTAAATCAGTTAAGCTGCTGTGAAACTTCAGTTTGAAATATGTCTGTGGTCTTTGATTGCATGTCAGGGTAATACCTGTTTTAGTAGGGATCAATAATTATGTCATACTTGCCATCAGGTAGTTTTTAGCTGAGACCTGGAAAGGTCTCAGCTAGGAAAGGTAGAGCACACTCTGATCCTTGTGTGTTCCTTCTGCATACTTTATGTACTTGACCATATGGGAGCAGGTTTGTGATTGCTGTTGGAAATGTTTCACTGCATAGGTGATAGCAGGCAGTGAAAGTTACAGACAGGAGCCATCTCCTGCGATCCTGAAAATTTAGTTTCACAGCAGGCACAGATGCTTTTTAAAAGACTGGTGAGTTTTTGCTGCTCTGCTCCAGCCTCACCTATCTCTCTCCATTATATGTGGCACCCAGTGCCATGTTCCCAGCTCCCAGGCCATCACCCTGGCCATTAGCACTTTAGCAGCCACTGGTGGGTAGGAATTTGCTTTCTCCTTGTCTGACACCATCCACTGCTGTGCAAGTACCTCCTGGGCAGCGCTTTCCTGAGGAATGTATGCTGACTTGTGAGTCTGACAGCGGATTTCACTCACGCACACAGACTCCCCTTCAAGCTAATCTTTCTCTCCACCAGCAGAGGTGGCATGTGCCAAATTTGATTTGTTTGGGGTTTTTTTTCCTGGTTTGCAGAAGTTTAGTATTCAGAGATCTGCATTTATAAGACACGACATAGAGAGAAGGGATTTAGATATGAAAAGAACTGGGAAGTTTAGGGGAACAGACAGACAAGGCTTGCAAGAGAAAGGACCGGCCACACCTCATGAGCAGAGGCAGGCTGCTGGCACTGAAAATTAAGAAGGATGTGGAAGAGGATTTCAACGTTTGAGTTGACAAGTGCAGAAAAGCTCCAGGGATGATAGGGTAGGACATGGGGTAGGGTAGTGTGTGGGAGATTATATAAAGTGTAACAGTGTAACAGTCATGATTGGAAAAGGCTCTCTGGCTGCTAGGATTGTCCTTCTGACCCCTGATCAGCATAATGATCAGAAAACGTTAAAGGAAATAGAGAAGCTGCAATTTTGGATATGTAGCAATGATGGGAGAGTGCAATTGCCTGTGTTGGACTGGATCAGCTCTGCATCAGGATGAGATGCAGAGAGAAAATTCTGGGATGTATTAAGCGTCTGTTTCCTAAAACAACTATTCTAAAACCCCACAGAAAGGATGCCATTCTGGATTTGGCCTTAATTTATGTGCATGACTCCGTTCAAGCTGTATTAGCTGCTGTGTGACAGCAACTGCTCCACAGCTGGGTCTGACACTGAGGCAAGAGAGAGCAGACCAGGTAAATCCAGCACACGAGTACTCAATTTCAGGAAGGGAATTATGTAAATACCCAGCAGTTAGTTCAAAAAAAACCACTGCAAGAAGCTGTCCAAAAGGCAAGAAGACTGCAACAAGGGTGGAGGATTGTTGTTGTTTGGGTTTTGGATTTTTGTTTTTTTAAGTTTATTTAGAAGCCCAGGTAAAATGTTCAACCAGCAAGTGATCCGGTAAAAGTCCTACATGGCTTGATGAGAAAGCTGAGACGACTGAGGGAAAAGTTTGATTTTTTAAGAAGTGGAAAGCTTACTCAAATGAGGAGAATAAGAAAGCCCATAAAATATGGCAGGAGAGATGAAAACTGGAAATTAAGGCCAAAAAAAAATACAAAGAGTGGATCAAGACATGCTAAAAAGCAATAGATAAAGTTCTTTAAACAAAAAAATACAACCCAGGGCAAGCTTACCAGATGCCAAGCTCAAAACTGGCAGTTGCAGCTCAGGGAAGGGATCCTTACCTTTCATAGCTCTGTGAAATTGTCAGCTCGATGTGCTGGGGGCAGCCCAAAAAGCACATAAAATATTGGGTTCCATCAGGATGTATGTTGAGAACAGAGCAGAGGGCATCCCTTTTCTGCAATAGCAAATGTCTTAATTGTTGTGTGTAGTTCTGGATTTTGCATTTGTGGAAGGATACAGGGACAATCCAGAAAGAGACAACCAAAATAATCTACAGGAAGGTGCACTGCATTAAGAAAGTGGACTGAAGAAGCTGAGTGTCATCAGTTTGGAGAGGAAAAGGCTGTGGGAGAATAAGGTCAAGGTTTACAAAAACATAAAGAATGTAAATAAATTGAAGGCATAACCCTTTACCAAATCCTACAACAGTTGAACTAGGGGCATTTGATTAAACTAGCAGCAGATTGTTTTAAAACAGATAATGCAGAGCTTGCTGCCACAGGAGCCTGTGGAGGCAGACAGGATCAGCAGAATCAGAGAGGGATTAGGCGAATTCACAGACAGCAGGTGTATATGGGATGTTAAGAATGTGCGTAGACATACATAGCAACATGCCCAATGCAGCGATTGTGGATGTTGGGGAAAGTACAAGGGGAAAGGACCAGACCTGAATATTTTCCATAAACAGCAGTTTCTGCTGTTGGATTAGAGTCTCACTTCTTTAAAGGTGACTAAGTAAATTTTCAGGGTTCCCTTAAATTACTTTTTTTTTTTAAATGAAAGAAGTTCACATTTACAAACCCTAGCTAGAATCTGAAATTATTAATGTAAATAATAAAACTGTGTTACAAATCCATCACGTCATCAGTGCAATGAATTTTATGCAAAATAGAAATAACCTGGTGTGCACATGTTCTTTAACAGCACCTGCACTATTTTTGAAACACGTAACACTGAATCATCTTGGCAGAATTACTTTTCTTGTAGTCAAGATAGTACACATGTCGGAGTTGACCACATAACATGGGATTAAGCATTGATTGGAATGCATGGAGTGAATTTTTGCATTGTTACTGTTAAATGAAAGACACTGTCACAGTAATTAAATAGTTATGCAAATTTATTTCTTTAATGCTCTAGCTGTTTGAAGTTGTGATACTCGAGTATTTTTATAGTTTTACTGTCATACATTTTACTACAATGGTTTCATCTAAAATTGCATCTTTTAGTACCGCTTATAATATTGTGAGTTACAAAGCAATGCAGCCTGTGTTGGACTGTAACATATCCTGCAGCAAACATATTGCTCCATCTTTGGAGAACTGGAAACTGCAAGAAGTCTGATGTTTCTTCCTTTTTGTCCCACAAAAAAATTCCCGCTGGGAAAAAAATGTATGGGGGGAGAAGAAATACCTATGCGAGTACACGGTCAAGTTATTCTCTGGCAAAAATAGCTCTGTTGGCTTAACACAGGTCATGTAGGTATTGAACTGTTATTTTGTGGCAGCCTTGATGATTAATTTTTCTTCTGGTAGGAGTATGTTGTTGTAAGTGCTAAGGGCTTGTAACTAATTTCCTACATAAAATCCTGAACCTTTCCATTTAATGCAGACAAGCCTTTTATATGGGCATTTTGCATTTGCTGATCGCGTGCCTGTAACAGACACAGAAGTGCTTTGATTGCTTCTTGTCTGTTCCCAAGAGAATTGTGCCATTTTTCTGTACAATATTTTCAAATCAGTAATTTAACATTTGTTCCGAATCCTGGTACATACTTTTTTCCCCTTCTTTGCACCATGGTTTGTAAAGTGTAATGACATTTCATTGTGGTTTTCCCTTTAATCTTCCAGCCGCAAGGTGAATTTGTTTATCTATGGCCTAGCTCTCCGCCAATGCAAAAAGACACCTCTAAGAGCAGTGAGCATTGGGTGTAGCCCGTGGGTCCTCCTCAAATACCAGCAGCCACAGCACTTGATGTTCCAAAGGGAGCAAGATAAAAACCAAAATGATAATACGCATTTTTCCCACAGAATATGAAACCATTTGTTAAAATTGGAAAGGCTTTCATATTCTGCTGCGTGGAACTATATGCACTGGAAGGACTTTTACCAAGTCACCTAATAGTTTTTCTTTGTCACAGACAAATTATTCTCATTTTAAGTTTCAGCTTTCAGAACCATTACTAATGTCAGACTTCAGAGTTGTCTTTGATGTCTGGATGAGGCAATTGGTACATAACCAGCTGTTGTCTCCCCAAAAATAACACTTCTCTCAGTCTCTGGTTGCCAGGTCTCAGAGCTTCCACTGATCCTTCTGTGTAGCATGGCCTTAACCAGGCAGCAGCCCCCCTCAGCCAACAGCCCTGATTAATAGACTTTGCTAATAGCTTCTCTTAATTTCTGATTTTGAAGGAGGAATGTACAGAGGTTGGCTGGCAGGACTTCACACAGCTGGCTTGCAGGAAACTTCTTGGGCTCCCCAGGTTTTCCTTTTCAGTGTATGGATTTCCACTTCAGTGCTGCAAGCTGTTGCCGTATATAAATATGTGATCACCCACCCTGGACACACCTAGAAGCATTACACATAAGTACAGTGATATATTTTTCATCTACTTTATGACTAGCTTCCTTTTTATATTCAAACACCCTCAAATATATTGAAAAACATGCACAAACTGAGTATGTATCAGTCCTTTCTATCAGTTCTTTTTAATTCACACTCTTCCTCTCCACTGGTCATCAACAGAGCTCTGCTCCCTTTTCATCAGCCACCAACCTTACATGTGAAGCTGGGCTTAAGGTTTGGAGAAGGTCTAGGAACAGAAGCTGTATTTATAAAGGACGAGGCGAGCATGTATGATACTTCTTTGAGTATTCCTCCAGCATCCAACTGCTCGTGGCTCAGATTTTCTGAATCAGAGGCATAGCCATGTATGTAGTATGTATACACACATGCACACAGAAAAGTCTCTCACTAACTATATATACACTTATATACTTACAAATGTGGGTATATGAATATATTTTAGTAACTAGATTATATATACACACAATTTGTGTTAATATTTCTATTAATAAAGTGCTAGGTGTTACTGCTTCTGTTTTTACCTACCATCTTCTTTATTGTCACTGTCTTCCAAAACAGACTATACTCTCCATGTCTGTCCATACACACACACACATATATATAAATTAGCTTCTAAGCTTCAAATGCAAAGTGGGCATACAGTCAGGACAGCTTTTTTTTAAATATCTGATTTGTAAAAATCTTATTTATACTTCTACCACTCCATTTTGAAGTTCTTTGTTAATTCTTTGCTGGCCACGTTTACTGCTCATGTCTGCGGAAATATGTTCAGACGGCACAAAAGAAGACATCCTATGTAGTGTTTTAGGCCCAAGTTCACTTTGACAGGATCCCACACAAGTTTAAGTCTCGACCTATATAGAGATCTTCGCAAGGTGAAAGCATTATAATTGTCAGCACAGCACCAACTCTGTGTCAAGTGTTTGAAAGATAGTTTTTTTATCCCTGGAGCTCCTTTCCCTTTTTAAAAGTTCTTAGATTGTCAGTGGTTTAGCATTAATTACTTTTAAATTATGCTAAGCTGTTTTCCTGAAAATCTGAATGTTTAATTCATAAAGACATTTTCAAAAGAACATTTCCCTGAGCTGCTTGCTTAGGAAACAGCAATGTCATAGCCAGAAGACAACTCTTCAGGAAGTGAACGAGAGGTCAGCAGTCATAAGCTTGTTGGATTTTGGCGCTTGCCCTCGAAGTAAGAGGGAGACTAACAAAAGGATTCACCAGGAGAAGCTCTGGCAGAAGACAGGCTAGGGGAGAGACCTGCTTGGACATACTGCCCATTTTCACTGGGACGCTTGGTGTTTATAACACCTCTTGGAAGGGTAATGTAGTTGATTGTTAATCACTGAATCTCTAATTTATTTAAGTTTGACAGTTCTCCAGGCATTAGAGGATGGACTGAAGAGAGCAGATGCAGATCCTTTGGTGAAAGCTGTTATGATTTGTGGCGAAAATGGGAAATTCAGTGCAGGTAAGACATTTTTCATCAAACATAGACTGAGAAAAAGAGGAAACACTCACCACACACTGTATGAAAATTCTCTGCCTCGTAACACTGCTGATAAAAGTCCTGATTTTGCTGGAAATGGCCACAAGACAGTGGGCTTTTTCTCTTGTGCTGTGCCACAGTTGACGTGGGGCACATGACAAGCTGAACTGTCCAGGCGAGAGATAAGCTGGTATGTTCATGCTGAAATGGGGGACAGCTGCTCATCCCCCTAATGTACTCTCCAGAGCTTTCTTTGTATGAAGTCTCTGGACCATCAACTGCTTCAGTGTATGAAATGTACCTGGGGTGTGGCAGTAGTGAATAACAGATCTTCTCCAGTTGTAGAAGCCTGGGAATCTAGGGAATTTCTGTGGAGCTCTACATCGCTTGTTAGTAGTAACTTGCACTTAACTGTTCCAGACTCAACTTTTTTTTATTGCACCAAGGATGTCTGCACATTTCTGTAGTAACTGCATGACCATTACAGTTACTATGTATTTTTGTACTTAGCCTTCCCCTGAGCTCTCTGAACAGGCTCAAGGAGCCAGGGTTTCTTGAAGGTGGTCCCAAAAGTGGTTGATTCCTGTTAACCACTCTGCTGCCAGCAGCGTACTCTGCAAGGACTTGATCATCTGTGAGCAGCTGTGTTCAATGGCCCAGATGATCGTGTGATCGTTTCAGTCACTGCCTTGCCCACTAATTCCTCTTAATCTCTTTGTGCTAACTCAGGAGCTGACATTCAAGGATTTTCTTCTCCAAAGAGACGTGGTACTGCCTTGGGCTCCATCATCTCTCTCATAGAAAGGAGTGAGAAGCCTGTGGTGGCTGCCATTGAAGGCGTTGCCTTGGGAGGAGGCCTGGAAGTGGCACTTGGCTGTCACTATCGGATTGCACATGTGAAGGTAACACATGCTGCGAACTAGAGAGGCTGGTGAAGGCAATGGGAGCTATATGCATGTGGCCATGGACGGGGTGGGAGACTGCTCCTGAAGAGCAGTGGGACAACATGCCTTTCTTGGGATCATCCACCCAGAAGAGGGGGGCTTTATAGCTACACGATACAAGTCTGTGTGCTTAGACATTCTTCACCTACAATATCACCCTCGACATGCTTTCATGACTCTTACTAAATAACTAATTTCAAGTCATTTCTAAATATAAAATTGATTTCTAACTAGTAGAATAAGATGGCCACATAGAAGCTTCAGTAACCAAGTGTTAATTTGCCCTAGGTCTCAGTAGTCAGTATCTATATTCTGATGTAGATGGCTGTATCTTACTGGCTCATGCAGCATGACTCATTTTTTTCCCCCAGCCCTGTGACTTTTGCATTTCTTTCTGCTAGTGGCCTAGTTTCAATAGGCAGTTGAAACTCAGCATGGAGCATTTATGGTTTGATTCCCCGTGAGCTCTGGGTCCTCAAGGAGCACTCTGACCAAAAGACAGCTTTAAGAGTCTTTTAAGGAATGATCCATTTTTTTTCTTGAATCCCCTCCTTCAAGATTCAGGAATGCTGAACTACCTTTTAGCAGTACCTGGTTTCCTTTTAGAGACTCTTCACTAACAGGGCCATCCCCTCACTTCTGCAGTGTGAATCACTGTTTCTCCATGACAGTGTGGATTGCTGTAACAGCATAAAGCAGTATTCTACATCACCCTATGTGCCACCTAAGGTGAATGCCATAAGTAGTGGTTTTAAAGTGACTCCAAATCTTTTAAGAGCTCTATGGGAAACATGCAAACTGATTTTTTTTAAAAACAATACAATAAATATAGATAGATTTTTAAGAGAAGACAAGACCCTCCCACACTTCCTGCTGCCCCTGGCTTCTCTGCCATAACCCTACTAAATGTTAAGTGCACCAAGAGCCATTTGAAGGAAGATTAGGGAAGAGTTCAGTACCAATTTTCCTTTACTAAACTTCCAAGAATTAGAGTAGGGAGGTAACAGTTAAGTCACAGAGTGCTCTCCAGCGTTTGGTAACAACAGCTTGAAAGCATTAGTTTACACATGTGTCAATCTGGGGGATGCTGTTGGCCCCACAGCTCTCCTCCAGTGCTGTGCTAGCACACATATATCCACCGAAAGGTGATGCTGTTCTTGAAATGGTTGAGTGGGCTTTTTTCTTAAATGTCTTATGTGGCAAAAAGCAAGGGTGAAGTTTCTATGTGGAAGTTTTGAGGCTTCCTAGAGGAGCAATGTGGGAATCGGGTCTGCTTGTCTTTCCTCTGTTCTGCTTAGTTTGTAGTTATCGCTCTTTCTAATCAGATTTGTTGTTGAATTTTACTTCATTTTAGGCACGGATGGGTTTACCAGAGGTCACCATTGGGTTACTTCCAGGTGCTGAAGGCACTCAACGACTACCCAGACTGATTGGGGTACCAGCTGCTCTGGATATAATCACTACAGGTAAAGTACTGTGCATTGGCCTTGCTCTGTATATAAGAATATGGCACTGGGTCATACCACCAGCTTGGTCTAAGAAACATTAATTTCTTTTACCTATGTAGCTGCTTGTGTTGAAATTCAGCTTGCTTCCACTAATGATGGGCTAAGAAAGGGACATACGTGCTTCTGAGGCATGTAGTTAGTAATGCATTTTATGTACCTGGTAAGCATGTCTCATTATTTGAAGCCAACTACACACAAGTCATTTGATCAGATGGAAAAGAACAAAATTTCCCATCATGCCCCACTGTAGTCACCTTATTTCTCTTTTTATCACAGGAAGACACATTCCAGCAACTGAAGCACTGAAGCTGGGCTTGGTTGATGAAGTTGTGGAAGAAAACACAGTTGAGGCAGCAATTCACTTGGCAAACAAAGTGATTGGTGAGGAAAGAATTGTAGCAATGCCAAGAAATAATTGGTGATGTTTCAGGGCTGGAGAGAGTCAGAACAAAGCACACCAGTTTATTCCAATTTATATGCCCCATTCATTGAGTTTTGGCATCCATATAAGATAGAATTAATTGCAGAATTTGTTTTCTGTTGTCTGAAGCGAAAAATTCAGATGCTGGAGAGCTGCAGAAATTCAAGTGCAAATTCAGAAAACATACATATCAAGTCCTTCTGCTTCTTAATTATATATTCAAACTCACATGCTTCTCTAGGCTGCTGCACTCCACTGATTTTGGGGAGTATGTGCTCTTTCCATATATAGTTTTGGATCACAGCTGGTATTGCATGTATTCTGGTTGCACCATCAATAATGGCTGATCAAAAATAACTTTCTCACTTTAGTGGAGGGGCTGGCACATCCTCAGCCCAATTTAATGATCCACGCATCTTTAAGTCCCTAATCCTTTAGCTGCTATGTAAGAGAATGGCCTGTGGAGATGTGAGGGATGTGGAGAGAAATAACAAAATCAAATTCACTGGACTTAACACAGGAAGAGCAACATTCCTTGTGCAGTATGAGGAGCATCGCCTTGAGAGAAAACAGGTATTTTTCCACTGCTAACCTCCTTGTGCCTTTGGAAACAGACCATTGACTTCCATGAGGATTTCATCTGGAGCTCTGTCACAATGAGACGCATGCAAGGAAGCAAAAAACCCTTTATGCTTTGATCACGTTGCTTTTATAGGCAATGCTTTCCCAAGCTGGGGTGTTGATTTTGCTCCTGCAGTTCTCTTCACTATAAACAAGGCCCTTTCTTCTCTGTAGGTGCACTTCTTCTGTGTTAGAGTTGAAACAGCCTAAGCTTTGTCCTAGATGACAGGGCACCATATTTTTAAGACAGTTCAATGAATGGGCTATTCTAAAGATCAGTGTCTTGTATACTTCCCTACAACTTGAGATTTACTAAATAGGTGCAAAAGGCTATTCTTTGGCTAGGTGTTCTATAAGAGATCCCCTTCCTTCTTACTGTATTCATCCTGTGGTATTTCTGGGCTTCATTTCTAGTGCAGAATTGATGACATAAGCAGCCGTTGTTTCTCCTTCCCTATTGGTAATCAGACTATTTAAATACAGTTCTTTAGAAAGAGATGGGTGATGTACTTCAGTATTGCTTCTAAGAAAAACAAAGATACTTTGGTTCACTGATTTTGTCTGTTTTGAATGAGAACTCTGTTCCTCCATCTGTTGGGAGAGCAGTGAAATATTACTACTCTTCTAGGCAAATTAACCCAACAAACAGTGTTCCTTTTGAGGTACCCTCTGGGCTTCTGAATGATGCCCTGCATAAGATCTATACTGGTACTGATGGCAGCAGCGTGTCATAAAATGAGTAATAGATACATTGCTGGAACTGGCAAACCAGTAAGCATTCTGGATTTCAACAAATGCTATGTGAAATTGGGAGAAATTTAGATACGCTTATTTCTTTTGTGACAGACATTGTGCAGTGGTTGACAGTTGTGAAAGTCACGTTGACCTTAGAGGAGAGCCTCAGGAATGAATCATTGAGCACACTGTTCCTCAGCGTAACTTGCATTCTGAAACTTGTGTCTGCTACCAATACTGGCAAATTCCTCTTCCTCTTTATTGGAAATTGTCACTGCCAAGAAAATTTTTTTTGAGAATTGTATAAGCATACAAGGATCCTAGCTGGATGTTCAGCAGGTAACCTGTCCCAGTCTTACTCATTATTAGTGGTATATTTTTTATTTGTTTATTGCTGGTTTGAGTTATCCCAGTAAAAATGAGTAATGTCATTGAAGGTGTTTCACATCACACTATATACCAACTCCAATAGGACTTTAAAAATGTTTTCAGACTCTTTCCAACAGCTTTACTAGCATTTACAGTGTGTGCTTTAACTGTAAAAATACTTGCAAGTCAGCTAATCTTTCTTTCCTGCTTGGAAAATTTCTCATTAGACCTTGCAGAAGACCATGAAAAGTTTTGATGCACCATTTAGCCTCAGGTTACCTGATAATTTGGAAGAATGGTGTACCCAGAGTCTGTATGTTCCTTTTGAGACATTCCTGCCTTTGGCCTTTGCCTAAAGTTAATATAATTCTCCTGCCATACAAAGGTAAACTGGTGCTTTTATGTTTCTACATCAAGCACTAACTCAGGACAGCAGAAGAGATTACAGTCTTCCATAGCTGGTCTGGCTTTTGTTCACACTGAGTTCTGTTTTCAGTGAACATTTTTCAGATGATCTTAATAAAACCAGAGACAGGGTTGCACAAAATAATGCCATTACAGAAGTCCACTGGCTTTGTATGGCATGCAGCATTTTGTTTCTGATGATTTTTTTTTTTTTTTTTTAAACATGAAGCTAACAACCACTGGGTTCTTACAGAGTAGTTTGGCTAAATAACTGGTTTTGTCACTGGTGGAATTTCTATTCCTGGGAAGGCTGTACTGCAAGATAAGTCTCAAAGAATCAATTCAGAAATTATTTTCTTCTAAAGCTTTCTCAGCGCTGGAGCTGCAGTATCTCATGGCAAGAGATCAGTCTCAAATGACTGGCCTTACTGAAGCAAGGGTCCTTGATTATTGTTTCAATATACAGTTGACAGAGCTATGTTTATGGTAGGTATGTTGGGAAAGCATCTTCATCCATACATTTTTATGGATTATTCCCTAATGAAGAACATCTTCAAAAGGAGTTCTGAAACGGTCCTGATGAAGCGGTTGTAGGAATATACAGAGACAATTACTGATTCTAAGTTAAAACTTTCATTGAAAACGGTAATAATATATTGCAGATAGGAAGCGAGCATATGTTCCTGGCCTTCTTCAGGCAAACTGGCCTCTTCAGGCAAAAGAAACTATCTTCACTTTTGAAGCCATTTTTTAGAAGGAATAGACAGGAGCTAAATCCTTGGAGACAATGAGAATGTTCTTTCGATAAATTTGCTTGATAATCACTGCTGTAATTCAAAGCTGCATTACATAATTTGTCCACCTGATGGCATCACAAAATTGAAAAATTGCTGTAATTGCTTGTGGCAGGCAGTAGCTTGCAGTTTATACTGCCCACTTCTTGCTGGCCTGCTATAGTCTTCCTCTGCTGGAGGAAAAAAATGGCTGCTGATCTTCTGCACAGCAGCCTTCTTTGAAGCTCCCTCTTCATATGTCATCATCCCTTGCTTTCTATCCACATCAGCTGATTGACCTATATCATCTTCTCAGAGCAGAATGTGTCAATGGCTTACACCAAGGAGCCAAGGAAAATCAGTTCAATTTAGACTAGCTCAGGACCCACAGGTATTAAACTCTGCACGGAAAGACGATTATGAGTTTCTGACTGTAAACCACTAGGAGTAACTGTGGAGGAAGCATGTGTTTCTTCTGGGTCTCATAAAACCCAAAGGACTAACAGGTACTGCTGTTAGGTAATTGCATGCTTTAAAAGGAGGCTGTTGGAGAAAGGCTTTCAGCTACTGTTGCAAGGGCCTTTAGTGCATCATCTCTGGGAAGATGTACGATAAAGACATCTTAATCTCTCTCCAGGGCTCATGATTCTGGCTGCCACCTTTTTTTAGGCACAAGGTCTAACAAAGTGCCCCTTTGACACAACCAGAGTTTGTGAAAGGTCTGACGTAAACTGGACTTGTCTCTGGCAGGCCTTAGACCACTGCAAGCCTGAGGAACAGGGGTCCAGTTTTGGCTTTATTTCTCAAATTCACAAGCAGTTCACTGCACCAGGAAGACTGTTAGGCTAGCTCTGCCTCTTGCACGTGGAGTCCTGTAATATCCCGAGGGTTTACAACTCTGGGATGATTTTGGTTTTTTTGCTTTAAATAGCACAATATTTGATACTGCATGTTTACATGTTGCTTTTGCCGATAGAAATTTTATACACTTGATCTGTCCTTTGTGCCACCTGGACTACAAACCCTAGTAAAACAAAGCAGGTATCTGTGCTAGCTCCTGTGCACGTATGACACTTTTCCCTGCAGCACTGATGTCTGATACTGTTCATCATGTTCCTGCTGCTTTGATTTCAGAAATCAAGCCATGGGTGTCCCACACTGGTCTCTTCTTCCCAGGTTTGGATTCAGATAATTTTTTTCCTGTTCATAAATATGCCCTTGATTCTTACTAGCATTGCAGAAGCAAAGACACTGCATGGAGATGCAGTAGAAATACCTAGCAAAACCTGTTCAGCTCACAGATAAATAAGGATTTTATTACAGGACCCTGAGGAGAGTTACTTTTCTCTTTTACTCTGAGGAACTGTCTCATGTCCTCCATCAGTATTTGTGCTTACAGGTACTATTTGCTATCTGAAGACCAAGCTTAAAGGCTCCCAGTAGTATTCCTTTTTTACTAGTCCTTTACACATCAGAGATGTCATATGAAGTCCATTGATCTGCCCAGTCTCAAGTGGCCTTCTGGCCATCAGATCTGCTTTCTGGGACAAACTGGAGGTTTTCTCTTGTGTTGAAATGAAACCCACTATTTAAGTCCTAAATAAAGGACTCTGTATAAAAAAGCATATCTGGGTTAAAGACATACATTTAGGGGAGAAACACAGGATTCCAAAATAAAGGAACATTATCCTGACTAATCCTGCAATACTGGCAGATACAAACTATATTCACTGTCAATGTGAAAACATTATTTTTATGAATTACGATTACAAGGGAAGCTACTTACTCAGTGAGTATTCATCTTTTTGTGTTCTCTAAAAGGCTTAATTAAAAAGCTTGAGCTCTGAAGAACATTATTTCAGGAAATCATTATCTCAACTCATCCTGGAAACTCATAGTTCTGTTTCTCTTAAATACTGCTCGGTCTTGGAGGAAGAGCTAGAGTCAGGATATGTTCTTTGGGCAACTATGATTGCAGTGCTGCCATTATTCCTGCTCTTTAGCATCCTGTGTATGATTTCCTAAGTCGTCTGCTGATGCACTGGCACTTTGCTAACTCAGCCAACAGGAAGAAAAAGGGGAGCTGGATGCAATGTGCTGCCTTTGAAGGAAGTGTGCTCCTGTGGCAGAGATTGTATAAGAGAAGCTAGGGCAACAAGACTATACCAGAGAGCTTCTCAGCATAATGTTCTCATTAGAGGGGGCCCACCCACCATCCTGCTTTGGTGACAGTTCTGGGTGCTTCTGGGAATAGCACTGCAGCAGCCAATGCAGTAACGTTGCTACACAGTTAGTTAACAATGTGGAATGTTGTTGGAATATTAAGGGGATAAATCCTGAATTTCTGATTTTGTTCTGTGATGGTCTTTACTGAGGCAAGCTGCCATTAAGAGCATAGGAACATAATGAGTATGGTCAGATCGGAGATCTCCTAGCAGGCACCAAGGCTTGTACTTCTGAAAAGGATGGAGAAGATTTTGGCATCTGAAATGTAACTAACTTCTCTCAATTAAAATCCTTTTTAGGTATCACCATAGTAACCTCTGTCTATAGTGAGCCTCATGTATTTGTATGGCTACTTAATTCACCCCTTGCTTACACGCAAGCATAAACTCTTCCTTGTTATTCATTTGCTCCCCAACTCACACTGCGTGAGCTGTCCCCTTGGTTAGTCCCAAAGTGAATAGAGGAACTCCTGCTGCCAGGGAAGAGTTAAAGTCAGGGTATATTTTCCAGTCTCTTACAAATGCCTGGGTCGGGACCCTGGCTGGAATGCATCTGGTTAGCAAAGTTGATTGGGCACCGAGTACTAAATGATACGGGAGGAAAACTTTAGTACTGAAGCTTATAGAAAGAGCCCTATGAATGTGGCAGCTGGGACTGCAGAGTAAGAGAGCTGGAGAAGTCAAGGCACTCTCTGTAGCTGAGAAAAGGAAGGAGAGAGTTACTTCTTTGAAACTGAAATCTTGCTTTTTTTCAGTCTGAGAAGGGACTTGAAAAATTATAATTGTCAGAGCAAATAGAAGGATAAAGAGAAATGTCAGACACTTTAGTTCTAGACCCAGATCACTGTGCCATGCAAGCCCTAATGCTTTGGAGGAAAAGAGGTAGACTGCATTCCCAGTGTATGTAAGAAAGGAGTGAAAATCTGTAGTCTTCCAGATGTGCGTGCTTTGTTCTGTAACTCCATTTTTCTACCCCCAGGCCAGCCACTGGGACCCCGCAGGCTCAGCCTGAAACCAGTTCCAAAGCTGCCCAACATGGAAGCATTTCTCAGTGAGGCTTTTGTGAAGGTGAAGAAACAGGCCCACGGGTGCCTGGCTCCAGAGTTGTGTTACCAGGCAGTCAAAGCCGCCACAGAGCAGCCCTTTGCAGATGGAGTCCGGAAGGAGCAAGAGCTGTTTAACGTCCTGCTGACTTCAGACCAGGCCCAAGCACTGCAGTATGCTTTCTTCGCAGAGAGAGCAGTGCAAAAGTGGACAACACCCAGTGGAGCTTCATGGAAAAGTGCTTCCTCTCAGCCCATCCACAAAGCAGCTGTGATAGGTAAGGGAATGAAAAAGCTGTTGTGGTTGCTGAGTGCACAGCTAAAGGAGTGTGGGATGAGTACAGTCCGGCTTTACTCATGGCAGAAGGCTGAAGTGGGATTCACTAGCAGTCACTCACCAAAGTCACTGGTGCCCACCACAGGTGAAGAAACTCCACACCCATAGGTGACATGCAAGGACAGAAGTTCTCAGGGCATTGCTAAGCTCAGAAATTCAGATGGCAAGTCATATCCCACTAGATTGTTACCTGTTACCACCTCTTTCTTTGGAAGAATAACTTCCTCTCACTTAAGAGACAGATTAATCTGGGACCATAAGCAGTCTGTTCCCTTTTAAATACTGCTATATTGAGTCCTGGCTTTGTTTCATGTTATAAGCAGGTTTCATGAAATTCTCCTCCTCCTGGGCTAGTTCTGTACTGCGAGTGCACGTGCACAGAGTCACTCAGGAATATATTAATACAAAAATGTTTTGACAGCTGTATTTTAAGAAGATTTCATCTCACTGGGATCCACTCCTGCCATTTTGTAGCCCAGCAAGATAATGCCTTCATTAATTTTTTTATAAGAGCAATTTAAATAAATCCTTTGATGCACTGCTGAGATTTTTAAAAAAGTATTGTTCAGCTCTGCCTGTTGGTAGCAGCACTCAAAAAATGGTTAGACAAGTAATGGAGCACTTGGAAAACGTCCATTGTGTTTCAGAGAAAGCTCACCAGAGCAACACTGCTCTTTCCTGGGTAGTTCTCAGGCCTCTTGTGCTCTGCAGTATGAGCTCTCTGAGAGCTCATTTCAGGCCCCAGAAATGCATTTTTTTGGAAGATCCCTTCTTTTCATTAGCTGCCATGCCATATTTTTAATGAAAATGGTTTTTAAACATTGGTCCACAAACCTCGTTGTAGCATTCATACAAGAATTATTGCCAAATTTATCATGTGACTTGAAGAGCACAGTACTTTGGACTGGACAATCCCAGACAGGTCAGTCCTGCAGTGTGTGCTTTGGCAGGAAGAGCTTATGTTGAAGTCTTGTAGGAACGATCAGGTGACTAGAATGAGTATCTTTGCTACATACTGATAAATCATGCCAGAATAATACATACGCCAAGTCCCAATATCAATGACAGTTTAGCCAGAAGGGCTGTTTAGATCTGATCTGCTTATTTTGGTGCTGGAACTGAGCTAGAGGGAATTCAAAGGACAAATGCGATCTCCATTTGAAAGTTTCTAGTAGAAACATAATTTGTATCTTATTTCCGAACGGGCTGGGCTACATCTCCTATCCATTGGATTAAGTATTTGCCTCCCATCTCCAGACAGGTTTCTGAATTCTGGTCTGAAATTGCCGCAGCCTCTACCACTGAGCTTCAGTGTTTTTGTAGCTGGTTACAGACAATGCTCAAGTTAACTCATACTTTTTGCAGAATAAATAAACTAAGTGCTTTGATACTTTTGCTGCAGAGCACAATCTGTCACACTCTGGTCATTTTCATGGTTCTGACTTTCCCCTAATTTTTCAACACTTCATAAACCATGCATAGCCAAAGTGGGAACAGTACACCAGCAATAATTACACTAAGACCAGGTACGAAGATGCTTCTTCCTTGCTACTACTTAGTATGCTCAAGATAACAGCCAACTTTTATATTAGCAATGTTCAGCACATCCTGTTAATTATCTACTGGCAAGGAGCAGCTGCACCCCAGGGATAGGGAGCCAATAACACCTCCCAGGGGGACAGAACCACAAAATCTTTAAGGCTGGAAGGGACCTCTCAAGGTCATCTTGTCCAACCCCCCTGCTCAAACAGGGCCACCTAGAGCCAGTTCCCCAGAACTATGTCCAGACAGCTTTTGAATATCTCCAAGGATGAACACTCCACAACCCCTCTGGGCAGCCTGTGCCAGTGTTCAGTCACCCCTGCAGTAAAAAAAGTGTTTCCTTATGTTCAGATGAAACCTCCCGTGTTTCAGTTTCTGCCCATTGCCTCTGGTCCTGTCACTGGGGGCCACTGGAAAGAGAGTATGGCTTCGTCTTCTTTACACCTTCCCCTCAGGTATTTGTATACATTGATGAGATCCCCTCGAGCCTTCTCTAGGCTGGAGTCACAGATCTCAGCTTTTCCTCATATGAGGCATGCTCCACTCCCTAAATCATCTTAGTGGCCCTTCACTGAACTCACTCCAGTAACTCCACGTCACTCGTGTACTGGGGAACCCAGAATTGCACATAGTATTCCAGGTATGATCTCACTAGTGCTAAGTAGAGGGGAAGGATCACCTCTCTCAACCTGCCAACAAGACTTCTCCTAATGCAGCCCAGTAGACCATTAGCCTTCTTTGCCGCAAGGTCATATTGCTGCTCACAGTCAACTTGGTGTCCACCAGGACCCCCAGATCCCTTTCTGCAGAGCTGCTTTCCAGCCAGTCAGTCCCCAGCATATACTGGTGTGTAGGATTATTCCTTCCCAGATGCAGGGCTTGCCCCTTGCTGAACTTCATAAAGTTCCTGTCACCCCATTTCTCCCTCTGGATGGCAGCACAACCCACTGCTATATCAATTATTTACAGTACATGAGCAAGGCAAGCAGGGCAGACCCAGAGATCATGGCCAGGATCCACTAGAAGCACAGATGATCCAGCAAAGTTCACATGATGATGCAGATCTGAGGTAAAGTTGGGAAGACAGTCTGCAGGCTGAGGTCTGGATCAACAGTGTTTGTAGCCTGGCACAGCCACAGTAAGGCACCAGAACTCCTCCAGCTTATCTTAGAAAGGGACTAAAGGCCCAGGTCTGAGCTTAAGTGGGGCTCTGAGGCCCATGGGCAGTGCGTGTGGGTGGAGGCTGCAGGTGTAGCTGGTCAGGGTCGTTAAAGCTTATCAGTGCACACAGGGCCTTGACACTTACCAAGACTCCTAATGGCTTTTCTGAATCACTGCTTCTATCAATACAGCCCACGTAGCCCACAGTTATAGCGTGCTTTGTTTATGCTAGTTGTTCGTGTTATACTTCATTTGATAAGTGATATCTCCTATTTTGGAGGTTATTGATCACCTCCTTTTAACTCTGAATCCCACACCATATTAAGTGTCACTGCTTTCCATCATTTCCCACACCATCTCCTATTTTGGAGGTTATTGATCACCTCGTTTTAACTCTGAATCCCACACCATATTAAGTGTCACTGCTTTCCATCGTTTCTTTCTGCCACCCCACTGTGCTTTTTCTTCTTCTGGAAGGTTTTCTTCCTATTTTGCCTTTCGATATCAGTGAAATTGCAAGTCTGTTAGAAACAGGCGTAGAACATGCCAACACAGTTCTATTTTTTCTTTCATGCTGCTGTAACAAAAAGTCATTCTCCAGCCAGTACCACGCTGTGCAGTATCTCATAATTTCACATTCTTGATCATAAGTACATTCTTGCAGCACCAGAAATCAAAATCTTAGGGATGATTTTTGAGGGACTGACACCTTTTAAAATAGTGCTGCTCATCCATGTAAGTACTGAGTCTACCTAGGTGATCCAGGGTCTCTCTGTTTTCACTGCAGAGAGGAGGGCAGTCAGAGCAAGATGTTGCATCCATTTTGGATGGTCAGAAATCATGCAGACCCCATTTTCCATTAGATAATGCTGTGCTGTTTCACACACTAAAGCCATGTTGCATTATGCTGCTGCTTCCATCTTGTATCACTGCACAATGGGAAGCAACTGAGAAAATCATGTCGACTTCCTCCTCCTTCAGTACCTTTTCTGTAGGCACAGAGGACCTTTAGGGTATGGAAGCAGTGCCATGAATGCTAGGGGAGCCTTGCTTTGGGGCTCCCCGGTCTGTCTAATACTAGCAGGAACTTGTTGGAGGGAGCTGGCACATTGATTGCTGACCATGTCTTAATGTAGATTCAACATCATTTTTGTGGCTATGCTTGATAGATAGATAGCATTGCTGATGAACTGACAACCATTCCTGTGCAGTGCTGGCTTCCTATCAGCTCCCTTTGTCTGCAGTTTGCTCACTGAAAGACTGATAAGCAGGTAACACCCATCAATGTGAGATCCCTCCTGCTCCTAGCCTAGCTGTCCTTAGCTGTCTTCAGCCACATGCCATGTCACCTATTTCATTTGCTTCTGCTTTTTCTGAACTCTTGACTCTCATCTCTTTCCACTTTCTCTGATTCCTCATCACCCAGAAAAATAGTTCTTCTCTGTCCCTTCTGCAGTCTTCCCATAGCTCCCTGCTTGCCTTGAGTATCACATTATTTCTGCTTGAAATTAATACCCTGAAACAGAGAAAGAAGCAGCTCCAGTCTGCAGCAGTCCGCCACCACCAATTGCTCATTGTTGTTTTTAACAGGAGAACTGGAACAGTCTTTGCATATTTTTACTAATCTATAAAGTATTATTTCCATTGCCTGGCATTTTAAAGTTCAAATAGTCATTATAGTTCAGAATATTTTCCACTGATCTGTATTTCTCTTGTGTGTGTGACTGTACATGAGTTGCTTTGTACATATTTTGAGTTCATTTGTTTTGAAATTTGTTTTTAAAGTCCTTCAATTAATTTTGCATGATTTTTCATATTCTAAGTACCTCATGTGACAGATCCATAATTAACAGTCATTATTCACTCAGCTTGCCCAGCAAATGGATTTGTCATATCCATATTTGGCCTGAAATTACATGGGTTCAAGTGTAGTTTTATTTATGTGTCAAACCTACATTTCATAACAAAAGGCCAGAAGCAAGATGGCTAGACACTGTTCTTTTTCCTGAAGTACATTTCAGTCTTCTTTTGAAAGATGATGTGCCTTGGGCATGAAAGGTGGTAACACAGCTCTGAAAACTGTCCCTTACGGGGAAGATAAGAATATAGGGTTTTTTTCATGGTTTGGGGGAAGTGAGAGCACTATTGAGGAAGAAAACAGAATATACAGCAGAAATCCTGGAGTAGTTCCCAGCCATGTTTTGGTCTGTGTGATCTGAGCTGAGCAGGTGACATTTCTCTTTCTCTTTCTTCTACGGGCTTCTACACATGTAAGGCCCAATGATTCCCTACCTTATTTTTCTGCTCTAATATATTCTTCCCCAAGATCACTTGGCTTTATAAAATTGAAAAGGGGAGTCCTCAGAAATGCTTCTTTCCCATCTAGATAGCCAGATCTCTCTGTAGTTTTATAGCCCAATTTTAGAAAATATTTCCAGGGGAGTCAGGCTGTGCAAGCTCTAATGTAACAAAACCCTTGGGGCTTTCATTACTCTCTCTGCCAGCTTCATTAAACATCATTTCACACAGGCCACTGAAGAGTTATGTAGTTGAGAGACAGCTTTTCTAGGTCAGAAACAAGCTTGGCAAGCTCATATCCTATCTATAACCCTATTCCCGTGTCCTAGAAAGTGAAGTACTACAAGCATGTATTGCCTGTCTGTCATGTGATGGCTAAAACCTAAATGGGAGTATTCATACTACATGTGGATGAAAGCAAATGGGGGAAACAGCTAACACTGCTGCAGAACTTCCCTTGAAAAGATGGCTGGAGAACCTCTGCTCATGGAATAGGTTTTGATTTAGGAAGAAGCAGCGTGTTCGTATTGCAAGAGAACTTCTAAGATTTCAGTCATGAGGCTGAAGCTGAGAGGAACAGGAGTTAATAAGGCCCAGGATGTGTGTGTTATTTCTTTAGTACAGCTTGGAAATTCTAGGGAGAATTCCTAGGTCTCCACCCTGGAAAGGAAGAAGAGACTTGAAGAGGGGGCCATGAAGAACTCAGATGTGGAACTGCAAACCCTTGATGTCTAAAGAGAGCCTCAAAGATGAGGCTGGGTTTGGTGGGTATGCATGAGGTGGTGAGTTACCCTCCTGCAACTGTCCAAGAAGAAAGCAGTCCCTGTAGCTCACCAAAGACAGGGGAAAAAGTGTCTTTAACTGTCCCTGCTGCCACATCCAAGCTCTGAGCACAGTGGGAGGAGCTGTTTACGTTTGGGGTTTTTTCAGTCAGCAGACCATGGACACTGAAATACTAAGAACTGATTCATGTTATTCTAGTTTTATCTTCAAATTAGGTTTTAGTAGTACTTGATTATGAAGTAGCAAATCTAATTTCCTAGAAAGGAACTTAAGCATTTGCTTGAGAGTGTAATGGTTTGTAAGTAGGCTGCCAGATAGTGATGTCTGTAAGAACTGTCTTCTTGTGGCTAAGCAGGGAATGTTTTAAATGTCTTGTGTATACACAAGCTGAGGGTGGACAGGACTAAACCAATGGTGTGTAGCTTGCAGGAAAAACATACTACCTTGTTTGACCTTCATTGTTGGAACTTGTTTAACTGATGACATAATTTCAGCTCTTCTTTACAAAGCTGCTTTAGACAAAATTTTTAATCCCTTTGTTTCTGTTTATTTGTTTAGCTGACTTTCATTTGTAAACATGGGATTAAAAAGGTCATTTTTACAGAATTATAACAAACCTGTACTTTGTCTGGTTGTTGCTTTATTTAGGATATTAATAATCCTCCCATTCAGATGCTTCGCACTTTTAAAGCTGGTAAAATTGTGCTGGCTTTCTCTTACTAGTTTATATTAACTTAGTCCAAAAAGCCTCCCTCATGGGAGAGCAGGATAAATAATGTGGGTTGTGTATCACAGGGAAGTGTAAGCATGTAGCTTCATTTAATGTAATAGAGGGCAGAGCTGGTGGCAGGGCTCAGAAGGAGGGAAGGGATCAAGCCAGTAATCTCTACACTGGTATGCCTGGGGTATGAGCTGGTAGGAGCGCATTTGTGGATCCTGGAGAAAAAAAAAATACAGCTTGAATGGATGCCCAGTTACAGGAATTCTGGACAAGCACTTTAACTGCGTGGTTGGACAAGGAAGACTGTGTCTTCAAGAATCTTCAGAAGTTAGAAATGGCCTGTGTTGGAGGACTTGGAGAGTTCCCAGTGGGCAGAGATTGCCTGATAGAAAGTGCAAACAGCAAGCAAAAGGCTACTGATGTTCCAAAATGATTAAAAAGGAGATAGAAGATGTTGAAATATGGATTAAGAACACTGTGTTAGTTTGATCCTGTTTGACCTGGTGACCTGGAGACATACAAGACATTAGAGACAAAGTTTAGATAAGATCAGTGTCCAAGCTCAGCTGACTTTTGTTTGCTTCAAAGATTATGCTGTGAAGTGCAGAGGGAGAAGAGGAAGGGGACAAAGAGGAAGCTTGGAAGGAGGGAGAAACCAATTGTCTGGGCTTTGCTGGTCTTAAAATCTCTGGGTACACTGTGTTTGCTTACACTAATATTCTTCCATAAGTGCCTATAAAGGACCATCTCACGGGAACAGAGAGGCAGTGATATCCTCAGGGTGAAGGCTGCTTATGAAGCTGCCTGCTACAGGTTGTTAACAGGGTTGAAGCTGAAACTCAGATCTCCTGTCTTTGATCCCCAGATTCTAACTCTTAAGTGATGCTGCGTTCCATAGGTGTAAAACTTTGCAGGGAGAAGGCACGAATCACATGGTCTGCACACACTGGAGTGAATCCTGCTGATATTTTGTAAGCTTGAGAGGACATTAACTTGCCTTTGTGCTACCCCTTTTCAAACATTTAGGCTCACTGAAAGGGAGAATTCAACTTCCTTTTCCCCAGTCTTCAGTTCCTTTTTTCTGTCTCCGCACCACTCATTTTGCATAGGCTTCCGCTTTTTATCCTGGAGATCCAAAGGAAGCGCTACTGTCAAGTGATTAATTGTAACATTTTCTATTTATAGTCTCTGATTCTGTCTCACTTTTATCCCTAGGGCTGGGAACAATGGGCCGAGGCATTGTGACTTCTCTGGTTAAGGCCAACATACCTGTGGTAGCCCTCGAGCAGAATCTGGAGTATCTGAACACAGGAAGAAAAGCTGTGATGGTCCTTTTGGAACGTGAGGCTATGAAAATGGAGCAGGGTGCCCAAACCCTGGATTTCCATAACCCTGCACATCTCCAGTTCACTGTGGACTTTGATGCATTGCGGGATGTAGATCTAGTTATTGAGGCTGTGTTTGAGAACATGGCACTAAAGAAGGAAATATTCCACAAACTATCAAGAATCTGCAAGCCAGGGGCCTTTCTGTGTACAAACACATCAGCCCTGAACATTGATGAAATAGCTTCTGCCACAAGCCACCCACAGCAGGTCATTGGCACGCACTTCTTCTCCCCTGCTCATGTGATGAGGCTATTAGAAATAATCTATGGCCATCACACATCCCCCACCGCCATTGCCACTGCTATGCAGCTAGCCAAAGCACTGAAAAAAGTTGGAGTGGTGGTAGGGAATTGTTTTGGGTTTGTTGGGAACCGAATGATGTTTCCATACGTTCAACAGGCAGTTTTCATTTTAGAGGAAGGAAGCAGACCAGAAGCTGTAGATCAGGTTCTTGAAGATTTTGGGTTTAAGATAGGACCTTTCCGAATGTCTGATCTTGCTGGGCTGGATGTGGGCTGGAGGTCTCGAAAGGGCCAGGGCCTTACTGGGCCCTCACTACCTCTAGGAACACCTGCCCGCCAGCGGCATGGCCATCGCTACAGCCCACTGCCAGATCTTCTTTGTGAGAATGGCAGGTTCGGCCAGAAAACTGGAAAAGGCTGGTATCAGTATGAGAAGGCTGGGGGCAGGATAGCCAAGCCAGATCCATGGCTTCACAACTTCCTGGTCCAGTACAGAGACACCCATCACATCAAGACCCACTTTATAGACCAGGAGGAAATCCTGGAGCGGTGTTTGTTTTCCCTCATCAATGAAGGATTTGACATCCTGGCTGAGGGAATAGCATCAGGCCCAGAACACCTGGATGTAATTTATATCAATGGCTACGGGTGGCCAAAGCACAGGGGTGGCCCCATGTTCTATGCTTCCACCGTCGGGCTCCCTCGCATTCTGGCTAAACTGCAGAAATACTCTGAGGCCCACCCTGATGTTCGTGGGCTACGGCCCAGTGCCTTTCTGAAAAAGCTGGTAGCTGTGGGGAACCCTCCCCTCAAAGAGTGGATGTCCCACCTCAGCCGGCAGAGCAACAAGCTGTGATTTCGTTGATGCCTGCTATATAAATTCAATGGAGGCTGAGCTTATGAAACAGGTGCTGTAATTGCACTGTCTTTTCCCATCAAAACCAAAGTGCTACAGGCTCATAAACAACATCACTGCCTTTTCTGGGCCTTTGCAGGGAATAATTTTGGCTGATGATTGATCTCGATCCCCCCTCTTGCCGCAGATAACCACTGCCATCACCCACCCTTTCTTCTCAGCATGAGCCTCACCCACCTTCTTTGCACACTGCTGCATAAAGGCCCATCTCATTTTGCTCTGCCTTCAGGTCTTCACAGCTGTACCTCTCTTCCAGTCTGTCCTTGTGGAAGGGAGGGAGCAGCATCCACAGCCCACAAAGCAAATCAGGGCAGGAGGCAAGAGAGAGATGGTCACAATTCACCTGAGACTGACTGGATCTACTAGATCCTGCCCTAAGTCTGTTTCCCAGTTTGTTCAGGTCTTTCCTGTGCAGCCCAGCTCCACTGGATTCCCTAGCTCTCCCAAAGACAGCCAGCTGGAGCCTCCTCCCTTCCTGCTGCTGGGGGAGAGATGGCACAAGGGGTGCAGCGCCTTTCAGAGGTAAAGCCGAAGGAATTGGAAAGAGCAGGTTTGGGCAGAGAGCAAGGGGCAGGGCTGGTACCGTCCCTCCTGCCTGCTGCAGAGGACGTTCTAATAAACGACAGAGAAGCCACAAATGCATTGACCTGACTAAGCTGCCCTGTGGTGTTGGCTCACGACTGGCCTTCTGCATCCAGACTCCATCCTCCATTATCATTACCCCCACCTGGCTTTGTCCAAGCAGAAACATCTTCTGGCATCTCTTCAGTGTGAATATGTGTTGCCATCACTGTCCCTATCTTGCCTGCCTACAACTACCACGTCTTGGGGCTCAGCGTGCTCTAATTGACCAGATTGAAGCCTGGTCTGGCACTTACCGGGTTTTCACATGGGCAGAGGACAAACTGAGAAGTACACGGCTCAAGAGCTGTGGAGGAAGGAACGTTGTTGCTGCAGGCATGCAGGGAGGTGGCAGATCTCTAGCAGAGAGCAGAGAGAGAGAGCCAAACTTGTTCCAGGCTTGATGCTTTGGGACAAAGTCTCCCATTTCTTGTGTATTGAATGTATCTTCCAGTCCAGTGTGGGAAAGAGGTTGGTCTGGGTTCCCTTCTCAAGAAGATTATCACTGGATGTCTAACTTTTGCTTTTTATTTTAATAAAAGTGCTTGGATTATCTAATGACAGATAATATGATATCATATGGAAAAGTAGAAGAAGGAAAATGTGCCTGTTCTTTCTTTATGCATACCTCCATCGCTTTTCTACATGGTAAAATTACATCATTTTCCTATTTGTGGAGAGGTTTGTGTTTGAAAAGGCTGCATGCTTTTTTTTTCTAAATATGTCATATTTTGCCCTTTATTTACCTCTGTCCTTCAGTGGGTGAGGGTGCAAAACTGAGGGCAAGAAATCCTGCAGAAGTCACAAGTGCCTGGTTACAGGGAGGATTTTTCTCCAGGACCAGAGAAAGAGCTAACTCGAGGCCCAGCTGGTTTTCCCCAAATCACTTGTGTGCCGCAGCTGAGAGCAATCCAGCGTTTGCTCAAAGGTGAAGCGCTGCTTCCACGCAAGCAAACTTCACGTGACACATTACACAACAGCACTGGCTGGTGCTGGCAGCTGTCATGTCATCTGCAGGACAGCTCTGGACACGATGCACTGCCCGGGCTAACATCCCCTCTCCTGTGCCTTGTGCTGTGGTGTTCACCCGTCCTGGAGATGAGTTGGGAAAGGGCAATTCCCCTCGCAGGGGGTGAGGGCTGCGGAGGGGGAAGTATGCCTTTCCTCTGTGGGAGAGACGCTGGTCTCAGGATATCGAGACCCACCAGCTTCTACCCCGTGGCCAAAACGCCTCTCCTCACCTGCAGTGCTTTTGTGCTGATGTATTTGATGTGCCCATTCCCCTTCTCAGCTCCCCTCATGGAAATTTCTGAGAAAAGAGGCTGTCCGCACTAGTAATGTTTCTCCTGACAGAAGTTCATTTGTAAATTCATATTGACCAAAGCAGCACAGTATTGATCTGCCTGCTTTACTTCCCAGCCAGCCATCAGTGACATTGCTGCCACTGGCATTCACTGCTCCGAGAGGGCAGGCGTGAGGCTCCTCGCCACTGGAGTGTGAGTAAGAGTCCCTGCCTCTTGACTGCTCTGCTCCGGGCCGGGCAAGAGCAGGCGAAAAGGGCAGCTGCAGCTCCCTGGCCCCCAGCCCCGCAAGGCGGCAGCCTGTGCTCGGCAGCCTGGTTCAAAGCCCTTGGTGTCTGCTGACATGCAATCTAATCAGAAAGCACCAGCCTGTTCTGTGAGCCTCTTTGGTAAGCTGTTAAAATAACAGCCTTCCAAAGTCCCCGATGAGCTCAAATATGCAGTGATACCAGAAATATGCCCATGAGTGAAATGTTTCTTCATTTAACGGGGAGAGAACGTGGCCCCATGCAGAGAACTTGATAACCACTTGGTACAGGATTAGTTTTCCCACCTGTCTTTTTAAACCAGCTAACTATTTTCACTCAGTGAGAAAATATCTGTTAAAAATGTTT
This sequence comes from Burhinus oedicnemus, assembly GCA_008921705.1. Lineage (NCBI taxonomy): Eukaryota > Metazoa > Chordata > Aves > Charadriiformes > Burhinidae > Burhinus > Burhinus oedicnemus. Next base: position 605,698 of record VFFE01007620.1, on the reverse strand, counting down.
TGCAGGTAAAAGCATCCCTACTGGAGAGGAATGTCCCCAGCTCTGCTCACTTGTTGCAAGTCTGACCATTCTAAGCTATGTGAGTGTGAGCTGAGGTTGCATGGTTCTCCAGCATGGTGAGGCCTTGGCAACACACATTGCAAGCTGGCTCTAGTCCATACTTAATCTTTGGACCCTGCTTCTACTTTCACGTGAGTGTCTGGCTGCACATTTACTCTTTCTGCACAGCAGGGACACTTGCTTTCACTGCTGAGGATATTTGGTTTCAACCCTGTGAGTACCCGTGGTCTCTCGCATGCAGCTGCGTAATTGTTAGATGTCTTTAATTAAGTCAGTGAACTCTGCCAGTGCAGCAGATGCCTCCATTAACTGCTCAGCCACAGGCATTTTGCAGAACAGTAAAGAATGGGAGTGCACCAAAGGAGAGAATTGCTTTAGCTTTGATCAGCATCCCCTGCAGCACTGAGCCTTCAAAGGGAGGCAAAAAGCTCCCTGCCTTATAGCGTGCTAAGAAGCGCTGTCCTGCAGCACATGTCCGAATTGGACAGGGCACTTGAGTCTTATCAGAAGCACCTACACCCGTTTCTGTATCCCATAGTTCACTTTCCTTCACTTTACTCTTTTTGACAGAAAGTGATCTTACAGCCCAGGCTGGGTCTGAGAGCAGCTCTGGAGGTGAAACGGCAGTGGAGAAGGAGGGCTTCATGCCAGCAAGTGGAAGAGGCAGTTCTCTGTGGGCTGGGGGTCTCATGGGAGCTGAGCTGCAGACCCTGTTTGCTGCTGGTGGGCTCCAGGGAACAGGAGGACAACAGGACAGTGTCAAAGAAACACCTGATTTTGCAGTCAGTTTCTCCTCTCCTTGCAAACAGCTGAGCAAGGTCCTGATCCTTTGCAGATTTCAGTGGGATTTTGGAAAAACAAAGGCAGGTAAGCCTTGAGGAGTGATTCAGAAAGTTCACTTTCCAGTGCAATTAACCCTGGAGGCATTTAAAATGTAGAGGCCTGTGAAGCTCCCTCAGTCCTGATGACCAGTGCCGAGGAAGGCTCCAAGCCCCCTGCTTGGTGCAGCTGGGCACCCATCTCCTGCCCAGTTAGGCTGAGTTTAATGGGTCCCATCCCCAAGGCACGGTGTAAACCTCCCTGCCACCCTCAGCCAGCTGCAACTGCTTTTGTCCCAGCAATCAAAACCAGCCCCAGAAACATCCCTTCAGCCTGGTGAAAAGCTCTCCCTTGAGCCATGGGCCAATAGCCTGCTGAGAGGGAGAGGTTATAGCCCCCGCTTGCATGTCCTAGGAGGTGAGGGCATAAGCTGGGATGCAGTTGTGTGTGCCCAGGGTTCGCCTGGCACTGAGATGCTGCAGGAGGGAATGAAAGACTCCTCGGGACCATGTAAGGGCAGGAAGGGCAGCAGTGGACCAGGGAGGTGCTGACTGCCCGTGTGTGTGTCATTGAAAGGAGCCGTGTGTACGGCAGGGGAGTGTTCCAGCCTTCCCACACTGGCATCTGGCCCATCTGCTGAGGCAAAGCGGTCGTCCCTGCTCCTAGCAACAAGGGAGGGTTCGGTTCAGAAGGGACCATCAGGACCATTTTGTGCAGCCTTCATCGTAACAGAGGCCAGAGGCTTCTCCCTGTGAGCCCTGCACCATCCGGCTGGTTAAACTCCATCCTCCAATGCCTTTGCTTTGGGGGGGAAGGGTGCTGTGGGTGTGCAGGTGGGGAGTATTGCATAAATGCATATGGCAAACGAGTTTGGCGACCTGAGCCGGGGACAGGGCACTGCACAAGGTAGGAGCTGCTCACCTGTACATGCTGTTTTGGTGGGTCTCAGCCTTGTGCCTGGCTCGGCACCATTGCAAGCAGTGAAACATCACAGGGCCAGCAGCGCCGGCGGGGAGCTGGTCTGTGCTGCAAGTCAGGGGCGATGGTCAGAGGTTGTTCAAAGTCTCAGTGCAACTCTCTGCTCTGCAGTTATGACCTGTATCCCTTGTTTTTACCCGTAAAGTGCATAGCTGATCACAGCTATACACCTGCAGCTTGGTTGTTCTGAAGCTCTTTTTGTTGGCAAGAAGCAAAGGATTCTCTCAGTGCATCTTTAGGAGGGTGTACAGCATGGGGACACCTCTGGCATCTATCCCAAGGACAGACCCCAAAGGAACTGTCTGGGAATATTCTGGAGAATGCAGAAAAATAGGGGTTTTTTTGACTACTTCTGACAAAGAGCTATTGGGTATTCTATGAAGATAAGTGACTATGAAAATGATCAGTTTGATTTCTGTTCTAACAGAAAGCTGACTTCACCTCTCTTAGTACTGAGCAGAGGGGCAATAAAAGCACGATTTACTTTCAGACATGCCAGGGAAACAAGCCCACCACGACACTTAGGAAACCAAATGTATTCACTGCTCAAGATAAATCCAAACTTTAATTTTGGCCTAAAGATACCATTGATGGAAAATAACAGTACACTTTCATATCATTATTAACCAAAATTATATCTAGGGATTATTTTGCAAAATGGAAGACAAAGTTTATCAGTGTTTTTAAAATCACTGCATGCTTAGAAAGAAATGGTTTTCCTGATTAGATGACCTGAGAATAAGTAGCGTGAAGAATAAAACACAAAGCAAGGACTGCTCGTGCCACGGGCCACGTGTGCAAGTGGCTCAGTCTCCTGCTCCATTGGCTCTGGCACTGCAGGGACAATCTGTGTCCACCTGTCTCATAGAATAGCCAAGAGCCACACACTTGGAGTGCCCCAAATCACTTGTAATCAAGCCTGCTTGCCTCCTCACGCTCCTTGGAGGCTGCTGTCTGGATGTGAGGGTGCCTGGATCCCGTTTAACAGGCCCGGTGGGGTGCAGAGAGAAGCTCTGCACGCCCTGTCATGGCAGGGGCAAGAGGGGGATGCTCTGGGGAGCTGGCTGCCCTGGAAGTGCCTGGCACTGCTCCCCACTGGCATTGCTCATCCTTGCTGCAAGCAAGGCTGGCTTAGCCAGGGCTGGTCGCTGCTGACGCACATGTGGTCCCGCTGCTACAGGATACCTTTGAAAATCGGTTAAATCTCATAATGGGTAGTGAGACACTGGCGCAGGCAGCCCAGAGTTGTGGCTGCCCCATCCCGGGGGGTGTTCAAGGCCAGGTTGGACGGGGCTTGAAGCAACCTGGTCTAGTGGAAGGTGTCCCTGCCCATGGCAGGGGGGGTTGGAACTAGATGGTCTTTAAGGTCCCTTCCAACCCAAACCATTCTGTGATTCTATGAAAATTTATGGCCGGTGCCCTTGCGCACACACCCGGTGTTCCCCAGCCCAAACCACACCAGCCTAACACGGCCGCGTAGGGCACCCGCGGGGGTGACCCGCCCCGGGGACGCCGCCACCGACCACCCTGCTCCCGGAGCGGCTCCGCCCTCCGCCGCCCGCCCGGCCCCGCGCACCCCTGGCCCGGCTGCGGGCGGCCGGCGGGAGCCGGGGCCGCGGGAGGTGCTGAGGGAGCGGCGGGGAGGAGCCGGCGGGGCGGGCGGCCGGGCCCTGCCCGCGGCGCTGCCCCCAGCGGCGCTGGGCGGGCGGGCGGTCCCCGCTGCGGCTCGACGCCTTCTCCTCCTCCTTTTCCTCCTCCTTTTCCTCCTCCTCCTCCTCCTCCTCCTGGCCGCTGCGGCGCGGGGGCTGCGGGCGGAGCGGCGGGCGCCATGAGCGGGGCGGCGGCGAAGAGCGAGAAGCTGGATGAGGCTCAGGCGCTGGCCCGCAGCTGCGCGGGCAGACCCGACTTCCAGCCCTGCGACGGGCTCTCGCTCTGCGCCACCCACAGCCACGGCCGCTGCTTCCGCCTCCACTGGTGCTGCCACCTGGGATGGTGCCACTGTGAGTGAGCGAGCGAGCGAGCGAGCGAGCCGGCCCGCGCGCGGCCCCCAAC